>CM053599.1:137807544-137836241 GCA_028646575.1 Pseudocheirus occidentalis | reverse complement strand
TGTACCACCCCAGTAGAATGGAAGATCCTTGAGGGCAGAGACTATTTCACTACTGTATTTGTAATCCCAGCAACCAGCAGTGCCTGGTACAGAGTAGGCGCTTAATAAATGTTTACTGATTCCTATTGAATGAGGAAATCATAACAGCAGTGAGTGGGCATTCTTCAGACTGCTAGGCCAGTCTATCCACTACTTATAATTTCTATCTCTTTAGACAGAAAGCTGTGATAAGTTCTCTTATTTGAACTTCACAGAAAGACAAAGTGACTTCTCAAACCCCAGTGGCTCCCTAACATGTCTAGTGCCAAACACAAATTCCTGTTTTGCATTTAATGCCCTTAATCTGTCCCCAACCTACCTTTCCAATCTCATTATATAATATTCCCTTTCACACAACTCCCAAGTAACATGGTCTCACTGCTCTTTAGTGTAACACCATGCACGAGCAGCTTCCTAAAAGAATGCTACTGTGAACAGCTTTTAAGGTTCTGATTACACAGCATAGTAAACACTCCATTTATTCCATAACAAATCAAGGCAAACATTTGCAACAAATCACAGTATAATATTCATTACATTACATCTTATCACAGAAAATCACAATATAGTGCTCACAACAGCCTAACATTAGAATGACCATACAGCGTTCAACAAAGTGGTCACAGTATTTAGAACAAAGAACAAAAGAATAATCATCTGATATCCCTAAGGAGGTTTGCCTCCTCAGGCATTCAGTCATCTCACAATACAATAATCAATCTTCCACTTATGGGGCAATCATAGATTAACTTAATCAGTCACTTATCTATCAATCAGTCAGTATCATTAATCACTAAATTCAAATCATTAGAAAATTACATGAACCCTCAACCCCTCAGTGTCTAGTAAACTTGAATTTCATCACACATTCAACATCCAAGGGGAGGCCTTTTCATCTTGACTCGGGGTGATCTCAGATTCCCTGGATCCCCTTCCATGGTCCCAACTCCTACCTGGAGCCACCAAATGGTCACCTGGATTCAGAGGCAGACAGTTCCCAGGTTCTCGTACAGTCCTCTAGGCCGTTCTTGTTACACGATGAAATTCACAGGGTCCAGTACATCGCAAAACCTTCACAACTTCTGTTGCCAGGAACTCAAGGATCAACCAAGCCACAAATGAAGTCTTATCCTGGTGATGCTTCTTCAGTCCTCCAGCAGTTTGGCTGGCCTTAGGACCCAGAAGAAACCTCAGCCTTCTCCAGATTCTGGTCTCATAGGAAACTCCAACTCAGTTCTCAGTCCAGTAGCATCTCAGCTCCCAGATGCTGGGACAATTCTGCTTCCTCTACCAGGAGTAAAAATTCTTGATTCTGACCATCTCTTCTCTAGCTCTTCTTAAATACACACACACACACACACACACACACACACACACACACACACACACACACACACACTTCCTGTCTCAGGCAACTCCTTCTTGTTATGTTAGCAACAGGAGACAGAGTTCACACCTTCTGTTTCTTTCATAGAGGTATTTAGCCCTTAATTACTAAGGGGTCATGAAATTTAAACTGCCATTACACTTAGCCTAGGCATTTCATTTCTAGCCTTTACACTGGCTGTCCCTGAAGACTGGATCACAATCTCATCTCACCTTCCTGATTTCCTTAAAGACTCAGCTCAGACAATATCTTTTATGTGAATCTTTTCCCAATTCCTCCAGCTACTAGGACCTTTCCTTGCTCCAAAATCACAGTGTATATATTTTGTATATACATATATATCTTTGTATCTACAAATCATACTGCTTTACATTTGTCTTTATGTCTCCAGCACAGTACCAAGTACAGGTAGGTGCTTAATAATCGATTCATTTCATGGATGTAAATGGAACAGGATGCTATCTAGAAAAAAATCACGCAGGCACTTCAAAAATTCCAACTCAGCTAAAATATAGAGCTATGGACTGACGACAGATGTGAAAAGGCAGAAGTTGAGAGTATAATTTAATAAATTTTCCTTTTGAATTTCTACATTAGCCTTTATGGCAAGAATTTTATTTGGTATTAATACTGATAACCTCTTCTTTAAATGGGTTAAGATCTCATTCACTATACCTCATATCTGGTCTAATTCTGGTGCTACCACTAATTTTAACTATGATTTCTATCAGCTGTATAATAAGGGTCTAGAACTAGATGATCTTTAAGGTCCTTTCCAGTTCTGAAATTGTATCATTTGTACCTTCTTCCCCCTTCCAAATATGTATCTTTTATTGGTAGGTTAAGTAGCATAAGTAAAGGAATATCTAGCAATATGGGTGTAGGGTACATGTAAACTTCATTAAAAATATTTACAAACTGTACTAGAATAAAAATGAAACCAGAAGCTGAAGCACCTTACACAGGTTTACTAACTGCAAAAAAGACCACAAAACCTCCTCTGGATTACCGTGCTTCAGACAGATTAAAAACAAAACAGCTGGTTCTTAGTGCATTGGAAAGAATGCTCAGAAGAATTACATTCAAATTCTGGCTCTGCCACTTACTCGCTCTATGCCCTTGGGCAAAACACCTAATGTTTCCAGGTCTAAATTTCCTCATCTGCAAGTTAGGTTCAAGGAGCTGATCTTTAAGGTCCTTTCCAGCTCTAAATCTATGACCTATGGTTTTCATTTAAAAAAAGAAAGGAATTGTGAATCACTTAATACAGTTTTGAAAATGGTCTACAATTGGCAAGACAGTATCCTTTTAAAAATATGTACATTTGTTAATGTCCTGGAGGTCTCTGGATTTTTGAAAATGAAAAAAAATTTTCACTTATCTACATGGTTTATTAGTTTTACCTCAAAACATATTAGTCACACATTTCTTCTATGAAGTTAATATTTTATTTTCTTCTGAACATTTTCCAAAATGGTTCATATATTTACAAACACTGAAAACAACTGTTAAATAGATATAAGGGAAGAAAAATGCTACAGGAAACCTTCAGAATATTGAGATCTATTTCAGTGCCATGGTCTGTAAATATTATATATCTACACAAAAGAAATGTGTCTTGGGCAGTCTCTCTGGTATATACCTGGATATAGTCACTGAAATGTTTTGTAGGCTACACATAAAGATTACTATGAAAGTTTAGAAAGTTAACCATATCTCTCAGTTTGATGCCTGTTCTATCCCTTTATCAGAACTGTGATTACTTTCACAAAATTATCATTTGATTAATGTTGAAACTGTCATTAAGTAGAAGTAGTAAAATGACACTCTAATGCCCTCCCTTCCTCTAACTGAATGGTACTGGCTAGCTAGAAGTAATGGAAATAAATGGCTCTCAACTTCAATTACTTTCCAATTCAATAGTATTCAATTTATCTGTACACTAACTACTTAAAATATCTAAATTGGCAACAATATAGATACAAAAAGTAACAAGGCAATGAACAATAAACAGACATCTTCAAGAAAGTAGCAACTTACTCAGTTTCAAAACAGAAACTTTCCAATTTAGATTTAAATATTCAAATTGTATAAATATCACCATCATCGGATCAATTTGTTTAATTTACCTTTTATTTTTAATTTTTCCCTATCAGGGAAAGCCAGGAAAGACTTAAGAACTTTAATCTGTTGCATTCACTAGGGCACAATCTTTAAAATAAGCAATTGCAGGAATTTGGATTTTAACCTGACAATTTAAATTTGATATTCTGTTTCTTTCCTTGCTCTATCTCCAATCACTTAAGTGTCAAAATACTTAACATCAATTAAGGAAAGCGTTTTCACTAAGACAAATGCTATAGGAGATAACTTTCCAGTCTCTATGGTAGATACCAGTAAATAATTTGTCAATGTACAAAGATGGGCCTTTTCTAAGTCTGCCCCATAGAGGCAACAGAAAAGGAGTCCATAAACAATTTTTGAATATTTATGTGAACCTTTTCATCACGGAGATATTTTTTCAAAAACTACTCTTAAGAACGTCTGTTCAACTCTCTTCTGTTACTCCCTAACTGAAAGGGAACATAAAGATTATTCAAAAGATAGGAAAAAAGCTGGCAAAATTTTCAAATTCATTTGCTGGGGGCTTCTGTAGAATTCCACTTTATAGACTCCCTTTCGCCAAGTCCCAGTCACCAAAATCATCAACAGTTCTCTCTACAAGTCTTGTCCATTTCTACTTAATCTCTCCGGTAAGTGGCCCATGGGGGGGGGGGGGGGAGTAGGGGGAGGGAGGAGAGGTTAGGGCGGAAGGCGAGGAAAGCCCATATTGGGATGATTTTAACTGGATTTCAAAGAACCCAGATCTGATAAAGAAGATGCTTTCAGACCCTGGTTGCTTGTTGAGGAAAAGTCAACTACCTGTGTGCAAGCAACCTGGGCAAAATCCTGTGCGGCTGTTACCCGTCCTGCCCAGAGTCAATTCTCCGTAGTGCCGTCGATGAAATGACAGAGAGTGTCGCTCATAAAGTTAATAGTTATGACAATAATAGTGCTTGATCCAGGATGGCCTTGGAGCCAGGAAGACCTGTGTTCAAATACATAGTGTGCATTTGTCCCATAGTCCCACTTCAAATACAGTGTGTGACTTGGGTAACTTAAGGCTATATAGAAAAACAGGGAGGGTGTGTGTGTGTCTACTTGCAAATACACATATAATAAACACACAAATGTTGCAGAGAAGGTTCCGACCTGCACTGGAAGAGGGAAATCTCACCAAGGAGTTCCCTGTGCCAGTGAAATCATACGTCCAAGTCCGATTCTCCGACAATATTAAGGCCGCTGTGAGTCATTTACCAGAAAAGTTTCTTACCCTCACCGAGCTGGTATACGGTGGTTGGGGGGGACTGCCCCGTTTCAGGGAGCCCACTCCCCCCCTTACAAACGGGGTGTCGGCAGCACCAGGGCACTGAAAGTGGAGGGCCGGGCGAGGGGGCCCGCTGGGGAGGCCCGGTCCCTGGGGCGCGGGGTACAAGTGGAGGAGGGATGCGGGAGGTCAGCGCCCCGTCTCAGGGTCCCGCAGACACAGAGGGAGGGAGGAAAAAAAGGAGAAACGGAAGGAGGGAGGGGACCCGAGTGGGGGCGGAGGGCGGCCCCGCCATGAGGGAAGCGGAGCAATTATCCCTCCCCACACACGCCCACGCCTCTACCCCCCACCCCACCCGCGCCGCCTAGGCCAAGGATGGCGAGAACCCCCGCGCACCTCCCGCGCCGCGCCGCTCGCCCCCTCCCCAGCCTTTCACCGCCACCGCCTCCAACTCACCTCCCCGGCCACCCCCGGCCGACGCCGCCGTCGCCGCCGCGGGATCTCGCGAGACTTTCCCCCTCCTCCCTCCGCTACCTCCCGGGTCTCCCATTGCCCCCCCCTTCCCCCAAGCCCAGCTGAGGCGTCCCGGGCGTAGTGGGCGGCGCCCGGGGCCTCGCGCCGCCCGCGGTCCTCCACCGCTTATGGCCCCAGGGGCAGAATCCACGCGCCGCTCCCCCCCCCCCACACACAAAATTTCCCTTTTCCAATAACCATTCCTTTTCTCCCCTGTCCCTAGGGTTTTGACTACAATACCTCCCTGTCTCTTCTTTCTTTCCATCCCAGTGGCCACAGGTCATCACCTCCCTTCCCACCCCACCCCCAACTCACCCGAGAAAGTGGGAACGCAGGTGCACGCGGTGTGGGGTTTGCCCGCCCCCTTTCACCGTTTGCCCCGCCCTGGGGGGGGTGGAGGCAGCTGGGGGGGGGGGGCGATAGGTGCGTGGGTGTAGCAGTAGAGCTCGGAATTCTAAGAGAGGATGAGAAGGTGTGGTCACCTGAATCCGTGATACCCAGACCTGTCCTACCTCAGAGGTTCTTAACCTGGAGTCCACGGACCCGAGTTTGGACGGGGGAAAAAAAAATACTTATTTTCACTAAACTCCAAGTGAAATTTAGCATTTCCTTATGATTCTGAGAAGAATCTGCAAGCTTCACTTTAATTAAGATTGTCAAAGGGATTCATAACCAAAATGTTAAGATTAAGAGCTCCTGCCTTACTGACTTTAAGGTCTGATATAATACTAATAGAGCTGTGGATACATTTCTCAGTCACTTCTCACTTCCACTATTTAAAAAAAAAGGAGAGCACAAATAAAATATGCAAAGGATTTAACCTTGATTTAAATCCTAAATTTCCATGCAGAGGTCTTTCTTCCTTACTGCTTTCCATAAGCATTCAATATAGGAGAGTTTTTCCATTCTTCTTTCTCAGAGCAAGATTGCACCTGCACCTAAAACATATGAGGCAAACAGTTGGGTGTTCTTCATTTCAATATACCATCACCTTTCCTTATTAGCTGTTGAAGAAATTAGCCCTTTCCACACAATCAGGAGTATTTAACAATATATGTTAGCTGTTACCTAGAAGAACTTACCATTCTAAGTAAATGAAATCTTTGCCTTTTCTTAGAGTTTAGGTTGCAGATCACTGTGACCTTCCCTCCCAAGTTACCAGAATGATGTTCTTTTAGTTTTTTATGTTCTTTTAATAAACTTTTAATAAATTAAAATGTTCATCATGGATTTATAATTCAATTCAAGGAACATTAAATACCAATTCTAGGCATAGTACCAGGCTAGATATCAGCAAATTTTACATGACATTAACTTAATGAAGTTTATAGTTTAATCAGGGGATATAATCAGTACACAGATAATCACAATGCAAAATATGCATTTAGACAGGTGCAAAATAAAGGGGTTTGTGAGGCTAAAGGTACCCAATAAAACATTAACTAAAGGGATCAGGAAAGACTTTACAGTGGTGACAAATTGATTTGGATAGAAATTCAACAAACAATAAGATGATTGGAAGACATTCCGGGGTATAGGGAAAATGCAAACAATGGCAGGAAAGCTTGGCAGTGCTTCTTAAGCTATAGGTCCTAACCCCACATGGGGTTCGTTAACTGAATAATGGGGTAATGAAAAATTTGGCAACAATACAAGGTTTCTGAATGTGCAAGGGCCAAAAATTAATTAAAAATCAAACAGGTAATGAATCTGAGGTGTTTCTGGCAGCCCTTACCCTTCTTGCCTTGAGCAATTTCACTGCAGCCTTGATTCTGAACACACAATATATTCTTACTGCCAGAAACATTGCAGTGTTTTTACTGTACATACAAAATCATTAAATGAATTTTGGTTTGGGATTAGGACAGAATTTCCAATAATTTCTGAAATGGTCCTAAATATACTTCTGCCATTTTGTATTGTGTATTTATGCAAAGTGGAATTCTCAGCATTATTATAAAATTAATATATCAATTAACTCTGAAAAAATGTTGAAGAAGGTATGTGTTGTACAATATCAAATATTCCTCCAAGATTTAATTTTTTATGTAAAATTAAACAAGCACATTGTAATAGTAATGGAATTTAAAGATTCCCCCTGTATTGGCTTGGTTTTCAGGTTGGTTGTTGAAACCCAGAGCTTGTTAATCCCACTTCTGGAATGGACTTGTTGACATGAAGAGAGAGGGCTGACCTGGGAGGAGCTGGTGTGGTGGATATAGAGAGAAGGCCCAAGCAGAGGAGGCCAGAAGAACTTTTGGGGAGCAGTATCGTGGAGGCAAAGAGGGAGGAAAATTGCGGGGGAGGGAGGGCGCCCAGAGTTGCTGAGAGAGACTGCTGAGGGCTAGTTGGAGCTGCCCAGGACTTTTGAGAGCTGCCAAGAATTTAGGAGGCATGACTGTGGTACTGGTATTTTTCTGTCTGTTTTGATGTTGTTTTGCCAGATTCATCTGCTGATGAAGGACAGTGCTGTTGTTGCAGAGGTCCTGGAACCTTGTTGTTGGTTCAGAAGCCCTGAAGAAAGATTTTCTTATTGTGTGTTTACAAGAATGTCTTACTGATGTTTTCAGGGGTCCTGAGACTGTTCTACAGGCAGAGAGTGAATTGATGAGGTCACTGGCAATGCATCTTGTGGCTTTGTTAAGCTTTGTCTCTCCAGGAACAGAGATTGCTGAGAACTTGCCTCAGGTCAAAATGCAGAAAAGACCTCCTTGGGTGCTGAATGCTGTGATGATATCTTAACCTTGTGGCAGTAGGGGTAGATGACCTTTGTGCTCTCCACTGCCCCTTTTGAGAAGGTACTTGGCAGTTAACTGATAATAATTGTAATTCAGTTGTGATCCAGGGGTGGGAAACTTTTGACTTTTTGTGTTCTGTGACTGACCAAATGAAAGTACTTTGTTTATTTTTGGAAACTAATCTCCATTTGAAAAGAGAGACTTTGTGACTGACTGACTAAATGAAGGTACTAGCCAGGGGTGGCGTACTTTGACTCTATACTTTGTAATTGAATTAAGATACTTTGTGATTGAATTGAGAACTTGCTAAATGATGGAGTTACATCATATTTTGATTTTCTCTAGTCTGTGAATGTTTTGCCTTAATTTGTCATTGAATAAATGGAGAGTTACTATGCTGATATTCTGAACCTTGGAAGTTGCCTTTGCTTGGTGTTACACACATCCATCTCATTAGTATGCAAATTTGTTTTCACCTTTAATAAATAATGAACTTATATGTATAATAAAGAATCGTTTTAAAAGAAATTTCTTTATGGTCTGTTACCAGTAAATGCTTGATTTCTATACCTATTTTTATATATCCATATGTCCAAGTTTGTGTAAAAATTTCTCGGGTGAAAAGGGTTTGAGAGTGAAAAAAAGTTTAAGAAGTCCTGGCCCAGAGCAATCCACTCTACACCTGCTATTCTGCCTGGTTTCAACTCTACAAAAATGAAATGCCCCTCCCAGGTTAAACTCATCTCCTCTAATCTCATCACCACACAGCTAAATCAAGCCTTGACTGACATCACTTCCCTTAGTCTCTCTCCCCTAACAACCTCCAATGACATTTAAGAAGGCTTTGCAAATTTTCTTCAGGTATTTGAAGGGCTATCACATGGAAGAGGGATGCAGGTTGTTCTGTTTGGCTTCAGAAAGCAAAACTAGGAATAAAAGGTAGAATCAGCAAAGATATAAATTTAGATTCCAGATAAGGAAAAACTGCCCAGCAAAAGTGAAATGGAAAAACATTGATTCTTCTTCATTGAAGGACTTTAAACTAAAATGAGTAAGCACTTGTGTAATGCATTGCAAAATGGAGATTTGTTGAGATACTACTTGGACTAGATGGCTACTATGGTCTTTCCAGTTCTGAAATTTTTGTGAAATAAACACCATTGTCTATGGACTTAAATACACAAGGACACTTAGAGGTCATGTTGTGAGGCCATGTTCTTATCTAGAGGTACAATGGATAGAGCACTGTCCTTGGAGTCAGGAGTTCTCAGATACTTACTAGCACTGTGGCCCTGGGCAAGTAGCCTAAACTTTCTCAGTCTCAGTTTCCTCATCTGTAAAATGGAAATTTTAAAAGTACCTAAAAATAGAGTTATGAGGATCAAATGAATTAACATAGGGAGCACACCTTAAAATATTATCTAAAACTAGCTACTATTATTACTAGTTCATTTCCTCATTTTAATGGCAAAGCAGATTTTAAACTGCTGTCTGCTTCCTAAACCAATTCTTTTCCCTTCTAACACATCCTCTCCTCCAGCTTGTGCTGATCCCTGAGAAAAAACACATCTATTTAAGTATTGGTATACTGTGGTGACTGAACCCTATGAAAAAAAAATCATGACACGGTGGTAGTTTGTACTTTAAAGAGCATTCTTTATACTACCTGCCACACAATGTTGATGTGAAGTAAATGCTCTTACTACATGACCCTCCTGACATCCATTACCATGGAGAGCAGTTCCCTTACTCTCATCCACTGAAAAGCCAGATATCAAGGGGTATGTCGCCCTGCCCCTGACTAGCAAATTTCGGTCTTCCACTTCCTAAATCCCTATGATCAGATTCCTCTTCATTCTCCCTATCAGATCCTTCTCCACAAACTGCTTTAATCTACCCTATCTTTTAAAAACTTCTACTTGATCCCTTCCTTGATCATTAGCTATATCTAAATCTTTCCCCTATCCCCCTTCAATGCTAAATTCCTGGAAAGAGTTCCAACCAAACTATCTTACTTGATGTTTTCCATACAAAGCATTCCATTTTCCACCTCAAAGGTCAGTACAAGCTGTCCCCTCTGCCTGGAATGCATTCCCTCCTCACTTCTACCTTATGAAATCTTAAGCTTCTTACAAAATTCAGCTCAAATATCATCTCCTATAAGAAAACCTGTCATGATGCCATTAGTTGCTGATGCCTCCCTCCAATTTCTTTATATGTACTTTGCATACATCTCTGACCCCTTCTATCTAATTACAACTTCCACCTTAGTTCAGTATATAATCACTTTTTGCCTAGACTCTCGCAATGGCCTCCTAATTTTTCCCCCTGCCTCAGATCTCTTCCAATTCCACTTTACTTTACTTTGTCCAATTTACTTTTTGTCCTTCCTGGTTTTTATTTTTGCTTTTTTTTTTTTTTTTTTTTGCTTTTTGGAGGGCAGTTGGGGTTAAGTGACTTGCCCAAGGTCACATGGTTAGTTTTTGTGTTGTGTCTGAGGCCGGATTTGAACTCAGGTCCGCCTGACTCCAGGGCCAGTGGGTGCTCTATTCACTGCGCCACCTAGCTGCCCCTCATTTTTGATTTCTTGAAATATAGCTCTGAAAAGACAGGTTAAAAAAAAACTCATCATGTTTTAAATAGAGCTATTTGACCACCTTAAAATCCAAATCACTTTGACTTTCATTGAATGACCAATAATAATCCTAACCCAACGATGCCTGGCTCGTTGTCTTTTTCATGGCTTAGAATAAGTGTAAATAGCAATTGTTTTCTGTTCTGGCCAGAAATTCAGAGATTTTTCCACTCCCAGACTGATATTTTTGTAAAGGTAAATTGAGCCATCTTTTGTCCAACACAGAAATCTTCCCTCTTGAACCACCCTTCCTCCAAACTAACTTATTGAAAGGAGGGGGTATCCCCTTTCAGTGACCTAGTTTTATAACCTCAGTAATGTCTTAATTAGCCATGTCGTTCACCTCCCATATCCAAATAGGTGACATCCTTTTGATTCTACATGCCCAAAAAAGGGGTGTGTGTGGCCCTTCTTACTTACACTTACCCTTAAAAGGCACAGTGTCTCATGCCTAATTTGGTTTTTATAAGAGCCTTCAGCCCCTCCAACTTACTCTCTAAAAAGTAGGGGGAAAAAGAACAAATAACTAAAAGTAATTTTTAAAGTAAAAATATTATTAAAAAAGAAACAATATTGGATAAACTTCCACATCAACATTCCATCTCCCAGTTGTGAACTGATCCAACCATTGTGGAGAGCAATTTGGAACTATGCCTGAAGGGCTATAAAAATGTGCATGCCCTTTGATCCAGCAATACCACATCTAGGACTGAATCCCAAAGAGATCATAAAAATGGGAAAACCCACATGTACAAAAAGGTTTTTAGCAGCTCTTTTTGTGGTGGCAAAGAATTGGAAATTGAGGAGATGCCCATCAACTGGGGAATGACTGAACAAGTTGTGGTGTATGAAAGTAATGGAATACTATTGTGCTATAAGAAATGATGAGCAGGCAGACTTCAGGAAAACCTGATAAAATTTATATGAACTGATGCTGGGTAAAGGGAGCAGAACCAGGAGAACATGGTACATAGTAACAGCTAAATTGTGTGATGACTAACTTTGGTAGCCTTGGCTCTTCTCAGCAATGCAAGGCTCTAAGACAACTTCAAGGCTTCTAAGACAAATTCAAATTTTGAATTTCACTGGAAAATGCTAATCACATCCGGAGAAAGAATTTATGAATGTAGATTGAAACACACTATTTGCTCCCTCCCTCCCTCCCTCTCTCTCTCTCTCTCTCTCTTTCTTTCTCTCTCTCTCTGTCTCTCTCTGTCTCTCTGTCTCTCTGTCTCTCTCTCTGTCTCTCTCTCTCACACACACACACACACACACACTTTTGCTTTGTTTCTCATGGTTCATTCCTCTGGTTATAATTCTTCTCTACAACATGACTAATGTCAAAATATGTTTAATATGAATATATATATATGTAGAGCCTATATCAGATTGCACTCTGTCTTGGGGACAGGGGAGGGAGGGAGGAGGAGAAAATGTAAAGCTTGAAAGCTTATGGGACTGAATGTCGCAAACTAAAAACATAAGTAAATTTTTAAAAATTCCATCTCCAATCTTCATACATTCTCACAAGTGATCTTCTTTTCCTGGAATGCATATATTTGCCACATATTTATGTGTATAGGTGACCCAGCGGGTAGAGAGTTGGGCCAGAAATCAGGAAGAGTCATCTTCATGAGTTCAAATCTGACCTCAGACACATACTAGCTGTGTGACCTTGGTTAAATACCTCAACTCTGTTTGCCTCAGTTCTTCATCTATAAAATGAGCTGGAGAAGGAAACAGCAAACCACTCCAGATATCTTTGCCAAGAAAACCCCAGATGGGGCCATGAAGAGTTCAACGTGACTGAAATGACAGAACAACAATGACAACATGCATAGGTCAAAATCTTGACTCTCCTATTTCCTACGTGTATGAACCTTCAATCACTTAATGTCTCCAGGTCTCAGTTTCCTCATGTGTAAAATGAAGGAGCTGAACCAGATAGTTTTGAGTGTGTATTCCAACATGGATAATCCATGCAAATTTGTCAACAGGAAAAAAACTTTTAAGGAATATGGAAAAACATCTTAAGTGTAAACTTCTTAAGTGAGGATTTTTCCTGAATTGGTCCAAAAACAGTAAATAGAATTGTGGTGATTTGAGAGGGTGCCATGAACCTGTCATGTCATGAATCTGCTAATAATAATATCTCCTCTGCCATGGTGCCTAACATGTCCATGATTAATCATTTCCTTAGTTTAAACTGCAGTGGTTCTCAACCTGTGGGTCACAACCCCTTTGGCGGATCGAAAGACCCTTTCACAGGGGTCACAGGAGTGGCCTAAGACTATCAAAAAACACATATTTCTGATGGTCTTAGGAACCTCCTCTATCCATCTCCAGGCAGGTCTATCCACATGCAGACACACCCACATATGACTGACTATTAAGGGGTCGGGGCATTAGGAAGGTTGAGAACCACTGGTTTAAAGCATTGTCTCTAGCAGGTGCCTATCAAAAAATACTCATTATTTGAAATAAGATAACACATTAGCAGCAGTTAATATAGACTAGTTTACCAAATTAGTTAGCTTTTAGCTAGAAGAGAGCAGAAACTGAACAAAGGAGACACAAGATAGGTAAGTTTTAACATAGTTGTAGCAGTTATCATGAGTTAAAATGGTGTAATGGGGGACTATTGGCAGAAACATCTCTTACATGTCTTTGTTTCTCCTTCAGTCCTTTCCTTGGACCACTCCATGGAACTGACCTCACTTTGTCTTGTATTATAGCTGTTTGTGTGTGTATGTATCTTTACCCCATTACACTGCAACTTCCTTGGAAACAGGACTTTGGTCTTATTTATCTTTTTATCCCTAGCACCTAGTACACATGATAGATGCCTTAGAGATGTCTCTTGGCTAGAAAAGCAAGACCCAGAAGCACACAAATATAGTAGCCCAATGTTACACATACCTCTCTCCATTTGTCTGTCTGTCTGTCTATCTATCTATCTATCTATCTATCTATCTATCTATCTATCATCTATGTGTATAAAATTCTGGTTTACATTTGTTTTCTGCTAAAAAAAATGTTTTCTCTACTATTCTTGTTTAAAGGAGAGTCTAATGTAGCAGTTTGCATTCTTAGGATTTTCAGACTCTGGGCTACTATATTTGTTTGCTTCTGGAGGGGTTGGGGGTAATGAACCACAACAAGGGTTCAGAGTTTATATGAAAGAGAATCGTTGATCTTTGAAAAGTATGTATTTTTTTAAAAAAACTTCTTAAAGTGAGATAAAAGCTGAGTCTAGAGGTTTTCCTTAGATAACATGAGTCAATTTATATTGCTTTCTGGAGTGGGTTAGGCTGTCCAGCCACACTACCTTCTCCATTGTTCAACTCTATGTCTGTGGAGAAAAATACTTCTAGAGGGGTAGATTTGAGTGTGCTGACTAGACAGCAAATAATGCCAGGTCATGGAAGGAAAAGGGGAGTAACTGGACAAAACTGGGAAGGCCCACAGTGCAAGGGTAAGAACCAGAGGATGGGGAGACGATTCCTGCTCCTCCTTTCTGTAGTAATCCATCTTGTGTATTTTTCCACCTAAAAAAAAAATCACAGCTACCAGACTATAAATGTAATGGAATATTATTGAGAAGAGAAATGTGGCAAGATTTATTACAGAGCAAAGGAAGAACCAAGAGACTATATATTCACAGATGACTCTAACATAAATGAAAATAATTGCAAAAAGTAGTTGATCTCATGTTAAATTCAATGACTAATCTCAATCTAGGAGAATACATAAAGAAATGTTTTCTGTCCTTTCAATGTGGAAAGGGGTACAATGGGAGTAGAATATTAGGGGTAGGTAGATGGCCCAAAGGATAAAGCACAAAGCCTGGAGTTAGGAAGACCTGAGTTGGCTATTGCGTACATTGTCAGATATGGTTGCATTGGTTTATTTTCTTTAACTCTTTCTTTATTATGAGCGAGGTTTCAATGGGGACAGAGTGGTTGAGAAATACCTGGTGCAAAAACAAAACACTTAAAAAAATGTTTTGTTGTTGTTTTTTGGAGGGCAAGGCTTGGGGGTTAAATAACTTGCACAAGGTCACACAGCTAGTAAGCATGAAGTGTCTGAGGTCAGATTTAAATTCAGGTCCTCCTGACTCCAGGGCCAGTGCTCTATTCATTGCACCACCTAGCCTCCCCGAAATGCATTTTAATAAAACAAAAAAAAAGTAACAAAACTTTTAACAAGTAAAAATTTTTTAAATGTTTACTGAACTCAGTTTTCTGGCTGATTTTGTGCCTCTTCCGTTAGATGGCTATCAACCTGAGTATCTTTGTCTACTCATTTCTTTGGATTCTCCCAAGAGTGCTGGGCTTTGCTGGAAATGGACATGTTAAATGAAGACTTTCCTCAGTTCTCTAAGTACCTTGCTGACAGTCTTTCCCCTTCAACTTCTACCTTCACACTAGGAGATAAAATACATATAGACTCTCCCTCAAACACTCAGTGAAAAAGTATAACTCTATACTGTCTTATTCTTGTGTGTCCTTTGCCCTCTTATCATATCAATGATTGTGTCCTGCCAAGCCTCAGCCTTGGATTACGACTATCTACTCCTTTTTCTCCTACACATGTGCTATTGAACAAAGGTGGAGAAAATCATGCAATTGTCCTCATTGTGTCCACTACAAGTTTATGTGACATAATCTCAACAAGACCCTCAATGCCACTAGGCAATTCTTTTACATATTGCTAATAGATCCATTATCCCATGCATCATAGCAGCTCTTCCTAACCTTTTCATTTCTCCTCAAGCCTCTGGTGGCTCCCTCTCCTCCCTCCTTTTCTGCTGAGAATTTTGCCTCATACATTACTAAAAACAATTGAGGACATTGACAGAAAGTTTCCAGTTCTCCCCCTGCTCCTCATCTTAAAACATTCAGATACCTTCTGCCACCATCTACTCCTTCTCCCCTGTTTCTTGGGAAGAGGTGGCCCTCCTCCTTACCGAGGCAAACCCCTCTACAAGTGATACCATTGTACAAGTACAATGATACCATTTCATCTCATCTTCTCCAGCTGATTGTCTCTCCTATTACCCTCACTTTTTCAGTCATCTTCAGCCTCTCCTTGTCTGCTGGTTGCTTTCCTACTGCCCATGCCCCTGTCTCCCCCATGCTCAAGAAACCCTGACTTGATCACTCCAACTCTAATAACTATCAATCTATATCTCCCCTCCCTTTTTTAGCTAAACTCCTAGGGCAGACCATCTACTGATCAATTATGGCTGACTTAGCTCTTCTCGGCAATACAATGACCCAAGACAATTCCAAAAGACTCATGATTGAAAATTCTATCCGCTTCCATAGAAAGAACTGATGGAGTCTGAATGCAGATCAAAGTACACTATTAGATTTATTTATTCCAAAGGCAACAAAGGCAGCTGAAGCAGGCAGTGTGGAGCACTTAGAGCTTGGTCAGACATGGAAGATGCCAAGGTCCTCCACTGCATCCTGGGCCATTACCAGTAGTCTTGACTTTTGTCTTTCCACTGGATTTTGATGACCCTGGAAGAGAGAGTGAAGCTGATGATTTTGTGCAATTTTGCCTCACTTAAATTCAAATTATGTGCAAGTCAGGACATCACCCTCTGATGTCATTAGTCCTTTTCAAAACAAAGGACAAACAACGACTAACTGTGGGTATCCCACAGGACTCTCTCTGTCTTGGGTCCTCTTTATACTATTTCATTTGGTGATCTCATCTCCTATGGATTCAGTTATTATCTGAATACTGATGATTCTCAAATCTATTTGTCTTGCTCTCACCTCTCTGTTGATCTCCAGTCTTATATCTCCAAGTGTCCTATAGAAATCTTAAACTCAACATGTCCAAAACTGAATTATTTATCTTTCTTCCAAACCCTCCTCCCTCTCTTAACTCTTTATTACTGCTAAGGACTGCGCCATCCTCCTAGTCCCTGAGGCTCAAGGCCTAGATATTAATCTCTACTCCTCATTATTGATCACCCATCCCATATCCAACATGTTGCCAAAGCTGTTGATTTTACTCTTGCAACATCTCTTGCATATACTCCCATGCACTCTTTGATCCAGTGAAACAGACCTCCTTTTACTGTATACTCCCATGCACTCTTTGATCCAGTGAAACAGACCTCTATTTACTGGCTTCCCTAGCATCCTTCAAGTCTCATCTAAAATCCCACCTTCTAAAGGAAGTCTTCAACAGGAAATCTTTCCTAATTCTTCTTAATTCTATTAACTTTCCTCTGTTGATTATTTCCTACTTGTCCTGTGTATAATTTGTTTGCACATAGTTGTTTGTTTGGTGTCTCCCTCATTAGTTGTGACCTCCTTGAGGAAAGGAACTGTCTTTTGTCTTTCCTTGTATCTCCTGTGCTCAATATACTACTTGGCACATAGTGGGCATATAATAAAAGCTTACTGACTGACCAACTTCTTACTAACACTATGGATGTAAACCTTGCATAACTCACTCTGTTACATTCAAATGAAGAGAAGTGACCTACAGACCCTACAAACCTGTGGTACATGGACAGAATAAGAAAAAGTAAGGTTTTCTGAAGAACCCTCCCTCACTTCAATTTTTTTCTTCCAGATGCACTTTAAACTCTTTCTTTCTAGTCTGGGTCAACCCAGGTAGCCTACATTGCTTGCCTTAGGAGTAATATAAGCTCAGCAGAACAGACTTTTGGCTTCTCTAACATAATAACAACGATAATAATAAACCAAATTGCTCTTTTATTTTCCCTCCAGGAGCTAAAATATTTCTGCATTTTTTTTTAATTTGGAAGAACAAATGCTTGATATGTCACAGATTTGAATTAATCTTGTTCTCCCTTACCGTTATTTTGGTAAAAAGAATGGTGTCATTATTTTGGTGAAGCATTCTTTTCATTTTCATGCCTTGAATTTCTGTGAATTCCGTTATGAAAGGAGGGTGGAAAAATCAGGAACACCCCCCCCCCCCGAAATGAACAGGGAACAACCACTTCTAACACACACGCGCACGCACACACACACACACACACACACACACAGCCCCACCTGAACTAAACAAAGGAAAACACGGAGCCAGCTTTGATGATTCAAAACTTCTGGCCATTCAACCCTGAACATGCAGAACTGTTTCTGGCTCCTGGCAAGCTGCTAATCTTTGGTGGAAATTCACTGAGCATGAGCAGGAATAGGAACTGGAAAATGAAGGTAGATTCTAGAAAACATGGGAGGGAAAGGGAACAGAGAGACTGGAAAGGGGTAGCAAATTTGAGAAGTAATAGAAGCGTTGTTGACAGGAAGAAGTTCGAAATCAGGCTTTCCTGAGGGAAGTAGAGACCTCAAGTGAGGGGAGAGCCTGAGAACAAGTTTATCCTTTATTGCCAGGCCTTCCAGAGGGAAATGGAAATAAAATAATATCTCATTATAACATTGGTGTCAGCTGCTCAGTGAGGTTAGATTAATGGTTAGAGAGACAGATTGGCCTAGTGACTGAATGGCTACTCCTGGCATGGAAGTTCAAACCTCACCTCTGTCACTTGTGCTCCACAGTAACTATGTACAAGTCCCTAACCTTTCTCTGAGCTTTGGTCAACTCCTCAAGACTCTTAAGTTATACACAGTAATAAGAAAAACACCCCAGTATGGACTTTGTCTTTGATAGTGGTGCAAAATATTGCAGGATTGGGGAAACTACAGCCTCAAGGCCACATATTACATTCTAGGTCCTTGGGTGTGGCCTTTTGAGAGAATCCAAGTTTTACAGAACAAATCCTTTTATTGAGGGGATTGTTCTATGAAGTTTGGATTCAGTCAAAAGGCTGTATTTGAAGACCTACAGGGCCACATATGGCCTTGCAGCCACAGCTTCCATAACCCTGGCCTAGAATATAACATAACCTAGCATGCTTCCTCTCACTACTAGAAGGAAAACAGAGTTTTTTCCTAAATCATTCTGAATTTACAAGGGAACAGGATTTAATCTATAAGTTAGTGAATTGTAGCGGAAAGAAACCTGGGTTGGAAATCAAGAGACCTGGATTCTAGTCCTAGGTCTGCCACAAACTTTCTGTGTGACACCGTGACACTAAATTTCTTTAGCCTCAGTCTTCCCTATCTCCAAACTGAGGATATTAGCCTAAATGATCTCTAAGTTCCCTTCAATCTTTAGTATTTTATGAGTCTAAGCAAGATAATTAGTCATTTCAGAATGACTAATCAAGAAAAGGACAAGGGAAGAACCCTCCCCCAGAGTTATTAAGAACCTGGAACTAAGATGTGTTTCATTATTACTTTTAAGTATTAACCCCTCCCTCTACCCCATCTATTCCTACTTCTCCCCCTTTTGCAAAAGCCTATTTAAGGGGTGGCTAGGTGGCGCAGTGAATAGAGCACCGGCCCTGGAGTCAGGAGTACCTGAGTTCAAATCCAGCCTCAGACACTTAACACTAAAAACTAGCCGTGTGACCTTGGGCAAGTCACTTAACCCCAACTGCCCTCCAAAAAGCAAAAAAAAAAAAGGCCTATTTAAGTCTCTCATCCTACTTAAGTCTAAAGGTACATTTGACCAATGCTAACAGGTAATTACTGATTAAGAGCACAATGGCTATATGTAACTCCCAGCATAGCCATACCCTGCATAATGTTGCCCCTACCAAGTTGTTCTGCTGTAACATTTGCAATAATGTAGAAAGAGGATAGTGACATTAGGAAGACCTGGGCAGGAATACGAGGTTGAATGATTGTGGGCAAGTTACTTAAACCTCAGTTTCCTAATCTGTAAAATGATGTTTTACTGTATTACCTCACAGAGTTATTATGAAGATCAAATGAGAAAATATATGAAAGTAATTTTAAATCTTAAAGCATCATGTAAAGGTTGGCCAACTTGTAGAGACTATACCAGTCCAAGCCCATCCAATGCTAATTACTTCTCATGGCTCCTTCCTTACCTCTTATTTCCAATGCTTTCTCTCAAATACACACCTGCAGCTACTCAGTGGGGCCTCCTATCTTTTTCAATCCTCAAGTCATCCCCAACCCAGGCCTCACTTGATCCTATGGCAGTGTTACCCCCATCCCTCTTGCCCAAAACATATTCCTATGAATAAGTATCTTTATGTCACTAACTGCCCTCTATAATGTTTTTTCTTATAATATAATGTTATGAGAAAGGGGGACTACCAATTAATGCTGTAAGTATATGGGTCAATTAGCATTACAAGGTGGTGAAAAGGGGAAATTAGAAAGTGTTAGAGACCTACAAAGAGAAAGAGTACTTGAATAGTTTTGGGGGGAAAAAACTGGCATATTCCAAAGAGGCGGGGAAAGGAAGGAAATAAAATGAAATCTAATATAGAACATTGTAGTTGCACACCCTGGGAAGAACAACAACAATACTCCAAATTAGAAAATGCAGTTGAATGGTAGCCATGCAGAAAACTATTTGGGGTTGATGGTGAATTAAATTAAATATGTGCTCATGGGACAAAGATCATGCTGAAACGTGAATCCCATGCAAGGCAAAAGCAGAAATAAGCCCTCTACTTCCCTGGCTCATAAAGCCTTTTATGTATATTTCATTGCATACTACTTCCTCTAAGAAAAGGGAGAACCGCTAACAGACCTGGCAAAAATAGGACAGCCAAGGAAGGTGGTGGGTGCGGCTAGTTTGTTACAGAAGGAGGTCATCCAGAGGGGACAATGATGAGCAGAGATGCTACTAGCATGGATTTGGTCACAGGATCCAGAAGCTGTGAGGCAGAGGGAGCACACCAGCCATCTCCGTCCCTGAACCTTTCCTTGAAATCCTTCAGAAGTCCAGGATGTAATTGCCCCAGCTTCCACCTCCAGGATCCCATCACCATGATGCCCCTCTAAAAAGGTCCCCCTCTCCCAGATCCCCAAGGGGAGAAGGCCAGGACTCTCTAGGGGACAGGCATACATTTCTGGTGAACTTTATATGTAATGTGACTGTCCTCTGTTCTATCACCCCTTCCCCCTGGAAAATGGAAGTTACCCCAGGTACAATGTTGGCTAGCTATCAGAGAGAGATCCAGAATGTTGGACTCAGATTCAAGAAAAAAATCAAGGAGAACTTTCCTCAGAACAAAAACTATCAACCTAATCTTCCTTTCCCAAGGTTGATGAAGATGGGAGGAAATCCCCAGACCTTCTTCCCCTGATACTCCCCCATCCCCAAGTCAAGTAAGTATCCACAAACAAACAAAAAGGTGGCATTAGAAATGCCATTTGACTTAGTTGCTGGCCAGAAGAATCTAAGATCCTTAAACACAGGGTCTGTGTCTTACTGATCTTTTCTATCCTGCACAGTGCCTAGCATAGAGATTCCTGTATATAGCAGGTGTTTGTAGTTGTTGTTTAGTCATTTCAGTTATGTCTGACTCTTCATGACTTCATTTGGAGTCTTCTTGGCAAACATGCTAAAGTAGTTTGCCATTTCCTTTTCCGGCTCATTTTATAGATGAGGAAACTGAGGCAAATAGGGTTAAGTGACTTGCCCAGGGTCAATACGGCTTATACATATCTGAGGTTGGATTTGAACTACAGTCTTCCTGACTCCAAGCCTGACACTGTGCCACCTAGGTCTTTAGCAGTCATTAGTTGAATTTAACTGGATTGCAGAGCAGTAGACTGATAAACTTTAATGTCCTGAAACTTTATTAATGTAAAATCTGATAAGACACAGTCTAGAACTCATCCCAGGCATTGAGTTAATGCAAATAGCATATGGAAATTCATTAAAATATTATATCACTGACACTCAAAAATTCAGCAAATTTGAGATTTGGAGGCACCATTGGGATCAACAAGAAGAAGTCCAAATCTCCCCATTGCACAGACAAGAAGACAGCCTCAAATCATGGCAGAGTTAGTTATAGGTCAGTCACCCAGCATGCAATCCAAGGAGTTTGGATTGGGCTAATACTTGGTACTCAGCAGAGCCATCTAGAATAGTATCTTTCACATCATTCAATAAACACATGTTGAATAAATGAATAAAATGTCTCACACATTTTGTGGAGCTAATGTGGACGAAGTATAAGAAAGGGTATCTGTTTTCAAGTACATATTTTGGGAGCCAAACTTAACACATGTAAAAAATAAACAGTACAAGATAGGATATAATTAAATGCTAAACTGGGCTCCAAAGAGAGAGGCATAGTGTAAAGAGAAAGAATGTTTGATTTGGAGTCAAGAATACCTGGTTTTAAAGCTTGTCTCAAACATTTTCAAGCTGAGTGATCCTGAGCAAAATCATTTAACTTCTCTTCCTTATCTGTGAAATGAGGATAATGACAGCACCTGTCTTAGTGGGTGGTCATTATAATCAAATGAGATAAGGCATGGGCTGATTATAATAGCTAGGGAAAGGGTAAGTTTGTTAACTGAACTGGGGAATGAATGGAGGTGACAATTCCCTATAATTCACAAGCTTGAGAAAATAGAAGACGCTTAGGGTTTGAAAACTGGAGAATCCCAAATCCCAAAGTTGTTGAGAAAATAATCACTATTTTCTTTGTAGTTTAGCCTTCAGACATTAAAATTAGGAGATATATGTGAACTAGAGTAGGATTGCCCATAGAGGCCCCAAATTTAGTGACCAGGACATTTAGTCTAAAGAAAAGTTTAAACCTGAGGTCATTAGCTAGATGGAGAAACCCATTCTTTGTTCTAAAGAATTTGGCTTCTGGAACTGAGAATCTCCCACTAGGGAAACTGGGATCTCCTATCCAAGACTCAGAGAGAATAAGAGAAAATCTGAAGAGAAGCTCTTTGTTAGCATCAATCATTATCTTCTTCCTTTTTTCTAAAAGAATTGTGATAAGAAAAAAACTGACAGGCTTTAAGCTAAGAATATAACATACTGTGCTCCCTTTGGAAAGATATATACAAAGGTTTTAGCTAAGCCAGAAGCTGGAAGTGGCAAGGAGCACCCATGCAAACCAGGCATCTGAAGCATCAGAGGAGGCTCTAAAAGCAGTGGGGACCAGGCCTGGTAGGACCAAGGCAGTATCAGCAGCTGCCCCTCCATGTGTCTGCCCTGACCATACGAGTATCTAACATGTGTGCCTCTTAACACGTACAACTTAGTCACAGATATATCTTGCATGTGTACTTAACGTTTTCTATGTTAGCAGTACCAAGTCATTTGGACCAAATGGGCACACAGAGGTGAAGGTTATTTGGCTACTGATGTTTCTGCCAGGAGCTGTATGTGTTTGTAAGACAGTATACTCCTGGTTTACAGAGGAAAGACTTTGTTGCTACTTAAAAAAAACACAACTATTTTCTTACATTTCTTTGACTATCTTTGCCTTGAACTAGTTGTACCCTCAGAATATCGAAAGTAAACACATCCATGGGGACTTCAGACCACAGAGAACCAGGGGTAGTCATTCTCTTGGAGTACCTGCAGTGTTAGTTGGGAAGAGATATCCCCAGGTATTATACAAAAGTACTTTACAGTCAAGGCACTTAGGTGGCACAGTTCAAACCTGGTCTGGATCATTTATTTGCTGAGTAACTCAGGGCAAGACATTTAATCTCTGTCTGCCTCATTTGTAAAAATGAGAATAAAATTAGTATCTCTCTCCCAGGGTTGTTGTGAGGATAAAGGGAGATGATATTTTTAAAGTACTTTGCAAACCTTAAAAAAAACCCCAATAATATAATTATGAGTTATCATTACAGAAGTCTTTAAATGCTGCAGGAGTTCAGAGGAGAGGAGGGACAAAGAAAACTGAACTAGTGAAAGAGGGTTTCATGGAGAAGCAGCCTGCTATAGTGGAAAGATAAATGTATTTGAGAATCAAAGGTTCTGAGTTTGAATTCCGGTTCTGCCCTGCCACCGAGTGACCTAGAACAATCATTTCATCTTTCTGGGTCTCAGTTTCCTCATCTGTAAACAAAAGGTGCTTAGAGTAGATGGTCTCTAAGTTTCCTTCTAGTTCTCAATCTTATGGTGCTAAAAGAAATGTGATTTATGCTATAAATGGTATATAATTTATGCTATTATGGTGGTTCCATGCTGTTCCTTAAGGGTGATCTAAAAATTTATATAAAAGGGTCTGAAAAAACATAAATATATGAAAAGATATGCATATGTACATAATGTATATCATATTATATCATAATATATTAATATGTAAATTTATAGAACGGGGCGGGGGAGGGAAACAAACTGACCAGAACAATTTTTTTTAAAGTTTCCTAGACATCTGAAGAAGATGACTTAATTCATTCTGAACTCTTTTCTGTCTAAGCTGTGGCCCAGATCTAATGAAGGCTAAGGAAGGGTGGGAGCAGAGGTGGTTGATGTTACAGTCTGGGTGGGAGGGTGGGTGGTTGGGATAATAATAAAACAGCACATGTTAGTAGTTGGCATACAAACAGTGTGCCAGAGACAACTAGTTCTTGTGCTCAGGACAACAAAGTGGGACCACCCTAGGAGAAATGCTTGTAAGTTTCTGAGAGAACAGTGTTAACCACATAATATTCAGGCACCATCTGTTAAATTATTTGGACCAAATGGGCACACAGAGGCTAATGTTATGATGTGCCTGATGCTTCTGCCATAGTATCATCATCATCATCATCATCATCATCATCATCATCATCATCATCATCATTATCATCATCATCAAAATTCCAGAAATACAAATGGAAGTGTGCAGAGGTAAACTGACATTGGATATACAAACCAACCTAAAACATTATAGCAGTAACGGCCAGGAAAGTACTCAGTTGAGTATCTTATGTAAAATGAAATCAAATGAATAAATAAATAAATAAAATAAGAACAAAACAATAAAACCCACCCCCACAGTCTCGGGGTTTGCTTTTTAAAGGGAGAGATGGTGAGCTCTCCTTGATTTTTGTCCTGTCAGATGGAGTCTCAATAAGTCCCCTGGGAACTTCTTTTAAGGAGGTCCTTCCTGCCTGGACTCGAGACTACCAGTAAGTCTGATCATCTCTGTAGCCAAGAAGGCCCAATGAGATCTGCAAGTAAGAAGAACAGGAGCAAACAACTTCAGAAAAACAATATGTCCTATAAACAAAGCTGGTGGAAAGCGTCCAGATATACACAATGAGGCTAATCTTCTGGGCACACATTTCCCGTCTTGGGTATTAGCATGGACATCACTTCCTCCTAGGTAGAGGTAAATTCTTGCTTCAGGAACTTAGACTGTGGATCCAAGAACAATAATGAGCTGCTAATTTCCCACTTTTAAGAACCCATAACAGGCAAAAGATACAAGAACCTTCTTTTTTTCTTTCTTTTTTCTTAAAGAAGCCACTGCTAGTAGGATGATGTCATTTCATATAAATGAGCAGGTCCAGGACTTCCAGAATGAAAAGACCAGAGCCACCTGCTTTCATATACCATGCTATATGTGGGTGGAAATAGTACCATTCTCTGCCTCTTCCTTTATAAGTAAATTATCTTCTTTTACAAGTTTATAAGTAAATGCCACTGGACACAGCACACACTGGGCAGAGAAGGGGATAGAAATCAGTGGGCTAAACTTTTCTGCTTAGCATTCGAAGTCCTTCAAGATCTGGCTTTATCTTATCTTTTGAACTTTATTTCCCATTCTCCTCTTATTTTATTTTATTTTTTTGCTTTTTTTGGGGGGGGAAGATAGGGTAATTGGGGTTAAGTGACTTGCCTGAGATCACACAGCTAGTTTTTTTGTGTGTGTTAAGGGTCTGAGACCAAATTTGAACTCAGGTCCTCCTGACTCCAGGGCCAATGGTCTATTCACCACTCTTCCTAGCTGCCTCCTATTCTACTCTTATACCCACTGTTCGAGTAAGGAAGATCTCATTACTGTCCTATGACTACACCTTCTTCAGTACTGACTCTGTGCTATTTAGGATGTCCTCTTCTTTCTCTATCTAAATTCAACATATACTTCGAGACCTAATTCATGTTACCTTCTTCATGAGACTTCTCTAATTAACCCAAGAATCTGCAAGTTACTGCAGAGGAGAGTAGGTAAGGGGGAGTGGGGAAGGGGACTACTGCAACATTTGCAGTTTATTCTACACAATTTAGCTTTTAATTAGATCATACCACATATTATTTGCTGTTATCTCTTGTGTATTATTCTTATTATCCCAAAGCCTAGTCCTGAGATATGCCTGTAGTAAATATTCAATGAAAAACTATACATTCTTTGATATATTGATAGGTCCAGGAGAAAAATTCTGTTTAGGTCAGTTTTGTCCAATTCTCACCCCTCTATCAAGTATTCCCATGAATCTCACAGGGAACTAACTGATAAAATGCCTTACCAACAGTAAGTATGAATACATCATAAATGCTTGCTCACTATAATTGAATAGCCATAAGAACTCTGATCAATGCAATTATTAGCCACAATTCCAAAGAAGCAATGATGAATGTCCTCACTCTCCTCCTGACAGTATGATGCAGAAGGAAACATGTATTTTTGGTCAATGTGTGGAGTTGTTTTGCTTGACTATGCACATTTGTTATAAGGGTTTTGTTTTTCTTCCTTTCAATTGGGAGGAAAAGTAAAGGAGAGATGAGAGCTATTGATAGGGTTAAGAAAAATAAGAGAACACGAGGACAGTAAACAGGAAACACAGACAAGTACCAAAGCTTTGACAATAACACAATAAATTTTTTGTATACTTGGAGAGAGAAGCAAGCTGGAAGTGGTACAGATTTTCAGCTACATAGTCAATCCCATTTTTCTGTTCTGATTTGAAAATTCTCATCTTTATTGGTGTTTGCTAAGTTCACAATAAAATAAAATTACATTTTAAAAAGAATTGAGTAATAATTTCTAGTTGTATTACTCTAGGCAAAGAAGCTAATACCACAAGATCCAGACAATAAAAGACTTTTTAAGCTCCTACTATGTGTCTAGCACTGGACTCACACCCTGGGTCTTGCATTGTCTTGATTGGTAAATATAAACTCACTACATCCCGCTGGCCCCATCTACGACTCACCATATTCTTCCCTATTCATGGCCTTGCCATCTACCCTGCCATATGTCTACCTTGTTCTTATTTATTTTGGGAAGTGTAATCAAATCAATACTGCCACTGTTTCTAGAAAGAGCATTCCAATCAATTCCCACATGGCTCTACTCACCATCAATTATGACTTCTTAAATCAAAATACTCTTCCCTGGTAATCATATCTCTATATATGTTGTCTCTTACTATGAGAATGTGAGCTCATTGAGTGCAAGGATTGATTTAATATTTCTATCATCAGCACTTAGAATATAGTATATACAGTACTTAATAAATGCTTTCAAAAATTCATTCATTTCCATAGGAATTAATTCTCAGATCTCAAAATCTGAGAGCTGGAAGGGACCTTGGACATCATCTAGCCCACTTCCTTCACTTTTAGAGATGTAAATTGAAACTCCCAGAGGTTGAGAGATATCTAGGGTCACACAGCAAGTCATTGAGAGAGCTAGGATAAAATCCCAGGTCTTCTGACTTCCAGTCCAATGCTGTTCTATTACTCCATGTGGTCTTTATCTCAGTGCTATCTTGAAGTTAATCTTTAGAAACTGTACCATCAGTCAGGCTTCCCTTTTAGAGGCCTATCTCCAAAGAAACTTTCCAAGAGCTGAGACTAGCCACCCTGGGAACTAGGGCTGATGGTTTCCAGGAAACAGTGATAAATTTTGTGAAAACAAACAGCTGACAATTGGAGTGTCTGGCACAGGAGATTTGGTGAGGAGCATATGGACTTTTCCAGTCTTTGACACTGAATTAATTGTAAAATAGGACCTAGTGGACAATTTGAGTACACTCTGAAATCTTTTTCACTCTTCCTGTTCATGCAGAGAACTATTGCCAAAGGAAGCTTTGCTTACTTCACTTTTGCTCCAAGAGTTGGCAAGATTTTTTTTTAAGAAAAAGAGAAAAGTAAAGAAAAAATACAAGGTAGGGGTGGCTAGGTGGTGCAGTGAATAGAGCACCAGCCCTGGAGTCAGGAGGACCTGAGTTCAAATCTGGCCTCAGACACTTAACACAAAAACTAGCCGTGTAACCTTGGGCAAGTCACTTAACCCCAACTGCCCTCCAAAAAGAAAAAAAAGACAATAAACAAGGGAGAGGACAATAAGGAAAGGGAAAAGAAGAAGACAGGAGGGGGAAACGAGAAAGGAATGGAAAAGAAGGGAAAAGAAAAGAAACAAAAAGATCTTTGAGGTCAATAATCTCTCAAGTGGAATTTAGAAAGAGATAATGCCTCATTTTTCCTGGTCACTCTTTTGTCTACAGACCTAAGAAAAATATACTGTGGGTTTTTTTAACCTTTTTGGTATAAAAGATAAGATTATTCTAACAGAAAAGCAGCAAGAAGGGAACCTGGGCAATGACAATCAATCAATCAATAAGCGTTTATGAAGCATAATAACCAACAAAAGAATAATAGCTAACATTTATGTAGTGCCTCTTATGTGCCAGACACTGTAAGAAGTGCTTTACAATTATTATCTTATTTGATCATCACAACAATACTGGGAGGCAGGTGCTATTATTAGCCCCATTTTGTCATTGAGGCAACTGAGGATTAAGTAACTTGCTCAGGGTCACACAGCTAGTATCTGAGGCTGGATTTGAATTCAGGTCTTCCTGACTCCAGGCCAGGCGCTCTATCCACTGAGCTAGCTGAACCTACTGTACGTCAAGAATTGTTCTAGGTGCTAGAGATACAAAAACAAAATTGAAATTCTCAGGGAGTTTGCATTCTAAAAAGGGAGACTCTCTCTCTGTCTCTCTCTCTCTCTCTCTCTGTCTCTCTCTGTCTCTCTGTCTCTCTCTCTCTGTCTCTGTCTCTGTCTCTCTCTCTCTCCTTTCAGCCTTCCTGTCTCAGCTAAAATCCTGTGCCTACAAGAGACCTTTCCCAGTTCTCCTTAGCGATACATTCTCTGCACATCTTCTTCCTATATAGTTGTGCTCTTATCTCTTTTGTTAGACTGAGGCCATTTTTGAC
>CM053599.1:137753156-137807044 GCA_028646575.1 Pseudocheirus occidentalis | reverse complement strand
GTTTTGCTGTTTTTTCAATATTTCTTGAAATATGGTGTGTAGGCTCTTTTTTCTTTTATTATTATTATTATTATTATTTTATTTTATTATTCAGTTAATCCAGTGATTCTTAAATTGTCTGTCTTCGATGTTTTCCAGGTGAAGTTGTTTCTCTTATGAGATATTTCACATTTTTTTCTTTTTTTCAGTCTTGATTTTGTTTTATTACTTCTTGATGTCTTATGGAATCATTAGCTTCCATTTGGCCAGTTTTAATTTTCAAAGTTATTTTTTTCAATAAGGCTTTGTATCTTTTTCCATGTTATTAATCCTCTTATATCCTACTTTCCTAGCTTTCACTTCTTTTCTCATCTTTTCCCCTCTACTACTCTCATCTAGTATTAAAATGACTTTTAGATTTTTTTTAACATTTGCTTTAACTTCTAGGAATTCTTGTTGGACCTCTATCTAATCTGCTTTTTTTCTTTGAGGCTTTGCTCTTATAGATCTTCTGTGTTTATATCTTGAGTTTTTGTCATCAGATTCTTTTCTTGTGTGCTCATTCTTGCAGTCTACTTTTTGGCCTTGGTTTTTATTAGCACTGGAGCTTGGGGCAAGGACGGTGGTTTTTGATTTCTGTCTTGAAACTTCTGTCCTTTTAAATCCTCCTACTTTCACAACTCAGACTGGTAGCATGTGCTTTCAGTGCTCTCTAAGTGGTGTGAACCTGGGGGAAGTCTGTTTACTGCCCTGGTTTGAGCTGTACAAGTTTCTGACCCAGGTTTCAGTCTATCAACTTAAATGCTACTAGATTTAGCCACTGTTAGTCTGCTGCAAGACTGAAGGTTCGGAGCAGTTGAACTGCTGACCCTCCTTTAGTCTGGGAGTCCTGTCATCATTCCACTATTGACTTCCACCCTGGGCTGGAAGCTAAAACTGAGTCATTGCTCTGTTCCTGGGGTTAGAACCACACAGGTACATTTTGCTGTTGGAACTTGTTCTTTGCTCAGAACATAGGTAGGGCCTAGATTTGCAATTGCTCTTCTCCTCCCTGCATGTAATAACCAACAGAGCTGCCATATGGCACAGGTTATTCACCCAGCAGTAGTTTAGGGATCTCCTGTTATCTCTTCATAAGCTGGTCCTTCCTGCCTTTCACTGGCCCTCTTTCAGTCCCTAGACACTGAAATGCTCAGTATTGCCTGAGATCCTGGCCAAACCCCATACCCAGTTTTCCACAGATTTCTATCTCCCTAAGTTACTGTGGGCTAAAAAAAATTACTAAGTGTGACTTTTTCTTGATTTTCTGTTTGAGCATTTGGTCTGGTACATTTTTTAGATCTTTGTAAGGAAGTTTAGAGGGAACCAGGCTGTACTGCTTTCTCTCCCTCTGTCATCTTGACTGTCTACTGTCTCATGCTCTTTCCATTCCACTTAGATATTTCTCCTTTGTTGTGGAGTTTAAACGGTGTGTGTATGTGTGTACATAGTTTTTATATACATACATACACACGTACATATACATACATATATACATATATTACTGGCAAAGAGATAACTGTGTTTGTACTGAAACTACTGCTAAAGAACCACAGGCTTGAGTTCATTCATGATAAATAATTCATTACATAATTATTCATAAATATTCATAAATAATTCATTACAAGAAAGTATATACAAAAGTTATTTCATTTGTTATTAAGCAGTATTCTACTTTAAGTGAGTAAGAGAGGAACAAAAAAGCGTTCCCCAGACATTCTACTAATTAGAGATTTATTTGCATTTAACTAGTTCTTCACTTAAAATGTAAATACCCCCCTAAAAAGCTGAAACCTTATTGGGAGTTGGGATGGTTCAAAAATTAAGTTTACATGAGTGGCTAAGGACCCTGGTTGGAAAAATGTAATAAAGTGGGCTTAAAATAATAATAAGTATACTGTTAAAATATGTAAAGTGCTTTGTAAAACTTACCTCATTTGATTGTGTAATAGTGCTGTGAAGTTTATGCTATAGGAGATATACACATTTTTCAGATAAGAAACTGAGATTCAGAGAAGATAAGTGACTTGTACTATAGTCTCAGAAATTAAATTCTCCTAACTCCAAGTTCAGCACTACAAATCAGCTCTTTGCTGTCCATAATATTTTGCTATATACTGCTTTATCCCTATTAAATAAGTCTTTTCTCTAGTCCTTGAACTTATAACATTCATATAAAGCAGTGGTTCTCAACCTTCCTAATGCCACAACCCTTTACTACTTGTATCTGGGCATATCTGGGCGTATCTGCATGTGGGTACACCTGCCTGGAGACAGATAGAGGAGTGGTGTCTCAGTTCCTAAGACCATCGGAAATATGTGTTTTCCCATGGTCTGAGGCAACCTCTGTGAAAGGGTCGTTTGAACCCTGAGGGGGTCATGACCCACAGGTTGAGAACCCTTTATATTATAAAGGGAGAATTTTATTTCCTGCTATTTTTATATATTGGTGTTAAGGAGACAAACTGAGCTTTTTAATAGTCCTTTTGTCTTCACTTTATATAGCAGTTATTCTTCAGCTTCCCTCAACTCAAATATATGTAACACTTAAATAAACTGAGAAGAAAATAGAAAAGAAGTGGTTGTTAGAAGAGCAGAAATACTTTTCATTTAATTCAGGTACAAGTGAATAATAAATAGGCTTAATTCAACAAAAAATTTGGAACGTAGGCTATTTTATGTATCCTTCAGGCTAGGAATATAGTTTCCTTCATATTTTATTCATTTTAACAGTTACTACTTGTGTAATCTTGGGCAAGTTAACCTCTGCCTCAATTTCCTCATCTGTAAAATGGGATAATAATAGCACTTACCTCCTAAGGTAGTTGTGAGGAGCAAATGAAATAATAATTTAAAAGTGATTATCAAACTACCTGGCACATATTAAATGCAATATGTAAATGTTAGCTGTTTATAAATGTTACTATTATTTCATGATAAAATATCACATTTGGATATCCTATGGAATTCCTGATGCTGGGATTTTAACGTATAGCATATTTACAGGCCACAGAATATTGTGCAATAGAAAGACAGTGTTTGAATTCTTCCATTGTTACTTACTACCTATGTGACCCTGAGCAAGTCACGGGTCACTGTATTTATTTGAACCCCTGTTACCCCATCCAAAAAAGAAGATTGTGGAACTTAGTGACCTCCAAGGTCTCTTCCATCTCCTATGATTTAATGATACCTGACAGTAAAAGTAAGTCAAGAAGGCATTAGAGCAGTGGTTCTCAACCTTCCTAATGCCGTGACCCTTTAATACTCTTATGTGGGAGTATCTGCATGTGGGCAAACCTGCCTGGAGACAGATAGAGGAGCGGTGTCTCGGTTCCTAAGACCATTGGAAACATGTGTTTTCCGATAGTCTTAGGCGACCCTATTCAACCCCCAAAGGGGTTGCAACCCACAAGTTGAGAACCACTGCATTAGAGAAAACTGATTCCAAACTTCCACAGATATTTAACTCTGGTCATTAAAAACACTTGGTCAGACTTTGAAGAGGAAGAGGTTACTTAGTGTTTTATCAGTTCTGAAGGCCTTAAGCATCCATACTTTCACCCAGCAATCCTACTTTAAGTACTTCAAAAATGGCAAAGCATCCAAAAAGCATAGCAAATTAAATTAACTGTTCAACCCTCAGTTTCCAACAGCACCTCCAGACTCCTTAGCTACTAGCTGAGGAAAATGTTATCATTTCCTTTCAATAAGATAATATTTTTGTTCCAGTCTATAAATTCCATATTAGAACAGTGTCTCAGCTAAACTTTTGTTATTTCATCCAGATTCTAGCACAGTGCTCTAAAACCATTATGTATGTAATAAACATTTGTTGAATTCAATTGCATGTCTTAGTGTTGATAAAGCCATTTATAAACAGATACTAATAATAAAAGTGAATGTAGTTGTCAAATCATGCTAATAATGAAGCCCGTTGAAAAGTATTCAGTATCTAATGGAGATTTTAAGGGAAGCACTCTAGCCAGGGAGGTCAAGGTTGATTGATGCCTTGTGCTTGGGAAAGCTAATCAGGTAGACACACTAAGTTTGGCATCAGTATAATGAGCCCTTGGGGGAGATGAGGGGAAGGGGAGAGGCCTAGCTGCCTAAGGAGGGATAAAGTGGCCTATGTTGGAAACAAAACAGGCCAAAGTTTCCATGCTGGTCACCAGTGAGATTGAGCCTATGAGTGATTGCTTACACTTCTAACCTGAGCAAGATATTGAGACCCAATAACACTCCCTCCTCCCCCTTCAAAGAAAAAGACTACACAAGAAAGTCTGGTGCTCAAAATCTAGACTTTAATTTGTTATATATATTTAACTTTCTAATATCCTTTCTGGAAATTAAAGGTATGGTAATGGGTTGCTTACCTTTTCATTTTGAATACAATCTTCTTGAAACATACATTCTGTAGCTTTTCAAGAATATGTAGTCTCGTCTTAAAAGTTAGAAATACAAGTATTTGTTGACATTGGTGTTCGCCAAGCAATATTTATTCAAATATGTTGAATATTAATTTTTGTAAAATGCAGCATTTCTAGCATTTTTTTTTGTTTTTCGTTTTGCTTTTCTGAGGGGGAAGGCAGGACATTTGGGGTTAAGTGACTTGCCTTAGGTCACACGGCTAGTTTTTGTGTTAAGTGTCTGAGGCCGGATTCAAACTCAGGTCCTCCTGGCTCCAGGGCTGGTGCTCTATTCACTATGCCACCTAGCCGCCCCCTAGCGTCATTTTAAAATGATTTTCTTTTCATATATTCAGAAAGCACTAAATGAAGTACAGTTTGTATTGGGGGACATATGAACTTGAGTTTAGTTGGAAAAACAAACAATTTTTTACTAAATATTAAAATGGAACATGAGAGGTAGCATGGCATAATGAATAGATAGCAGCCTCTGAGGCTAAATCAGGGAGATGCCAGATGCACTTAGAACATAGAAGTGTAAAAAGTCAGCATCCTTTTCTCTTTTCCATGCCTATGGGCATAAGGTACTCTTACCAAGCCACAGGAAGGAGTCTCAGAGACCTTAAAGCTTAATACCTTGGTCAGATGGGAAAATGAGGCACAGAGAGATGGGTTGACTTCCCCCAAAGGCACACAGCCTCAGGAGACTGAGGCTCTCCTTGCTAAGGGGTAGGGGGAAGAAGGTGTTGGATCCTATCATATTCTTTTCCAGCTGATTGTGCTCTCTCCTCCCTTTTTCCCCTGGATCTTTTCTACCTGGTTCTTTTCTTTTTCACTGAGACAGTCTCAGGATGGGAGGGGAAATGATTTGGAACAACAGAAGGCCCCCATTTCCCTTTCCTGTGCCAACTTCTCCAAAGACAAAAGAAGCCACCCTCACCTTTAGCCCATGATTGAAGAAAATAACAATGAATTTGAAGCTAGGATGCTACTGGGTCCTTAATTCAAGGGGCAGGTGTGACACATACTCCAGACAGGCTTAGGAACAAATTTTGTGGGAGTTGGGCTCCCCTTTCTTGTATGTGAGTCTGGCCTACTTCTTTCAATAGTAAAAGGTGAACAAGGGGCTAAAGGTTCACAATGGACTTTGCTTCTAGATCAGAGCTTGCAGTCAAGAAGGGAATCCTGCTTTACTTGCAGGCTGGCCTAGAATTTTCCTAGAACCCTTGGGTCCCTGGCACCCTGAGCCTCAGGAGTAAGAAGCAGGTGGGACCAAAAAGTAAGGGCTGAGATTCCAAAGGTACCATCACCAAGAAACACACTTTCCCTCCTTTGACACACATGATCCCATGGTCAAATAGTACTCACATTTTTGGAATTCTAAAAACTACAAATTAGTGATCCTGACATCTGATCTGATTACAGTTCCAGTCTCTGACCCCAGAGATACCTCTGGTCTCTGACATCAATATTGGCTATATGACTCTGGGGAGGTTACTTAACTTCTCAGTGCCCACGTGCAACTCTCTGCAACAGTGGTTCTCAACCTTTAATACTTGTATGTGGGCATATCTGCATGGGGGTGGACCTGCCTGGAGACAAATAGAGGAGCAGTGTCTCAGTTCCTAAGATCGTCAGAAATATGTCTTTTCCAATGGCCTTAGATGACCCATGTGACCCCTGTGAAAGGGTAGTTCAACCCCCAAAGGGGTCGCAACCCACAGGTTGAGAACCACTGTTCTAGAACTTTAAGTTGCAAAACATTTGCTCTTTTGCATTGATAGGAGTTTCTTAATTAGGAGTTCTCTATGCCAATGAAATCTCAGGAAATCTCATCATTCCCCCCCCCAAACACACACACACACACACACACACACACCTGTAAAATAATGACATAGCAATATATTTGTAAATATAGGATATATGAAAATTGAGAACTATCTGAAAGGATGTGGAATTGGTCAGGAAGGGCTTTTTGAAATGAATTTAAATGTGCAGATGAGATGGTGTGAACAGAGGCATTAAGGTAGAAGGAAGCAAAGAGTAGTTAAGCAGATAGGCTAGCTAAAGTGAAGAGGTCGTGCTGATTCTGAATTTGGAAGTATATATTTTAGAAAAAGGAGAAGAGATATAGTTGATGGCTGTGAATAATGGCTTAATTTTATTTCTGAAGCAACTAGGGGACCATTGCTTAAAAAAAAAAAGATGAAAAGTATTTGAAAGAATAATTTGAGAGCTCTACATTGACTGGACTAACATGGAAAGAGGACTTGGAGGTTTAGGGAGCTATGCAGTTTCTAAGTGTATGACTCTTAATTTTTGAGAGGATCATTCCCTCCCTTTGCCCACTGTACATAAAGCATCATACTATGCAAAGAGTACTTTAGCAGCTGTAACAACTTATGTAACAGTTTTGGGTGACAAGAGTGCACAAATTTCACTAGTTCCTGTCATTAAAACTTCAAGGTGCTTTCTAAAATCTAGAAAAGATTTAAGTGGTTTGTATAAAAGAAAACACCAACTTTTCTCAACTTTAATCCAATTATACATAACAAATAGTTGGGAAATAAGAAGAAGGTAATACTCTATAGTTATACTGTATCTCAGAAGAACAGATTTTATAGAAAACCTCTTATGTAAGGTTACAAAACATAGCAGATAGTAAAATTGACACTTTTAATACTCTCTAGGGAAATTATGTCTTTCTAGATTATAGCTCTATTTTATGTACTTAAATCCATTGATATGGTTGTGGTTCACATATTAAATTTAGCATGCTTTTTTCCATTGAAAATAGACATTTTTTGGCAAAGCAGCATCCTAGCTATAAGTATCTCAACATAGCTATCAGGTTAAAAACAAAACACAAGCTAATATATAGCAGAAAAGAATGATAAATCACAGTCTTATTTGTTATGAAAAAATATTCCCTTCGTCACTCAGGTTAAACCTTGTTCCACAATCATAATTATGTGGGAAAAGTATAGTACTGTTATATTTGACTGGAAAAGTTAAGTTGAAGAAAATTAGTAATGTTGGTACAATAAACTTATTTCTATATAAAATTTGAAACTAGAATTTCTGTGTGATGATGGTAGCTAATAGTCCTTCAAAATGCAAGTAAAGAGTTTGCTGCTGACAAATTCATGTTTTGGACCAGCAGCAGGTCGGCTAGAATTGAGCTGATTTGGCGAGAACGCATATAACTGAATTTGATTTTTCTTTTGAAGGCCATTAAATGACAAACATAACAGTGGAAATTCAACTTTGAGCAATAATGCACCTACAACAGTAGCCAACACAAGACAGAATGCTTCTATTCCTATTAGAAAACCGGGACCACTGCCTTCTAGCCTGGATGATTTGAAGGTAATAATTAGAAAAAGGGAATTTATGCATTTGTATAGACTACTAAAAAGCAAAGACTATGACCATTTGCTATATTTGGCAAATGAGAATCGTTTCCCTTAGAAACTCTAGAAGAAATCCATTAATCTTTTGGTGGACATGCTTATTTTCACTTCAGCGCCTTTTCTTCCTGACTTTTGTATATAGGTTAGTTGAAAGCCTTAGTATTTTCAAGTCATTCCAGTTTTGAATAAGATGGAAAAACTAGATGAATATAATTGAATGCCAGCTTTGGCCCCTAGCACATATTTTATTTAATGCATAAGAAGTACACACTGATATTGTTTTGTTGTTGTTGTTGTTTTTAGCATACTCTTACTTCACAAATAATGAAGGCTGTGAGATGACTTCCACATACAAGGTGTCCCAAAAGGCTCAGTGCTGCTTTAAGCTGTAATAGATTAGAAACTGCCCTGATCTTTTCAGGCCACCTTATATATATATATATTTTGAAAACTATATTCTTGTATATATTTGAAAACTATATTAGTTGTTTTGAAACATAAACAAATGCAAAACTTTTTAGCCTAAATAAACATGCTTCGTTTGATAAAAATTTGCCCAATTTGTTAATAAAAATTTACCATAGATTTGTATGAAAACTTCAACTCATAAATGAAAAAAATAATGTAATTTTAATATTTTGTCTCCAGGTAGCCGAATTGAAGATGGAATTAAAGTTAAGGGGTTTACCAGTATCAGGCACCAAGACAGACCTAATTGAACGTCTGAAACCTTACCAAGAGCTTAACAGCGGTATTTCCACTAGCAGTGCTGCTGCAGTATCCACTTCTACTGTAGTCTCTAGCAATCCAGAAGTTACTATGGCATTCCCAGTTACATTAAATAATTCTGTGGCTAGCACCATTCCCAGCTTTAAGTCAGAAACATCATCTACTGGAACAAGCGGTGTGACACACACTGAAACCATCAGCTCCCCTCTGCCCATCTCCCCATCTCCTTCAGAACACTCCAGTCTTAGTACTGATGATACTAATATGACAGACACTTTCACAGAAATTATGACTATGATGTCCCCGTCCCAGTTTTTAAGTTCATCTCCTCTGAGAGTGACAAATAATGAAGATAGTCTAAGTCCTACCTGTGGAGGCCTGTCAAACATGGAATTGGATGTGGCTGAAAAGGACCGAAAGCTTCAGGAGAAAGAAAAACAGATTGAGGAACTAAAAAGGAAACTGGAACAAGAACAAAAACTTGTGGAAGTACTAAAAATGCAACTTGAAGTTGAAAAACGGGGACAGCAGCCACCACCAGCACCCCAACCCACTGCTAATTCTGTAAATAATGTAGATCAAAAGCATGTCATTCCTGCTGTCAAAGATGAGAATTCTCTCCCTGACTGTTCTAGCTCAAGGCAATCAATACCAGGAGCCAGTCATTCTTTAGGCCAGTCAGGATCTACTGCTGGCCAGAACCTAGTTGCCAAAAAGGCCGTAGTTATCAAGCAAGAGGTACCTGTGGCCAAAGCTGACCAGCAGAACATCATCTCTCAGTATTATGTGAGTTCCCAGAGACATCCTCAAACCACAGTTGTTGCTCAGCCTCAAGCTTTACTAACTACCCAAACCGCACAGCTGCTACTCCCAGTGTCTATCGAGGGTTCGAATGTAACTTCAGTTCAACTACCAGTAGGCGGTATAAAACTACAGGTGTGAAGTTTACCTTTTAACTACTCATTTTTCCTTTGAATCAAAATGAAGTTTTATTCATGATAAATTAGTAATGGAGGTACAAACGGAAAGGGAAAGCAGCCAAATCTCATGACGGTAAAAATAATTGGCAGGGTTATTCAAATCTAAATATTTAGCTAGCACTTTTTAAATATAAACTTTTTTTTCAAATTCTCCCATTTGTTTTCTAAGATCTCCTTTAAATGCATAAAGTAAACTTCCATTATCACTATGTAGATTAACTCAGACATCACTATCTAGGCTAATCATAAATCTCATCCACAGTATCTTGACAAGTTATCATCCAACTTCATTATACTTTAACTTTGCAGATCAAGAAAATGAAGCCCCGACACTTTTTACAAGAATGCACAGAAAATTAGTGGCAGAGCTGAGACAGGAAATGAAGTTTTTTCATCCTTAGACTTGTGTTCTTTATAGTCACTGTCTTTGTATTTTAATAGATATTGTATATAGTTTATTATGTATATATAAAGATACATATAATTTATGTTGTTATCACTTATTGAATTAATGGTATAGACATGTTACAGAGTACTCAAAAATATGTAATTATATTAATGCAAGAATAGTTTAAATTTTGGATTATGGAAAACATTAATTGAAATTTGGGAATGAGAATGTTGAGAGACACTACTACCTATGATCATAGGTTCCTTGTCTGTGTTTAGATAACATATTGTGTTCTGTATATTTTATATTGTAATCATTGGGATAAGCTTTTAACTAAAAGATGAACAAGGTGAAATGTAAATAGGGTTCAAGTACTCCCTTATAAGAAACAATGAGATTATTAAATTATTTTATCATGATTAGATCCATTATACATTCCTTTTATCATAGTTTCCTGTTTTCTCAAAAGAATCAAGAAAAAAACAGTTTTTTTGGATTGTTTGTTTGTTTTTTAAGAAAAAATAGTGGGTCCATATAGTCTAGTTTCTGGAATAGAATCTCTTAGGTAAATGTAAATAGAACCAAATTCTGTCATTTAAAACACTAAGGATAATTGTTTCATGTGTTTACTTGGCATATTTTGAGAATTTGTTTCTATATCCAAAAACACTAGCAGTTAAATTTTCATTAGTACCTATAAATGACAGTAGCACAATCATTAATATTTTTATCTCAAGCTTTTTTCAAAAATCATTTGCTGTAAATGAGGCTCAGAAAGCACTGATTTTTCTTTAAGTTTTATCTTCACTGGTTTTGTCTTCACATGGTGAAATTAGTAATTTATTATTCTTCTCCTAGGCTCCACCACAAGTAGGAATTACAACTCAGCCCCAAGTATCAGCTCCTGTATCACCCTCTGGCTTGGCCCAAACATCCCATCCAAAACAAGACAATTTCACACAACATGTACTTAACCAGTCTCAACAAATAAGAAAGGTTTGTGACTATTGAAGTGGAGCAGTAGACACAGAATTGTTGTTGTTCAGTCATTTTCAGTTATGTCCAACTCTTCATGACCCCATTTTGGGGATTTCTTGGCAAAGATAATTCTCTGACTCATTTTACAAATAAGAAAAGTAAACAGGGTTAAGTGACTTGCCCAGGATCACACATACAGCTGATAAGTATCTGCGGCTGGATTTGAACTTAGGAAGATAAGTGTTCCTGATTCCTGGCCATGTACTCTCTCCACTATATCACCTAGCTACCTTATATACAGAATATCAACCTATTATTGTAAAATAATGGTCATCCTAACTCTTTCATCTCTAAGAACAAGGGTTGACTGATAAAGCTTCTGAATCTCCAGGTTACCTAAATAATTTGGAGCATAACTCTAATTGGAGAGATTGATAATCTTCCGAAATCTATTTAAATAGTCTTTCTACATGAAAGTACATTTTCAAATATATACTTAAATTGACCATGAATTTTCAAAATTTCAAATCAAGAAAGCTTTTTTAGAAAGAAAATAAAGTAATTATTTCCCATTAGAAAAAACTAAATAATTTGGGGGGGGAGGGTAAGTTGTAGCTTTGGTACAGTGGAAAGAATTGAAGTCATTAGACCCAAATGAACTACATCCCAGTGTACTTTAAAGAAAAAAAAGTTAAGTGTGAAGGAAGAGACATTATCAGCTATCTTGACAGACAGTGAGAATAGGAGAGGTGCTGCAGACCTGAAAAAGGATAAATGTTCCAATTTTCAAAACATGGAAGAAAGTTGAGTCTGGAAACAAAGTAAGCTCGATTTTGATTAATGGCAGAATTTTAGAATATATTTTAAAGATTAATAATCATTATTGAATATCCAAAGATAATGATTTTTTTAAAAGATCCATCAGTGATCTCAAAAAGCCAACATGGCTTCTTCAAGAATATTTTTGCTTTTTTGACAGTGCTACTAAAGTGGTAAATCAAAAAAAAAATGCTACAAATATAATTGAACCAGATTTTAGTGAAGCATATGACAGTCTTTCATGTTATTATTTGGGGCAAGATGGAGAGGTTTTGACTAGATAAGTAGCTAAATGTATTTGGAACTGGTTAAATGGCCAGACCTGAAAAGTTAAATTTTTTTTTAAAAATTTAGTTAGTTTTAGTTTTCAACATTGAGTTCCACAAATTTTTGAGTTTCATATTTTCTTCACCTCTCTCTCCTCCCTTCTCCTCAAACTGACATGCAGTCTGACATAGGTTATACATATGTATTCATATTAAACATTTTCGCATTAGTCATGTTGTAAAAAAAAAATTAGGAACAATGGGATGAACCACAAGAAATAACAAAACTAAACAAAAAAGAGAGAGCAAATAGTATGGTTCAATCTGCATTCAGATTTGATCTTTCTCTGAACGTGTATACTAGCATTTTCCATCATGAACCTTTTGGAGATTTCTTAGAACCTTGCATTCATATACCACAACTTGGTCAGCCATTCTTCAGTTGATGGATACCCCTTCAATTAACAATTCTTTGCCACCACAAAAAGAACTACTATAAATGCTTTAGTATATGTGGGTTCTTTCCCCATTTTTATGATCTCTTTAGGGCTACTTCCCTAGAAGTGGTAGTTCTAGGTCAAAGATTTATACATTTTTATACCCCTTTGGGCATAGTTCCAAATTGCTCTCCAGTATCTTTGGATCAGTTCACAATTCCACCAATAATGCATTAGTGTTCCAATTTTCCCTCATCTTCTCCAGCATTTACCTTTTTCCTGTTTTGTCATGTTAGCCAATCTGATAGGTATGATGCCAAAACTGTTTTGATTTGCATTTCTGTAATCAATAGTGATTTAGAATATTTTTATATGACTATAGATAAATAGCTTTAATTTCTTCATCTGAAAACTGCCTGTTCATATCCTTTGACCATATATCAATTGGGGAATGACATATCCTTACAAATTTGATTCAGTTCTCTATATATTTTAGAAATGAGGGCTTTACAGAGACACTGGTTGTAAAAATTCTTTTCCAGTTTTCTGCTTCCCTCTTAATCTTGGTTACATTGACTGTGCAAAAACTTTTCAATTTAATGTAATCAAAATTATTTATTTGCATTTCATAATGTTCTCTATCTATTGTTAATAAATTTACTGTTCTCCACAAATCTAACAGGTAAACTATTACTTGTTCTCACAGTTTGCCTGTTGGATCAGCCTTTATATCTAAATTGTGTACCCATTTTAACTTTATCTTGGTATATGGCGTAAGATGCTGGTTTATGCCCAGTTTCTGCCATACTATTTTCCAGTTTCCCCAAAAGTTTTTTGTCAGATAGTGAGTTCTTATCCCAGAAGCTGGAGTCTTTGGGTTTATCAAACAGTAGATTACTGTAGTCATTGACTGCTGTGTCTTATGTACTTAACCTAGTCTGCTGATCCACTACTCTATTTCTCTTTATTTCTTAGCCAGTACCAAGTAATTTTGGTGAATGCTGCTTTATAATACAATTTAAGATCTGGTATGGTGAGGCCTCCTTCTCTTGCAATTCTTTTCATTAATTTCCTTGATATTCTGGACCCTTTTGTTCTTCTACATGACTACTGTTATTATTTTTCTAGCACTATAAAAATAATTTTGGTAGTTTGATTGGTATAACAGTGAATAAGTAAATTACTTTAAGTAGAAGTATAATTTTTATTATATTAGCTAATCCTACCCATGAGCAACTAGTGTTTTTCCAGTTATTTAGATCTGGCTTTATTTGTTGAAAAAGTGTGTTATAATTGGGTTTATTTTTGCAGGTAGACTACCAAATATTTTATAGTATCTACAGTAACTTTAAATAGAATTTCTCTTTCTATCTCTTGCTGTTGGTCTTTGTTATTAGTAATATATAGAAATGCTGATTATTTATGTGGATTTATTTTATATGCTTTTGCTAAAGTTGTTTACTATTTCAAGTAGTTTTTTACTTGATAGGATTCTCTTAAGTATATCATCATATCATCTGCAAAGAGTAATGGCTTTGTTTCTTCTTTGCCAGTTTTAATTTCTTCAGTTTCTTTTTCTTCTCCTATTGTTAAAGCTAACGTTTCTGTTACCCTAATAGATAACAGTTGTGATGATGGACATCCTTGTTTCACCCCTGGTCTTATCGGAAATGCTTCTTGCTTATCCCCTTTGTATATAATACTTGCTGATGGTTTTAGGTAGATGCTACTTACCATTTAAGTAAAATTATTAATGGCTTAATATCATCTTGAAAATTGCTCTTTGACATTATCATTAACTTAACAAATTTGCAGATGACACAAAATTAGAACAGCTAACACACTGGATGACAAAGGCAGGACCAAAAAGATCATGACATATAGAATTTAGAATATAGAACATAACTTAATAGAATAAATATAATCTTACACTTTAGTTGAAGTATCCAACTTCCTAAGTACAAGATGAGGTACACAGGATTAGTAGTATTTTTTTTTAAAACCTGACAACTGTATGGTAATGGCATTCACAAAATCTAAGAAAAGCAAAACAAAACTAGGGAGGTGATAGTTTTGATTCAGAAAAATCTGGAAAATTGTTCAGTTCCTCATGTGTTTGGAATGGTATTTTATGGAAGATGCAAGCAGCCTTTATCATATCTAGAAGGCCACCTGGATAGGCATCAAGAAGTCCTTCAGGGTCATTCCATATGAGGACAAATTGGAGGAATCAGTATGTGTAGTCCAAAAAGAAGTATATTTTGGGAAAGGATGTGTTAGTTGTCATGAAAGAGGGATTAAACTTATTTTGCTTGGTTCCAGAGGGCAGAATCATGAGCAATAGACAGACAATGCAAAAAGATAAGATTTGTGTCTGATGCAATAAAAAATTTCCTGATAACTAGAACTAACCAAAAATGGAATAGGGATTGGTAAATTCATTTCCTTTCATTGGAGGTCTTCAAGCAAAGGTTGGGTGATCATTTACTGATATGATATAGGGGGTAGTTTTGTTCAGGTGTAGGTTAAACTAGAAGGCCTCTGAAAGGCCCTCTTTCCAACTTGTATATATTCTATAATTCTGTAAGCTCTGGGCTGGAAGCCATCAGAACTGGTTTACCATCCCAGCTCTAATACTAACTAGTTGTGTGGCCTTGGTACAGTCATTTAGCCTATCTTCAGCTTCAGCGTATTTTAAAAATGAGAGTTATTTTTTAAAATGACAAAAGCTGTTAAAATTCACTCTGAATATCCACTAGATGGAGCCATAAGCTATAAAATGCATATCACTGTGAAAGAAAACTTTGTTTTTAAGAATATAATCCTTCATATCATAGGATTTAGAAATGTAAGGCACTAGAAATATAAGAACTAAACTTCTTCATTTTACAGAAGAAACTGAGATACACAGAGAGATTAAGTAATTTGCTGTTTAAAAGCGTATGTAAGTATCAAAAGCTCACTAATTCCACTATTATTAAATTTATTATGACTCAACCTGCTCCTAACTATAATAGTTAGTCCAGGTCTTCCATCTCTAAATCAATGCTCTTTTCACCATACTATATAAAAGTATTCTTCTGAGAATGTTTTTTAAAATATTTATACATGAAAAATATTTATATCCTGGCAATTAGATGTGTATATTTATGTACATTAATATATCAACAGTAACTATTTTTGTTGGCTTAGGAAGACAATTGGAAGTATTATCTTAACTCTCAGGTATAGATAGGGAGAAATATGCATTCTTTTGTATCAACTCTGAGAAAGCTAACCAGTGTTAAGCATATAGTAGGTGATCATATGTTGTGTCCTAATAATAAAATATGAGAAACTGATTGTTTACCAAGCCCAGAATACCTACAAGAAGGGAACCTTAGAGGCCATTTAGATTCCTGCATTTTACAGGTAAAGAAAAACAAAATACTTGCCCAGAGGAACAAAAAGTGTTAGTTGAATCTAGGTCTTCCTAGAGTCTAGTCCATGACGCTTTTCATTATGCATAATTTGTTTTACTTTTTAAAAAATAATACTTTAAAGATATAAAGGACTTGAGTTACAAAAACCATCCTTTCCCTTTTTTTAAAATCCCCTACTCCCCCTCCCCACTTTGGGGGCCTTCCTATTTCTAGGACTAGTTGGTTCTTCTTGAATTCATTAATATAGTCTTTATCATTAGAACCTGTTATCTGGAAAGATTAAGTTTAAAGTAACATTTGATCATAGTCTATAAAACTATTATAGTTAGGAGCAGGTTGAGTCATAATAAATTTAATAATAGTAGAATTAGTGAGCTTTTGATACTTACATACAGTTTTAAAAAGCAAGTGGTTAGTTAATTCATGGAACTCATAAAATTCCTTCCAAGCTTAAAAATATAAATAGGCTTAAGAAAGATGAAAATAAATTCATAGATGAAATCGTGATGAGTTTTTAAAGGAAGCTAGGGATGTTTGGACTTCATTGACCTTTTCTTGTAAACATCAAAGAGGACAGAGTATGATACTCTCTAACAATAAACTGCCCCTTGGTATCAGTGTCAGAGACAGAAAATATTCACTAAGTTGGGCCAGTGGTTTATTCATAAATTATTTTTCTTTTGTTCATGAATAATTTGAGATAAACAGCTGATAAGTTGATTAGAAAATATTGATCTGTTTCAGGTTTTCCCGTCCAACTCACCATCAAATACAGTATTTTCCTACCAGAGGCCACCTGTTACAACAGTCCAGCAGCCATTCATTAATAACACATCCAGTAGTGTTCTTCAGTCCAGGAACACTCAGGTTCCTTCTGTGCAAAATGGACCTAGCACGACCAACAAGGTAATCTTGTGTTGAATACATTTATTTGAGAATATAATCCCTTACTGTAAGTATGTATGCCTGCCATGACTTTGTACTTAAATTAATATGAAATAGTTCAACAGGAAAGAAGGTACATTATAATTGCTATAACCCCCTAAAAATACTATTGCTAGAGTCTAGTTTTGCTGTCTACTTCACAGTGTTACCTTATTTGGCTGTCATATTCACTAATCCTGGTGAAAAGTATGCAGGAAGATTGCATAATCTGGTGTATAGTAATATATTTCTCAACTTTGTTTGGCATAGCCTGGTTCTCCATCTCAATCTCAGCAGTTTATCATACAACACTCTCTGTTTGGCAACACAGTCACCAAGACAAAAGATCCTCCCCGGTATGAGGAAGCAATAAAGCAGACTCGAAACATACAGTCATCTTCACAATCTGAGGTAAGAAAAGACTAGTTATGATGTTTCAATACTGAGTACAAATTAGCAGCTTGTAAAAAGTGTCCAGAATGAAATAAGATTTATGCATTGTGTCCCCTGCCCCATACCATAGTGATTCCCTTGTATGAATCAGGTGGATCTGCCATGCCAGAATAACAAATTTTCATTATTATTTGTGAATTATAAGCAGCAAAATTAATAATTAGTGCTAATTCAAATCTGTATTGGAGTTGAAACAATCAGTTTGTTAGTGTTATAGTAGCATTCATTGCATTTCTTTTCAATTTTCATCAAAAATTACAGTCTTTTATTTAGATTCCTCTTTTACTCAAAAAACCTTACAGCCTTGTGGTTCTGTCTATTCATTGAGTCAAATGTAAACTCACTTTGGCATGCAAGGCTACTCATTAACTGGCCCTACCTTTTCTATCCTTTTGGCTTCCAGGTCACATTGCCCTCACATCCTGTTCATTGCACCTTCTTCCAAACTTTTGCTCATGTTCATCTGCAGTGTTTATGATAATCCATACTTTAACACTAAGCTCCATTTGCCTTTACAAACTAACTCAGATTCACCGTGACCTTCTTTTAATTCTGCCAACATTTATATATTTATATGCTACTTATGTCTTTACATCTATATGCATGTATATGTCCCATTACATAATTTCTTCTTTGTCATTATTTCATGCATGTTGTTTTATCTCCCCAATTAAATTATAAATTCCATGAGGTTATAGAGACCTGACTTTTTCTATACTGAATAAAGTTTAAAACCTGTTCTGTGCCTTGGCAAAGAAACCTCCTTCACACCCAGAGCCTTGGTTAAGAATGGGGACAGCCAAATTTCAGATGTTATCTTTACGTATGTATAGCAAACATCCACACAGAGGATATTTGGCTAGCTATATCCAGAAATTAACAGTGTTATACTGTCATAAAGAAAAACTATGATAAGGCAGCTAGATTGTGTAATAGATAGAGCACTGGCCTTGGAGTCAGGAATACCTGAGTTCAAATCCTCTCTTAGACCCTTACTAGCTGTGTGACCTTGGGCAAGTCACTTAACCCTGATTGCTTCTCCCTCCCACCCCCAATCCCCAAAGAAAAGCTATTATAACTTGAATTATATGGACAAAGAAAAAATAATTATATGCGTAAGCTTCAGCTGGAAACCAAAGTAGCAGTTGGCCTAATGTTTGAATTGGTTTCTTTTTCATGATATCTGTTCGATATTTCTTTTGGGCAGTAGGTGGTATACAAGGGAGATGAGAGGGAAGAACTAGGGTACAACAAAGAGAGGGGAAAAGTAACTGGAAAGCAAGGATAGTCTCAAGGAATTTTCCTTTCAGAAGTATGGGACAGTGAAAGCATGTTGACCATATTAGTTTGCTTCTCCCTACTCTCTAGAAGGGTTCATTTGGAAGATTCCTGGCCTCCTGATGTGGTCATTGGGATTACTCATACTGTCATTGCTTTTTTCTTGTTGGTGCTTTGTAAGTAGTGATAACCCTTAGCTTTTTTTTTAATCCTTAGCCTTTGTTGTCTTGTATGGAAGCCAATTTCTGCTGCATTATGGCAATTAGCCATGTTGCCCCAAGTGGACTCTAAAGGAATGGAAACGTACAATTCAGTTCTGGAGCTTAGATGAATGTAGGATGTTCACCACTTAAATAAATGATTACCAGAAAAACAAAGTATGGGTCACTTTGGCTTACAGGGTGCTAATAAGGACACCTGGATTTCAATTTTTCAGAGTCAGTATTTACCGAGTGGAGGCAAAGTTCAGCATCAGTTCTCTGTCATTGGTATATACTAAATGAGTGCAGTGCTCCAGTAGTCTGAGGTAGTTGGTTGTGTGTATGTGGTTTTATCTTTAAATTCATGTACTCTAATCACAAGCTAGCAGTTAAATTGAATTCTTCGGAAACACTGAAAATACACAGTGTTTTGAGTGAATGGAAGTGTAGCTTTGGAGTTTCTTGATTATTTATACAATGTAACAATTCCATCTTAAAATTTTTAGAAAAGATCTTTGCTTCTTTTGATAAATTATTAATTTGAAGATAACTATACTCTGAATGTCACATGTCATTAGTTTAAATCTGGGTTTTATTTGTTGCTATAGATAATATTACTTAGTCATTATAGTTTGCTTATAAGGGAAATTCACATCTAATCCATGTTCTGAATAATGAGGCAGATACTATAGAGCACTACCTTCCCTTTTTGTTGCCTGATTATATGACATGTATATGAAATTTGTTATGAAACAAAATCTTTACTAGATGGTCTAATTAAAAATAATGCCAGCATCTTATTGAGTATCTTATCTCAGCATCATGAAGAACGCTAGAAGCTTGCTAATGAGATCCCCTCCTGTCAAATTTTATTCAGGCAGGCAGCATGGAGAAAGTAATGCACACCACACTGAGTGGGAAGGAAAGCATAACTACTTGTTTAGTTGCATCTCATGTCTGAAAAAGGAAATGGGTAATTCTGACAATCAAGAAACAGATTAATTCTGTGGTCACCATACCATATGTCATTCATGCACCTGGAGATGTGATCTCAATGTCTTTCCATTCCTTTTCCTCCTTTGTGCTGCTGTTCTCTCCACAGGGAAAAGTAGAAAAGAAAAAAGTTGCTTGCAAATGTATGGAAAGAAGTAGAGAAGCTCTTATTTGAAGACATATTTTCCCAAAAGCCCTTAAAGCAGTGGTTCTCAACCTGTGGATTACGACCACTTTGGGGGTCGAATGACCCTTTCACAGGGGTTGCCTAAGACCATCAGAAAACACATATTTCTGATGGTCTTAGAAACCAAGACACCACTTCTCTATCTGTCTCCAGGCAGGTTTGCCCACATGCAGATACACCCACATACGAATATTAAAGGGTCACGGCGTTAGGAAGGTTGAGAACCACTGCCTTAAAGCTACAATTCTCAAAGCAAAACTTCTAGACCATTATAAAAATAGCAGTCTTGCTAGAACTATTGGAAGCAGCTTGGTTTGACATAGCACTGAAATAGGAGTCAGAAGACCCATCTCCTAGACCAGCAGTTCTCAACCTGTGGGTTATGTACAATTTGTAACAATGAAAATACATCCTGCATATCAGATATTTACATTACGATTCATAACAGTAGCAAAATTATAGTTATGAAGTAGCAACAAAAATAATTGTATGGTTGGGGGTCACCACAACATAAAGAACTGTATTAAAGGATCGTGGCATTAGGAAGGTTGAGAACCACTGCCCTAGACCTATTTCTGCCACTAACTAGCTTTGTGACCTTGGGCAATTTTCTTCACCTTCTGTGAAATTCAGTATTTTACTCTACCAAATAAGGCAATCTTTAAACACTATAGTTTTCTTACATGGCTTCAATGATTCGTTACAAGCAGGAAATTAATCATTATTCTTTCTGTTATAGATTTCCAATGCACATAGTCAACAGATGGATGACCTCTTTGATATCCTCATTAAAAGTGGAGGTAAGTCAAAAGTTTCAATAGAATATGTGCGAGAAAAGAACTTGGACATTTCTAGTTGTCTCAGTGAGAAACAGGAAAATTCTTTTAATTTGTCATTTTTGAGACTTTCATTTATCAATACAGTAAAATTCAAAGTTTTTATATAACTCGTGGGCCAAGATGTCGGTGTCCACCAAGATGTCATCTCCTGGGTCAGTGGCCTTTGACCCCGCAAAACCCCCAGTCATTGAGGGCGTCAGCCCCACCCCGCACCGTTTTTGGGAAGAGAGCATCAGGAACAAATTTCAGCGCAAGATCCCACGAGAACCCGGTGGTGCCCATAGGCTGTCTGGCCACAGCTGGAGCCTTGTCTTATGGACTCTACTGCTTTCACCGGGGCAATAGCCAGAGATCCCAGATGATGATGCGGACCAGGATCTTGGCTCAGAGCTTCACAGTGATGGCCGTTCTCGGAGGCTTGGTAGTCTCAGCCATGAAATCACCCAGGCCTCACTGAGACCAGTGACTCCTTACTAGAGAGTCAGTGACCATTTTCAGGGGAACTCAAGCAACTTTCAAGAGAGGGATTGGATGAATTTCTTGGCCCTATGCTGAAGCCATATCTAATGTTATTCAGTGAGTCCTGTGTTTTGCTCAGGCAGAACTATTGATAATGTAATGGATTTTTTCATTAAAGAATGAAATGTGTTTTGGATTTGAAAAAAAAAAAGTTTTTATATAACTCAAAGTTCACCTTTTGGGCTATAAACATAATCTTGTAGGCATAATGGAACTAATTCCTCATTTTAAAATATATTAATATTAAAGCACTAAAAAAGTACTGTTAATGATAGGAAGTCAGCAAGCCACTGATTCCATTTCAGCCACAGCAAAGATGCAGCCATTAAAATAACAATTTAGAGGGAACATTATTCACAAATCTGCATGTTAGAAAAGAAAAATAACGGCAAAATGACAAATTGAAACTGGATGAACAGTTTTCAAAATCTGTTTTTAGAAATTTGTTGATATTAGATGTTAAAAATACAAAGATCATTATAAATGTCCAAAAGAATAATAAAGGAATTTTAAATATTATTCCGCAATGACTATGAGAAGTAGGTTAAACTAATATGTACTCTTAACTGTAATGTTAATACAGTGCAAAAGCAAATATAAAAACAGAAAAACAGGTCATTATTTTGCTGTGATTCTTTGTAAACCTGAGAATTCTACCTGCAGCATTTCTTCAAAGAGGTCATATGACTTCCTTGCTTCAATTGCTATATTTTTATAAGTATAAATAAAATTTCTCTTGCAGAGATTGAAATATTTTGGAGACTTACGAAATACTGAGGTAAACAGAGTTTAGAAATATTATTAGAAATAAGAAAGACTAAGAAATTTCACTATCTATACATTAAAAAATATTGATAATTGAGGACATTTCATTTGTAATGTTTGGCATACACAGTGCGTTACTGAAACTTGACAACATATCTAGATACATAAATAATTTTAGTTCAGGAACTATATTGACTTTGAAAAGCAGATTAAATTCATTTTGTACCTCAACTACCTTAGAAAATTAATTTCCAATTTGAGAAATTAAAGGAGTTAGGTATATTTCATGCTTTTATTTCAGGAATAAAAAACCAAGTAATTAAGTCAATAAGCATTTATTCAGGGCCTACTATGTCCTAAAGCCTAGTACTGTGCTAATGCAATGCTAAATGTCCTTACTGTCAAGGAATGAGTTCATGGTCTAATGAAGGAGACAACTTTATTTACAAATAAGATACATACAAGATAAACTGGAGATAATCAACAGAGTTGGCTGTTAAGGGGGAATTGAGTCAGAATGAAGAATAGCTTCTTATAGATGGTGGGATTTTAGTTGAACCTTGAAGGAATACAGAAGGTGAAGTTGAGGAGAAAGAATTCTAGGCATGGAGGACAATAGCCAGAGGAAATGTCTGGAGTAAGTAGATGGTAAGTTTGTGCAAGGAATAGCAAAGAGGCCAGTATCACTTGGTTGCACAGTATATGGAGGAAAGAAAAGTAGAAGAAGAGTGGAAGCATAGAAGAGCGGGGCAAGGTATAAAGTGCTTTGAATGCCAGAGGATTGATCTTTCGTCCTCCTGGGAGGCAAGTAAAAAAAAAAAGAGAGAGGAAAGAGGGCATTTTAGAATTAGAAACATTTGGTGAGGGAGTGAGAATTGTTTGAGATTCAGGTAGACTGCTCACTTAAATGAAGAGTTTTTTTATAGTAAAATATAAATTAAGCATGTTACTTTATGTTGCTGTCAAAACCACCAATAATGAAATGCCTGTGATTAAAATGGTAGATTGTAGAATGTTCTCTAGAATTTCAACCATGTCCTTAAATCTTATGGCATTTCTGCTTTTCAAAACAGTTCTGACTCCAGAGAATGAAAATAAATATGAATTCCACCCATCAGGTTGTATTCAAGGATATCATAAACAGTCTTGTTTTACATAGTAATCTGAGTCATTAAATACAATTTCAGTCCATCTACATTGGACATTATGGAATGTCAGCATCCATAAGACATATGAATTAACATAATCTATGTAACTAAGATTCTCAAGTGAAAGAATCCAATTCTTTATTCAATGATATTCAGAGAAATGAGAGTAGGTACTATGTAGCAGATAGTACAGTAAAATGCCATATGACTTGATGTCATGATTTGTGTTCGTCAAGTCATTGCCAGATCCTCAAACTTTTATGTAATATCAGAAAACAAGCCAAAAAGTTGAGTCAAACAAATAATCAGCCTCAAATAAAAGAGTAAATTGCACAATATGTCATATGACCCCATGATTCTATATGAGAACTGTACAAAATAGAATAGACTATGTTTTGATGTTTTTCTTAAAAGTTAAACATGGAAATGAGAGATCAGATCATGTGATATTAATCTGTTTGGTAAATGGGAGAAAAAATGTAATGCAAATACTTTGTAATATAAGCTAAAAGAAAGTATTTTAATATGCTTTTATAAAAAGCTTTAAAAAATTTTAATGAAATTAATTTTTAAGATATCAATACTTCTGGAATAGGCAAATTAAATGATGTAATTAAAAAAAACATCCTAATTGTAATTCCTAATTATAGGTCTTCATCTTCAAAAGACGTAAAACATACATATATGCATTCACACTCATAGTCTCCTAATTAAATATGATTACTATGAACATACATTAAGTTTTCAAGCCAAAACTATCCATTAACTCAAGCACCTTAAGAAGTTATGTTTAAGTTGACAGGAAGTATTTTCTGTTGGGGAATTGTGAGTGAGAATGCTATAGTCTTTTTTTTTCTAGCTCTGTGGCAGATTTATTGCTCATTGGATCAAATCATTCAGTTTCTTGTTGAAAAGTTATCAAAAGGTACCACATAAAGGCAAAATTAATTTTGTAATAGCTTGTGTTAAATAATAATAGGTTTATCTAATAATAAATAAAACTCTAATAATAAAAAACTTATCTATTTTTTAAAACCTTTTTTCTTTTATACAGAGATTTCTCTCCCTATAAAAGAAGAGCCTTCTCCTATTTCCAAAATGAGACCAGTGACAGCCAATATCACCACAATGCCAGTAAATACAGTGGTGTCACGACCACCACCCCAAGTCCAAATGGCACCACCAGTATCCTTAGAACCAATTAACAGTTTGTCTATCAGTTTAGAGAACCAACTAGAAGCATTCTTAGATGGAACTTTACCTTCAACAAGTGAAATTCCTCAACTAACAAGTACCAACGAGGACAGAGAATCATTCTCTCTGATTGAGGATCTCCAGAATGACCTGCTAAGCCACTCCGGCATGCTGGATCATTCACATTCTCCCATGGAAACTTCAGAAGCACAATTTGCTACAAATAATTCTTGTTTGTCTCTTGACCTTCCTGATTCAAACTTAGACAATATGGAATGGTTAGACATTACTATGCCTAGCTCTTCTTCAGGGCTTACTCCTCTCAGCTCTGCTGCTCCAAGCATGTTTTCCACTGACTTTTTAGATCCACAAGACCTACAGTTACACTGGGACTAAAATTAGTTATTTTGGCCTCAGAACTTAAAGCTATAATAAGAGCATGTAAATAACTCTCTTGGAGGTGAGTTTAAGGGATAGGTCCGTGGCTACAGCTTTGCAGTTAAAATGTTATCACAGAATGAATGAATACAAGATGGTAGCCCTGAAACAAACTCTACAAACACTTCATTGCATTTAGCAGTGAATTTTCTCTAACTTTGTCTATGATTTAGTATAGTACAGGGCCATCTGAGAAGCATATCTGTCAAGAAAAAATAGGTGTTACAAGGACCTCAGTGATGAAAACTACCATTAGATAAAACATGGAAAAGAAGAGTACCTGTAGAAAATAGCACCAAGAGTCCTTTGTAGATATTAAATCAACTACGTTTAAACCTCTGTGGTTACTTTAAGACTCTGAATAAAAGGCAAACAGCTCGTTTTGATTTTAACTTACAGTTTAAAGCAGAAACAAAGAGCTAGTTTGAGGGGAAGTTAAGAAATCACTGCACTTGATTGTTCCTGTAAAGAGCCTGAGCCAAGATCAAGATTCATTAGGGAGGTAAAAGGTAAAAAAGAGACCTGGCCAGTTCAGGGACAAGGCCCTTATGGGTGATGTCTTCTGATTCAGAAGCCTTTTGAAATTTTTTTTTTTGTTACTGTGGTTTGCTTTGTGACTTTTTGAAATCTTACTTTGGATTTCCAAATTTAAATTTATGGGAAAACTTATTCTCTATAAACAGAGGGTTTCTTTCAAAAGTGCTATCATGAACAAGCCACTAAAAAGTTCAGGTATATTGATAACACTGAAACTTAGCAACATTCTGGCTTGATTAGATTGATTTGTAATATGTATATCAGACGGTTATATGTACACTATTTGACGTTATAATTTGTACAGAGTATTTTATGGTGGGAATATAGGTATTCTGTGGTTCTGTTTGTTTAATAACTCTAGAGTACCTAGAGGACTTACTTGTTCTACATTTATTTCCTTGCAAACTGTATTTCTGATAACCAAATCCATCTCAAAGAATGAAAAAGAAAACTTTAGCATTAAATCTTTTTTTGACCTGGTCAGGTAAAAATAGAAAACAAAGGGAGAGTATATAAAGTATCTGGCAACATTCCTATAATGATTACAAAGGTATTTTTAAGGGCCACTTTTGAATAGAGATTTTTTTCTTCTCTGATTTTTGTTCATTATAACTAACATCCACTTTGAAGCTTCAAGCACTTAGTAACTAGATACTATACAAGAGCTCCAACTCTTCCAGTAATGTTAAAGGAATGTAGTACTTAAAAATAAAAAACTGGAAGTTTCTGTTAGTACTTTTTGTTCAAGGAAAAAATGGTGGTCCTTATTTGATTATTGTGAAGAGTTTCTTAAGAATTTCCTAAAATTCTTTACTGCAGAATTTCATAATTGTAAATGGCCATATAAATTTATAACAAAATAAAATAGATGGGCTGAAAGCTACTATAAGCATTTGCAATTTGTATTAGGACAGTGGTATTTCTTTATCTATCTCACATCGGTAGGAGCGCTACATCCAGATTTGATACTGCCTTTGTAATCTGTTCAGTGACATTCCCATAAAAATTCCCAGGGAATTAACCAGGCTCTTTGCTTGGAAAGGATTTAGGAATTTTTTCTCTAGATGTGCTCTTAACTAAAAATTGTTCTCATTTCAGAATTTTCTTCAGTTTTACACATTTCACTAAGTATGATAAAATTGTGTTTATCTATCATTCAGTCAGCCAGAACACTGGAACTCTATTAATTGGCACTTCATAGCATTGAAGCAACACCATATCCTGAAGTGCCTTCTGGAACTGTCAGAGATTTAAATTATGTGTAGTGTAGTTTTAGTGTTGTGTATTTTATTTTACTTGAAGAATTGAAAAAAAAAATTGGTAATCCTTGCATGTGTAGTACCTTCTTCTTTATCTGATGAACCAGAATACCCCATTTCCTGACCAAGTATGATAACAGAGATCCCTGACCAAGTGAGATAACAGAGACTCCACCATATTTGATGATGATAATATCCTTCTGCTTGGAAAGAATGAATGAGAAAAGGGCTTCAGTGGCAGAAGTATTTAATTTTAGAAAGTTATGTGTTTTTCATGTGTTCTTTTGTGAGGACTTTTTGGTTTTTAAATTGCCCACATTATACACTAGAATATAGTATTCAGTTTTGAATAATTCCTTAAAATAAGATCAACTGCCATGGAGTTGTGGGGATTTATCAACTTTATAGCTAATGGTAGCTTTTTATATATGTTTTTATTTTCATAATCCCGATTTGTAAATGCATTTTTCTGAGGAGCTCTAAGGGAGATGTTCCTAACATTTATTGTTTTTCGACCATAAATAATTTTTAAAAGAGTACATTTATTACATGAGGTCATTCACAAAAAATAGATAATGTTGTGAATGAAAGTACTCTCAATAGTTGGTCATTGTTTAGCTAAGAAACTGTAACTAGTTTGGATAAATATGTCCAACTGCAGTCCACTGAAGGACGTCAGCCCTTGTGTGTCACCAGCTAATCAGAAAGAGATCTTTATTATTGACTGGGCACGCACGTGTACCATTCCAGGAGGCCATCTTTGGCTTTGGGTAGCAAGATAGAATCATGAAATTATTATTGTTATTGCTCTACAAGATGCTAAACTCATGTTTAGGATCATTGTATTTTAAAATGTGCTGTGTGTAATCATAGACCAAAGATGATAATGTAAGAAAATATCCCTAACCCTGTTTCAGTGTTTATTATGTGAATGTACAAAGGAGAGGTTCAAGAAAGGAGTGTCAGTGTCCTAAAGAAAAATTCCTGTTCAAAGTCAGTTTCAATTAGCCATAGTAAAAGCACCATGTAAAATTAAACTGTTGAATTTTCAATTAGCATGTATATAGTTTATAAGTGGTATTATATATCATTGAAAAATATTTTACATTGCCAATATTAATTCGTAAGTATCTATATTATCTCTTGTCCCTGTCAGAACTCCTTCATACTTTCAAAACCATTTAATATCAACCTTTGCTTTCTACTTTATATGGATCAGGTCATTTGGGGATAGGCTTGGGGGTAAACAAATAATAATATTAGCAAAAATTTTTATCAGATTACCTGTAATGTATACAATTATCTTGTGCATTTCAGAACAGCATCTATTAGAAAACCTTATAGAATGGCTTAATGGTTTGCTTTAGAGTGTTTTCCTGAAATGTGCAAACTACTGTATAGAATTTGCCATATGTATGTATACATATATATGTATTCCCAATTTGTAGAAACAATTCTTGCTTGAATATTATTTGTGTGTTTTATATGCATATTTTTGTAATACTGAAGAGATCTTAAATCTTTGAAATTTCTTAAAAAAAAATTGTCACGAACTGATAACATTATTTTGCAGTACAGTTTGAGTTGCAAAAGATACACTAGTATCCAGTTGAACTTGCTGCCTTTTGAAGACAAGGAAAAATAAAATGTTTCTGCTCAATCATATAATTTAGTGGATAAATATATGTTAAGGAATACCCTATTTTATCAGAGTAAAAAACCACTAAAATCATATCTCTATTTTTTGTCACCAAAGCTTAACTCAGGACATGTTCATACACAGCCACTGACCATTCCAATCATTGTGGCTGACTTCACAGTCAATAAAAACTGCCAAGGGTGACGATCATATATGGCCATCTTCAATAAAGGAATAAAATGAATGGATCGTCTCTGTTTGAATCTATTCATTTTGTGCAAAAGAGCTGTTAGCATTTGAGAAATTTTTAAGCTATCTTAGAGGGACCTGAATTTTAAAAATACATATTCTCATGCCATCTCTATAGAAAACAATGTCAGGAATATATTTAGGGATATAACAGCGCCACAAAATAATTTATTTCTTTTTTTAAAAAGCAGGTTTGAAGGGAAAAATTCCTGCTCAATGTTCAATAGCCATTATCAGCAAAGCAATACAAGTCTGAGGAAATAAATAATATGTTAACATTTGCTTGGGAATTTGGTTAACTATCAATATAAAAGTTACTGAATATTAATTGAATGGCATTACAAAATCATACTGTCCTCCCCTATTAGAGATCACAAAAACAGCCCCCCTCCCTCCATTCAGAATACTTTTAACTGGAAGGGCATTATATAATATATACATACATGCATATATGTATAATATATGTGTGTATAGATATGTATATATATTTCATATATGTTAGGTGCAGACAAGCATAACATTGCATGAACCATTTATTTGGATTGCACCCTTAATACAGACAAATTTTTAAGTGATTTAAATTAAAACTGGAAAATTAACAGGATTTTTTTGTTCTGGGTTTGTTTTGGATTTGTTTTTAATTGTTAAGACCTTACATGTTGAAATGCTCTTTAAATATTGTTCATTTTAAAATATTTCCAGTACATAATTTCAAAAATGACAAATTCTGCATGTTGTTATGGCAGGTCTATATATTTTCCAGGCACTTCTTCCTGCATTGTCTTAGAAAACATATCTTTAAAAAAGCATTTCCACATTGAAAATCTTAGATTTGAGAGCTCTAAATTCAAAAGCTGTACATGTTTACAAAAATGCTTTGTTTTTCACTGCTGTTAGGAAATAGCATGTCAGACATTACTAATAAACGTCACAATCATATGACAACAAATAATAGAAAACTATACCACAGTATGCTGTCTGTGGTCAAATAAAGCAAAACTTAGCAGGTTTTTATATGCACAACTATAGAGGTCTGAATGACTTCATGCCAACTGCTTTGAAGATAAGGCTTTAACAAAGTAAATACAATCACCTACAATCATACCAAGTACCTCTCAACATCATGTTATAAGAAAACTTACTCGTTTTTGGTAAGATGGGTGAGAGAGTGGTTAAGTTTCAATCAAAAGTACTCATCTTCCAGTAAAGACAATAATAACAAACTTGCTTTAAAGGAACCAAAGGCATTGCCAAGAATTATGCCAAAAGAAGGCACTTTGTATTTGAAATTTGAGGATATCTCAAAATAAATCCCAAAAAGGTGTTAACTATTTGAAGTCATACTTTTCGTAAAGATGTAGATATTCTACAGTTGTTTCCATGTATAATAGCGTAGATGTGTTTTGTTGGTTTAAAAAAATATTTCATAGTAGTAACAACCTTTCCAGGTGGAAGTGAATTTTCTTCAATTTTTGCTTGCAATAGAAACGTGGAGTGTAATAGGTGTTTCTCTTCTTATTTTCATAGTCACATTGTCTTAGCATCTCACTTTATGAAAAAAGAAGAAAGATACCACAGTCTCTAGGACTTTGTTCTTTAAGCACTAGTTTATTAAAACAAACAAAAAAAAAACATGGCAAAGGGGAGGGGAGGGGAGGTTCCATTCATGTATTGCCTTTCTGTTTTAAAAAAAAAAAACCATGATGCCTTTGTATTTGCTGTTTGCACCCCTGAAATTAATTCCATATCATGTTTGAATGCCATACATTTTGCACATTGTACTGTATATATGTAATGCATACTGTATTTTTATATGTGTAGCACATTTATCATCAGATATTTTGTACATAGTGGCAATATTGTAGCTAATGAGAAAATGTTTGATATCTCAGCATTTTTGCATTTTTGTGTCTCAAATAAAAAAAAATTTTGATGTACTGTGACTGCTTGCCTTACATGTGTTTCAAAAGGATAGACTACTGGGGTATAATCTAAACTTTTTTTTTAATCTATACTTCAGCTTCTGTAAATTGATTGGGTTGGACTAGATGATCTCTAAGGTGTTTTCCAGATTTAACATTTTATAAGCCTTATATGTGAAGTATACTGTCTTTCAGAAAAGACACCAATCCTACATTCATACTGCAACTTTTAAAGGTTCACAGTAGATTTGCAAAACTTTCAAAAAGATCTTCAGAAGAAAAAAATGAAAATGACCTCTTTCAGGTTAAACTCGGAATTTTTTAAGTCAAAAGGGACCTTGGAGATAAAGTCTAGCTCCTTTACTTTCCAGATAAATAAATGGGATAATTTTTACATGAAACAAGTATAAATTAAACAGTGGTTTATGCCTGCAAGTCAATTCCAAATTACAGCTGAGATTGAAAGATTCTAATCCCATCCCTTTCAACAATTTACTTGGCTTGGGCCATAGAAACAACAGTGCTCAAATCTGATTGTTTTAAAAAAGAGTGAAACCGTTAAATAAACACACCTCTTTCTTGAACAATGTGAAAGACAAGGGAGCTAATTAAATACTGGTTCGCCATTAGATACTGGTGCCAGATTAAGTGTTCTCCATTACTTAAAATGAGTATTTGGTTCATGATACCAAGGACATTTAAAAGTAATGGAACCCTATTCCTAATTGTCCACTTGATAACACTATCTAAATGACGCACGAGCATCTCACCTTCAATATATTCCAAAGGAGCTCATTATCTTTTCATCTAATCTTTGATGCAAGAATGCAATCATCCTCTGAGACACCCAGGTTCAAATGTTTAGAATCATCTTACTTTACCCAACCACTTTGTTGACTCCACCAAGAAAGTTTTCTTTCAAACCTTCCATTCCATTCCCACTACAGAAACTATTTCAGGGCTTCATCACCTCTCATCTAGAAATTTATGACTGTTTAACTGACCTTTCAATCTATCCATTACTCAGAATCTTTCTAATGTAAGATTCTCAACCTATCATTCTTTAAATTCAACAAACTTTTATTTTATACATGCTATGTGCCATAGGGCATACAAAGAAAATAAAAATAGTCTGCCTTGAAGGAGCTTGTATTCTACTAACAGGAAAAAAAATCATACACAATCAAGGAAGTACAAAATATGTACAAAAATAAAAGTAATGGAGGGTTGGGGAGTGGGTAGAAATCAGAAATAACTACTGGAAGTGGTACCTGAACTGAGCCTTGGGAGGTAGGAGTTCTAATGGATGAATGAAAAAAAGCATTTATTAATAACTCACTGGATGCAAAACACACTATCAGTGTCCCTGCTTAAAAGGAATTCACATTCTAATAGGGGGATATGACAAATTAGAAACATTCAGCTTTAGAGAAGATTTCAAGGCTGATGATGGAAAAAATGCCGTCCAACTGCAGAGAGTTGCAACTGAGTACAGATTTAAGCTTTTTTCTTTTCACTTTTTCTTTTTTTCTTTCACAGCTTGGCTATTATGGAAATATGTTTTGCATGACTTCACATATATAATGAATTACATGTAGCTTGCCTTCTCAGTGTGTGTGGAAGAAACTGAAGAATAAAATTTTGAACTCAAAAACAATGTGAAAAAATTGAAAAAAAAAATTTTAACATATCAAGGCCTGGAGATGTAGAGGGTGATCCATGGGGCACAACAGCAGAGCAAATGGTATGCCCCATGGAGGTAAAGTGGGATGGCATTCTAGGAATGAGGAATAATAGCCTGTGCTTTCAGTGACTTTCCATCACCTACCAAAGAAAGTTTCATCATCTTATCCTGTCATCTTAGATCTTCCACAATGCAACTCCAACCAGCTATACAATATAAGCAATATCCTTTTAAGAAACCAAAGTGTTTTATGCAACCTTCCATCTATTCCACATTTCAGCAAAAATGTACTATTCATCATCCCTTATTCTTGTACTACTTCTCCCATGACTGTCCTTTTGCTCATGTCAACTCCCATATTTGCATGTATTCTCACCCTATCACCATCTTTTAAAAATGTCTTTCATGAAAGCTCAACTTGAGCATTACCTCCACGAAGCTTTCTCCTTACTCTAAACAGCAGGTTACCCCTCTCGTTTCAAAGTTCTTACAGCAGTTTTTCTAAATCACCTCTCCTTTGGAATTATCACATTGAACTTTGTATTATAGTTATTTGTGTTCATTATTTGTGTACATACCTGTCTTATCCTTATTAAGTTAATAAGTTCCTTAAGGCAGGAGTTAAATTTCATCACTATATTGCTTTTTACAGATTAGATACTTATACAATTTTAATTGAAGTGAAATAGAATAAATTTTGATATTTGTTATGCATGTACATATGGCTGAAAGCTCATTAAAATTTATTGTGTCTAAAAGGTCTGATACCTTCCATTTAGGGTCTTACCTACTCCTTTATAATCATCTGTTCATCCTAAGCTAGTTCATAGTTTATCCAAAAATGCCTTCAAAACTGCTTGGGATTCTGTATGGTTTTTTTTTACTACAATAATTGTAATATTGTGCTATAATTCAAACAAAATGCTAAAATAATACTTTAATTTACAAACTACACAAGTTCATAAAATACAATTTGCATATCAATAAGTTGAAAAAGACACCTTTTTTTTAAGTCTGGGTCTGATATACAGAAAAGTGCCTGCCATTTTTTTATCTGTCATTTTATAGAAGTAGGGCCTAACTTATTTATAATCTATAATAGGAGGGTAAAGTATGATTAATTTCTGCTTAAGAAGGAGTAAACAGTATATACTGGAAAAAGAAGAAAAGAGATTGTTGGTGGCCTAAAACAACAAGGTTAATTATCTAAGACATATTATTCTGTTAGACTCAGAAGTACAACACCCGTAGTACAGATGGGCCAGATTGTACTTGTTTTGGGTAATAACATTTTTTTAAAAGGATTCACTCAAACATTTGCAATACATGTCAAATATAATGATGGGGCAGCTAGGTGGCACAGTGAACAGAGCACTGACCCTAACTTGAGTTCAAATCTGGCCTCACAACTTGACACTAGCTGTATGACATTGTCACTTAACCCCAATTTCCTTTCCCCCCTCATATATGTGTGTATGCATATATACACACACACACATGTATACATGCATATATACATATATCATATATATATATACATATATATGAGTAAAACAGTAGATAAGCTCAAATCATACAAATTACATTTTCAATCTTCATCCTTGTATTGCCTCTTGGCAGTCCTTGGTGCCAGTACTCTAGAAATATGGTAAATGTCTTCAGAAAACAAAAATGTTGATGAATATCATCGTGTTTTCTGAGAAAACATACATTATATTTAGGAAGCCTCAGAAAGAAGAACTTTTTGATGCTTATGACAGCTAGATGGTCTCCAGGGCAACAAAACATTAAAAAATATCTTAATTTCAAGGTACATATAAGTAATGTGCTACCAATTACATTAAATTGTGCACACAATCATCACAGTTGAGGGTTATTAAATTGATAGACACCATCATCTAGTAGTTCAAGTGGAAACAAAAGAAATTCTATATTTTAATATTTCTTTAATACAAGATCCTCTTTTAAAATCTCAACAGTTTTTCACTGTCAAAAAATCCAAGTCCTTATTGACAAAAATAATCCCTCAGCACCATTTTAGAAGAAAACATTCTTGAATAAAGGGTTCCTTTGGTAATACCATTACAATTGTTAATATTTGTATTTCTAATGCTGTTATTTGTTTAGTAAAGTTGTTCTGTATAAGACTAACTGGCTAGGCACCAGCACAGACTTGACCATAGAGGAGTCAGAGTGCACCTGGGCAAACTGATTCACCCATCACAAAAAGCAATTCCCATACCTCTCACCACAGGACAGGGATCTGTCAGAGATGGGTAAGAGACAAGTGCAGGACCTGCAGCAGTGGCAGCAGCTACTCCTGGGGCTATTAGCCCATAGTCTGGATGTTTAAAAATCACCTACCTGAACTTCCAGGAGCCAAGATGGCAGAGTAAACTGTAATTAATTTCATTCACACACGCACACACACACACTCACACCTTTGACCCTGACAAACCCAAAGAATATTGCCCCAGTGTAAAATCCTGAAATAGTGGAAGCAGTGGCAGGCTTGGGAGATCTATAAGAGGGGTGTGGCTATGGCTGTGCTGAGGCTAAAGGGCACCAGTGCAGAATTGGAAGCATCCCAACAAGCCCCATCTCAGCTGACCAGCAGGAGATCTTGAACCCCAGGGGGTGGAGCCAGCAAGTGCTAACACCAGAACCCCAGGTGTGCCTTTACACAACCAGAGGAATTGGCAGACATGGGCTCAGCCTCAGCCACCAGCAGCTGAGCTTGCCTGATCTCTAGCCCAGGAGCACAGAGGTAGAAACCTGGAGCAGCCAGACCACCACCCTCCCTCACTCCTTACACTGTGAGCTTCAGTGTAACCCCAGGAAAAATGGCCCTGGCCTTAGTCTAGTCCAGTGGTTCTCAACCTTCCTAATGTTGCGACTGTTTAATACTCACATTACGGGCATATATGCATGTGGGCAGACCCACCTGGAGACTGATAAAGGAGCAGTGTCTCAGTTCCTAAGACCATCAGAAATATGTGTTTTCCGATGGTCTTAGGTGACCCTGTGAAAGGGTTGTTTGACTCCCAAAGGGGTCACAACCCACAGGTTGAGAACCACTAATCTAGGCTCTCAGAGGCCATAGCACACAAAACCAATAACCAGGCCATAACTCCTAGCATAATAAACATAGGTCAGAGCCCTCTGTGCCCCAGAAGCAGAGATATACTTTAAGAACCAGGAAATAAGCAATCAGAATGGGAAAAAAAAACAAATTGGAAAAACAAAAACCATAGAATCCTATTATGGTGAAAAAGAAGAGCAAGGTTCACATTCAGAAGAGGTCAGCATTGACTCTACATCCACATATGAAGCCTCAAAAGGGAATATGAACTGCTCTCAAGCCCAAAAAGCATTCTTGGAAGAGCTCAAGAAGTATTTTAAAAGCCAAATTAAAGAGGTAGAAGAAAAACTGAACAATTATTTTTAAAATGCAATTGGCAAAATGGAAAAAAAAATTCACTGAAGAGAACAACTCCTTAAAAAGTACAATTAGCCAAATGGAGAAGTAGGTTCAAAACCTCACTGGAGAAAATAAATCCTTGAAAGTAAAATCTGACCAAATGGAAAGAAGGTTCAAAAACTAACTGAGGAAAACAGTTCTTTAAAAATTAAAATTAGATAAGTTGAAGCAAATGACTCTACAAGGCATCAAGAATCAGTCAAACAAAATCTATAAAAAGAAAAAATGGAAGAAAATGTAAAATATCTCATTGCAAAAACATCTGACCTGGAAAATAGATCCAGGAGAGAGAATCTAAGAATTATTGGTCTGCCAGAAAGCCATGATGAAAAAAAGAGCCTGGACAGTATCTTCTAAGAAATCATCAAGAAAAACTGCTCTGAGGTCCTAGAACCAGAGGGTAAAATAGTCATCAAAAGAATCCACTGTTCATTTCCTGAAAGAGATCCCAAATTGAAAACTCCAAAAGTAAAAGGATGACAACAACTTATCTTGAGAATAATATACTTTGATCAGGTAGGATTTATTCTAGGAATGCAAGGGCTGCTTTAATATTAGGAAAACTATCAGTATAATGAATCATAACAACAACAAAACTAGTAGAAACCATATGATTATCTCAATAGATGGCAGAAAAAAGCTTTTGACAAAATACAACGCCCATTCCTATTGAAAACACTAGAAAGCACAGGAATAAAAGGAGTCTTCCTTAAAATAAGTAGCACTTACCTAAAACCATCAGCAAGTATGATATGTAATGGGAACAAGCTTACATGCATTTCCAATAAGATCAGGGGTGAAATAAGAATGTCCACTACTACCCCTCTTATTCCGTTTAGTACCAGAAACGTTAGCTATGGCAGTTAGAGAAGAAAAAGAAATTGAAGTGATTAGAACAGGCAAAGAAGAGACTAAGCTATCGCTCTTTCCAGATGATAAGAGGATACTTAGAGAATCAAGTAAAAAAGCTACTTTAAATAATAACTTTAGCAAAGTTGCAAGATATAAAATAAAAATATAAAATAAATAAAATAACACATAAATTCTCAGCATTCCTATATCTAATGAAGCCCAACAATAAAAAATAGAAAGAAAAATTCCATTTAAAGTTACTGTAGACATAAAATATTTGGGAGTCTACCCGCGAAAACAAATCCAAGAACTTTATGAACACAATTAAAAACATTTTTCACACAAATAAAGTCAGGTCTAAATAATTAGAAAAACATCAGTCGCTCATGGTTAGGCCAAACTAACATAATAAAAATGACAATATTACCTAAATTGATTTACCTATTTAGTGCCAGACCACTCAAACTACCAAAAAATTATTTTATAAAGCTAGAAAAAATAGTAACAAAATTCATCGGGAAGAACAAAAGGGTCCAGAATATCAAGGGAATTAATGAAAATAAATGCTAGGGAAAGTGGCCTAGCCATACCAGATTTTAAACTGTATTATAAAGCAGCAGTCATCAAAACTACTTGGTGCTGGCTGAGGAATAGGGTGGTAGATCAATGGAATAGAATAGGTACTCAAGACACAGTAGTCAATGACTATAGTAATCTACTGTTTGATAAACCCAAAGACCCCAGCTTCTGGAATAAGAACTCACTGTTTGACAAAAACTGTGGGAAAACTGGAAAACAGTATAGCAGAAACTGGGCATAGACCAATATCTTACATCATGTACCAAAATAATCTAAATGGGCTCACAATTTAAATATAAAGGCTGATACTGTAAGCAATCTGGGAGAGCAAGGAATAGTTTACCTGTCAGATTTTGGAGAAAGGAAGAATTTATGACCAAACAAGAGCTAGAGAGCATTACAAAATGCAAAATAGATCATTTTGATTACATTAAACTGAAAAGGTTTTGTACAAACAAAGCCAATGTAACCAAGATTAGGAGGGAAGTAGAAAACTGGGAAAGAATTTTTACAACCAGTGTCTCTGATAAAAGCTTAATTTCTAAAACATTCAGAGAACTGAAGAGTAACCGAGTAATAGCTAGACCAAAACTATTCAAATTCTATTATTGTCAAGTATCTTAAAAAAAAGACAAAACTAAAATCTGACTACTGATAGTAGACATCGGGTTCCATCCAAAAATATTAATGATTGACGGCCTCCAGAAACCAAAATATTTCCCACTGACGGTACAAACGTAGACCTTTGCCACATATAATTTGTTGCCTATCTATAATGATCCATTTCACAGACTGGCACCAAAAAAGAATCAAATGAATCTAAAATAGTTGGTCCAGAAAATATTTCTGTAAAAGTAACAGTAAAGGCACCACTAACAGGGGAGGAAAATTGTCAGTGCCTCTAAATCTGTGTACGCTATAAAGAAATGGCTTTTTTAGATATGTGAACAGAGAACTCTACAAGTATTATTTGATCCTCACAACAATCTGGGAGGTAGATGTCCTTATTATTCCCATTTAATAGTTGAGGAAACTAAGGCAAATAAAGTGATTTGCTTGGAGTCACACAGTTAGTAAGTGTCCAAGGTTGAATTTGAACTCATATCAGCTCAAATCTTCCTGAGTCTAGGCCCAGTATTCTAACCACCAAGGATAAAGAAGACAGCTAAAATATAATACGTAATCTTGATTAATACATAATCCTGACTGTATAAAATTTTCTAAGTTTCTTCACAAACAAAACCAATGACATTAAAGAAGGGAAGCAGATAATTGAAAAAATCTTTGCAGAAAATTTTTCTAATAAAAGTCTTATATCCAAGACAAATGAGAAAGTAATTCAGGTTTGTAAGAGAGCCATTCCCCAGTTTATAAATGGTAAGTGCATAGATAGATAGACAGACAGACAGACAGACAGATAGATAGATAGATAGATAGATAGATTTGCAGTGTGTGTATGTATAGTTTTTTATTTTAATATATTTATTTTGTTAAATATTTCCCAATTAAATATTTTAAAATTTTAACATTAATTTTTTAAAAATTTCTAGTTCCAAATTCTCTTCCGTCCTTCTCCTCCCACCCCCTTCCTTGAGAAAGCAAGCAATTTGATATTGATTATATATGTGAAGTTATGCAAAACATTTCTATATTTGTTGTCCTTCACAATCAGAGGACCAAAATGACGTGACTACATTGGGGTCAATGTACAGTGTGTCCAGCTATGGCTGATCAAATTATTACAAGCTTAGAAGGCTTTAAGACAGCCTAGGCACAAATAGCCCCATGAACATATAGAGTAGAGATATCTCTAAATTTGCACATTGCATGTTTCTTTTGAGCTTTGTAATTCCGGTTTGCACAGGGCTTTCTTTGATGCAGGCACACCATACTGGGTGGTCCTGTGCCAATGTCTCCCATGTCTCACAGTCAATTTCAAAGTTTTTCAGAAAGATCCTGAGAGTATCCTTATATCCCATCTTCTGACCTCCATGTTAGTGCTTGCCTTGTGTGAGTTCTTTGTAAAATAATCTTTTAGGCAAATGTATGTTTGGCATTTGAATAACATGATCAGTCCATCAGAGTCGTGCTCTCTGCAATAGGATTTGAATGCTTGACAGTTCAGCTCAAGAAAGGACCTCTGGGTGGAGCTAAGATGTCAGAGTTATAGCAGGAACTTGCTTAAGCTCATCCCTTAATCACCTCTAATACCAGTAAAAAATGACTCTAAATAAATTTTAGAGCTACAGAACCCACAAAATTACTGAGTGAAATACATCTCCAGCTGAAGATACCCTGGTCAAGTCAAAAGGGCCTATTGCACTGGGCTGTGAACAAAGCACAGTCCTGCATGGGTCACACCAACACAGACCAGCAGCACAGCCCAGGCTGAAGTAGGCCTCAGAGGACTGAATTACTGGCAGCTGTGGTGGTTTCTAGACTTTTCAACCTCCAAACACCAAAGAGAAAGTAAAAGGTCAGTGGGGAAACCCTGTTGGACCTGAGTGAAAGAAGGTCATGGTCCGGCCCCTGCCCCCAGAGTGGCAGAGGTAGCTATGGGCTGTGATGGCAGCAACAGCAACAGCTGCATCCAGAGCTCCATGACCACAGATGGTGGAGGGACCAAGAGGCTGATCAGAGGGCAAATACAGGAATCTCTTTGCCGGCGCTAAGGCAGAATTCTCTTGATTTGCCCTGCTTGGATCTGGGTTACAGTCTTGGGTGGCAGTCCTGGAGTGAGGAGGAGTGCTGGTGTGGCAGAGCTTGTTGAGACTGTGGAGAGGGAGTCCTCCTCACAGTTCTGAGGCAGGTGCCTAGAAGTAGCTCTGACAACATCTGCACAAAATCCCAGAAATTTGCAACACAACACTCCCTCCTCTCTGAAAGCAGAATTCTACCATTGCAAAGAACCCAAAAGTCAAGTAATTGACTGGGAAAATGAGCAAACAAAGGAAGAGAAATCAGATTAGAATCCTTCTTTGGTGACAAAGAAGATCAAAACATAGAACCAGAAGAAGACAACAAAGACAAAGAAAAATATGAATTGGTCACAGGCCATGGAGGAGCTCAAAAAATATTTTGAAAATCAAAAGAAGTAGAGGAAAAATTGGGAAGAGAAATGAGAGTAATGCAAGAAAATCATGAAAAATGAGTCAACAGCTTGCTAAAGGAGACCCCCAAAAATACTGAAGAAAATAACACCCTAAAAAAATAGACTAACTCAAATGGCAAAAGAGGTCCAAAAAAGCCAACGAGGACAAGAGTAGAATTGGCCAAACGGAAAAGTGGGTCCAAAAATTCACTGAAGAAAGTAATTCTTTCAAAATTAGAATGGAGCAAATGAAAGCTAATGACTTTATGAGAAATCAAGATATTATAAAACAGATCCAAAAGAATGAAAAAATAGAAGATAATGTAAAATATCTCATTGGAAAAACCACTGCTCTGGAAAACAGATCCAGGAAAGATAATTTAAAAATTACTGGACTATCTGAAAGCTGGGATGAAAAAAAGAGTCTAGACATCATCTTTCAAGAAATTATCATGAAAAATTGCCCTGATATTCTAGAACAATGGTTCTCAACCTTCCTAATGCCACAACACCTTAATACAGTTCCTCATGTTGTGATGACCCCCAACCATAAAATTATTTTTGTTACTACTTCATAACTGTAATTTTGCTACTGTTATTAATTGTAATGTAAATATCTGATATGCAGGATGTATTTTCATTGTTGCAAATTGAACATAACCCACAGGTTGAGAACTGCTGTTCTAGAACCAGAGGGTAAAATAGAAATTGAAAGAATGCACTGATTGCCTCTTGAAAAAGATCCCTAAAAGAAAGGACCTCTATGTCTGGTACCTCATCTTAAGAATGTTTCTAAGACAATTCAAATGGAAGCAATTCAATCTCCTGGCATAATGTCCAGGTTTCACGGGCGTACAATGAAGTCAGCCCAATGGCTCTGTAAACCTTCATATTGGTAGGCAGCCTAATACCTCTCCTCTCCCACACTTTCCTTTGTAGCCACCTTTCTTTTGGAGCTAGTTCTAGCAATGCATGCATCAACCTCATCATGTATGTATACATCCTTGGAAAGTATACTCTCAAGCTAAGTGAGCATTCAGATTTTCTCCATTTGCTATAACCATATATGGATGGTGTAATGCTGGCTGGTGGAGAACCTCTGGTCTGTTGGTATTAATTATTAGGCCAAGATTAGCACAAGAGGCAGAGAATCAATCTATTCTGTTGCATCTCAGCCTCTGAGGCTGCATTGAGTGCACAGTCATCTGTGAACAAAAAGTCATGCAACTCTCCCTCCACTTTAGTCTTGGCTTATAGCTTTTTCAAGTTAAATAATTTACTATCCGTGTAGTAGCTGACCTTGTTGCTATTTTTGTCCTCATTAAAAGGGTCTGACAACATCACTAAAAATATCATGCTAAAAAACAGGGGAAGAGGATTCTGGAAAGATGGCAGAGTAAGTCAGAAAACTTTTGGCTCTCCAAATTTTTTCCATAAAAAAAGATGGAATATCACTTCAGAGGGAATGTTGAGCAGAAGAAATAAAAGTCAGGATAAAGCAGTTGTCCTCCTAAGATGACTTGAGAAGACTCCAGGAAAGAATCAGCCTCCAGGGGTGGATGTTTCCCCAAGTGAGGTCCAAACACCTCCAGGCTGACTCTGTGGAATCAACAAATGATAAAAGGCAGCTTCAGCCTTAGAACCTTTCATCTCCCTGACAGTGTTGGGGTTTGATGGCTGAGGAGGAAAAGACTGAAGGACCTTCCACTGTGAAAGAAGCCAAGTTCTGCTATGCTGACTGGACACCTCCATGGCTGTGGGAAGAAGGAACTAGCACACACCTGGTGAGTGCAGTAGCAGAGGGGCAGGGATCCTGATGGCTGTGGGCACTTGCCGGAGAGCAGAGTCCCTGGTTTCAGTTCCAGGGCAGAGACAATAGCTGTAGTTTGCAGCCACCAGAAGGACAACAGAGAGCAAAGATGGTAGTACACCACGCCTGGGGGCCCTAGCCATGACTTAGGAGTTGAGAGGAGAGCAGAGTCCAAGAGTAGGCCCCAGAACAAACTTCAGAAAATAACAGTAAGAAAGACCTGAGGCTTGGGGTATTATTCTCCATACCTCAGGACTAGAACTTGATTACACAGTCACTAAAAACAAAAAAGGAGAACGTGGGCGCACCCCCAGTACCTCCACCACTGGCTCCTCCTCCTCCTCTTCCTTCTCCTCCTTCTCCTCTTCCTCACCATCACCATCATCATCTTCCTCCTCTTCCTCTTCCTCCTCCTGCTCCTGCTCCTGCCACTGCTGCTTCTCCCTCCATTCCCTTAATTTGAAGGTGGCAGGGCAAGATGGTTCAGTGGCACAATTTAAGATTAAGAGGCACACACCACTTAGCAAACTAATGAAAGTCTATTGTGAACAACAGGGTTTGTCAATGAGGCAGATCAGATTCCAATTTGATGGGCAGCCAATCAATGACAGACACACCTGCACAGTTGGAAATGGAGGATGAAGATACAATTGATGTATTCCAGCTGCAGACAGGAGGCTAAAAAGAAAAACTACAATTCTACTCCAGAATTGTGCTCCCAAGGAAAACATTACACTCACAATTAGAAAACCAAGATTTGGTTCATCCACATCCTGACTAATGCAGTATAGTTTTCTCTCTTCTTTGATTCCCTTCCCCATTCCTTTATTGTACATAAAGTAACTGGTGCATGTGCACAGGCAAAAAAAAGTTTTTTTAATTAAAAAAAATTTAAAATGAGTAAGCAAAGGAGAAAGAATCTAACCATAGATACCTACTATGGGGATAGAGAAGATCTGGGTTCATATTCAGAAGAAGATAATGGAGCTAAAAAAAAAACACTCCTTTTTCATGAGAAATGTCAAATGATCCAAAGTACAAAAAAAAAGTTCTTGGAAGAACTTTAAAAAGACTTTAAAAATCAAATAAGAGAAATTGAGGAAAAATAGAAAAATAAGAGCAAGCCAAGAAAATTTTGAAAATCAAGTTAGCCAACTCAAAAACTTAAAAAAGAAAATAATTCCTTGAAAACTAGAAATCAACAAGGGGAAACTAAAGACATTCTAAGACGCCAAGAAATGACAAAACAAACTCAAAAGAATGAACAAATAGCAAAGAATGTGAAAAATCTCATCTAAGTGAAATACCAGTAATAGCAATAAGAGAAAAGAATGAAATAAAGATAAAGAGATAAAACTATCCCTGTTTGCTGATGATGATTTATTTGGAAAACTCCAGGGAATCAGCAAAGATATTAAATGAGACAATTAATAGCTTTAGTTAAATTTGAACTCAGATCTTCCTGAATCCAAAAACAACTGATCTGGAGAACAGATCAAGGAGAAATAAGAATAGTCGGACTACCTGAAAATTACATTAAAAAAAGGAATAAATAGAAAAAATCCACCAATGACCACCTGAAAGAGACTCCAGGAGGAAAACTTACAGGAATATCATAGCAAGTTAAGGAGAAAATGTTGAAAGCAATGAGAAAAAAAAAACAATTTAAATATCATGGAGCTACAATAAGGATTACATGAGACTTAATTGCTACTATTACTAGTAGGCCTTGGAATACTATATTTCTTAGAGCAAAACAGTTGAGGTTATGACAAAGGGCAACTTAACCATTAAAGTTAAGTTTAATGAAAAAACTGAAAAAAAATTATGTTTAACAAACGAAAAGACTTTCAGGTATTTGTGAGAAAAACAGCAGAACTTAAGGGGAAATTCAACATATAACATCCAGGAGAAATATAAGGTAAACATAAAAAAACCAATTATGAGGTGCTCAATAAGGTCATATTGTTTATTTCTTATATGTAGAAATATTATCAGTACTCTTATAAGTACTTACCATTATTTGGGTAGCTTGAAAAAAAGGCTTGGGCTGAACTGAGTTTGATGGGGTAATTCTAAAAAAATAAAACTGTGTAGAAAGAGATAAAAAGGAGCAATTATTTCACACACATGAGCCATAAAAGGAAAAACTGATAGAGAAAAAGCTAGTGGCGGGGGAGGGTAGTGTTGGAACCTTTCTCATCAGGAATGAGTTAGAGAGGGAACAACATATATATCTTTTCTTTTTTTTTTTTTTGGAGGGCAGTTGGGGTTAAGTGACTTGCCCAGGCTCACACGGCTAGTTAGTGTTAAGTCTCCAGGGTCGGATTTGAACTCAGATCCTCCTGACTCCAGGGCCGGTGCTCTATTCACTGCACCACCTAGCCGCCCCACAACATATATATCTAGAAGGGTATAAAAGTCTTATACATTCAGAAAGAAATAAGAGCAAGGCAATAAGATTGGGGGAGAAGATAAGGGAGAGGCTCTTGGGGGGATGGATAGGTTAAGAAATAGGAAGGCAAGGTTGCTGAGGAGCGAGAAGTAATAGGGCAAATAGGGTAGGAAGGATAGTGAGAAAAATAGGAAAGAGGAAAATACACAAGTAATTATAGTGTAGAATGTGAATGGGATGAATTTACCCATAAGACAGAAATGGAGAGCAGGTTAAGAATTTGAATTCAACAATATATTGCTTTCAGAAAACACTATAAAAATGAGAAGTAAGTACAAAGATAAAATAAAAGACAGGAGGAGAATTTATTATGAAAAAGAGCTGGGGGTAGTAATCATGATCTCAGATAAAGTTAATTTTAAAATAGATTTAATCAGAAAAGAAAAATAGGGAACTATACTATGCATCAGCAATACTCTTCTGTACTGTTTTAGATCATTTAAAATAGCTAGACAGTATAAAACGCCTAAGAATATCCCAGTGAAAAGAGGAACTGTATGAACATAAGCGTGAAACACTTTTTATACAATAGTCAGATCTAAATGACTGAATTAATATGTATTGTTCATGGGTAGGTAAAACCAATATAAAAATGACAATTTTATCTAAATAATCTATTTATTCAATGCCATCCTAATTAAATGTGAACTAAAGATGTCATTTCTCCTCACTATTTTTAATATAGTTCTGGAAATACCAGTAATAGCAATAAGAGAAAAGAATGAAATAAAGATAAAGAGATAAAACTATCCCTGTTTGCTGATGATGATTTATTTGGAAAACCCCAGGGAATCAGCAAAGATATTAAATGAGACAATTAATAGCTTTAGCAAAGTTGCCAGTTACAAAATAAATACTCAAAAATTAATAGCATTTCTACATATTAATAACAAAACACAAGAAACAAGAGGGAAATCTCATTCCAAATAACTACAAAATGTATAAAATATCTGGGGACCAACCTTCCAAAGCACACAGAAGACTTACATAGATTCAATTACAAAGCACTCCTTAAAAAATTAAAGAACACTTATATAGCTGGAAGAACATTCAGTGCTCATGGCTAGGCCAGGGTCATCACAATAAAAATGTCAAAAGTTACAAAAAATACCTAGTTTACACTTTTTTTTTTTTTTTTTTGCTTTTCTTGGAGGGCAATTGGGGTTAAGTGACCTGCCCAAAGTCACACGGCTAGTGTGTTAAGTGTCTGAGGCCGGATTTGAACTCAGGTTGTCCTGACTCCAGGGCCGGTGCTCTACTCACTGCGCCACCTAGCCACCCCCCTAGCTTACACTTTTAATGCTATACCAGCCAGATTACCAAGAGGATACTTCACAGAGTTTGATAATAAAATAACAAAATTCATTTGTTAAAACAAAAGATCTAGAATATCAAGGAAAATGGTGAAAAGAAAGCATAAAGGGAGAATAACACTTCCAAACCTCAGACAACAGTCATCATAACCATCTGGTGTGGGGTTGGGAGGGAGAGGAAGAGAGAATGACTAGAGAAACAGAATAGACTAGATACTAGAGATTCAGAAACATTAGAACTCCATAATCCAGTGTTTGATAAAGTAGAAAATATGAGTCACCTAGGGGGAAACTCCCTATTTGATAAAACTGCTGGAATAATTTGAAAGCAATCTGGCAGAAATTAGGCTTGGGCCACCACCTTACCAATGCACTGCACAATACATTGTACATGGATATGTGACCTTGATATTTAAGATTATTCTGTTTTTAAAATAGGAGAAAAGTAGTTCATGTGCCTCTCACAACTATGGGTAAAAGTTATATTCTTCACCAAACAAGAAATAGAGTCAATAGCAACGGTCAATGGTGGATGGGGTTGTAAGAGAATAGGTACACTAATGGATTGCTGTGGATCTATGAAATGGTACAACCATTTAGGGGAGCAATTTGGAGTTATGCAAATTAGGTGACAAATGCCCACCCCATTTGAACCAGAGACTGTTACTAGGCTTATACCCCAAGAAAGAAAGAAATCCCTATATACTTAAAAAATATTTATAGCAGCACTTTTTATGATGGCTAAAGGAAATGGAAATGGCTAAACAAACTGTAGGGTGTGAAAATAATGCAATGTTGAAAGAAATTACGTGTGTGATGAACATAGAGAAACATGGAAAGATCCAGTCCAAATGAACAAATGAAGTATAGCCAAAAAACATTACACGTAGTCATTAAAACAGCATGAAAGGAAAGAAAAACTACATTAAATTAAGTTAAAAGTAAATACAGCAAAGTTATAAAGATAAATTGGGACTCAAATGAAGAGATATGAGAAGATTCTACACTCTACGCCCTCGTGGAGTGGGAAGTCCATAGGCATTTCACATTACACATTGCAACATGTTTTCAGACTTTCTCAATGCATTGATCAGTTGTGCTTTTTTCCCCTCCTCTACAAAATAATACCGTTTGCCATATGGGGTGGTTCTTGGAGAGGATGGGGGGGAGAGATATGTAGGATACTATGGGGATGTAAGAAACAGAAATTATCAATAAAAATTTATTTTTAAAAATAAAAGAAGGGGCAGCTAGGTGATGCAGTGAATGGAGCACTGGCCCTAGAGGTAGGAAGACTTGAATTCAAATCCAGCTTCAGACACTTGACACACTAGCTGTGTGACTTGGGCAAGTCACTTAACTCAAGTGCCTTGCCTTCCCCCCTCCAAAAATATTTTTAAAAAATGTTAAATAAAATAAACATATTAGAGGATAAAGAGGGAAGTTCATGGCTAAACAAATGATAAGATCAAACAAGATAAAATGGACAAATTTGATTATATAAAAGTTTTGCACAAATACTTTAATGTAGTAAAAATCAGAAAAATAATAGAGGGGGGGCTTTAGGAAAACAGATATACTAGTACATTGTTGGTGAAGCTATAAATTGGTCCAGTAATTTGGAACTGTGCACAGAAGATTACCAACTATGCCTACCCTTTGATCCTTTGATCCTGGAAGAGGCAGGGGAAGCAGGTATCAGTTGAACTTTTTATCTGAACCAAAAGAGGGTTGAATGCCTATGCACACACACACACACACACACACACACATAGAATTTAATGTAGATATGTATTAAATTCAATAGGGAAACATGCCAGAACTGGGGGGTAAGAAAGAGAGGAAGGAAAAGGGAAGGGAATAAACATATGAACAATTTATTCCAATGGCCACAAAGGCAGCTAAAGCAAACACTACGGAGTGCTTAGAGCCTGGTCAAACAACGACTTTGTGCAACTCTGCGTCACTTAAATCCAGTTCATGCAGGAGTCAAGGCATCATCCTGTGATGTCACTGGTCCTCTCCAAAAATGAAGGACAAACAACACCTATAACCAGGCACTGTGCTAAGCACTTTACAAATGTTATCTCAGTTGTCTCTCACAACAGCTCTGGGAAGTATTCCCATTTTACAGCTCAGGAAACTCAGGTAAACAGAGTTGAAGTGACTTGCCCAAAGTCATAGTTAGTCTATCTCAGAGGTTAGATTTGAACTCAGATCTTCCTGAATCCAGGCTCACTGCTCTAGTCACTCTGCCTCCTTAAAGAAGGAGGCTAGTGCAAGGATCTAAGACAACTCCAAAGGATTCATGATGGAAAATGCTGTCCCCTTCCAGAAAAAGAACTAAGGAGTCTGAATGCAGATTGAAGCAGGCTATTTGTTCTCTCTCTTTTTTATGTCTTCTTTTTCACGGTTCCTCCCATTGCTTCTAATTCTTCCTTATAATCTGACTAATGTGAACATATGTTTAATATGAATGCATATGTAGAGCCTATGTCAGATTGCATGTTGTCTTGGGGAAAAAATTCAGAACTCAGAACCTTCTGCAAGTGAATGTTGAAAATTAAATATAAATTAATTTTTAAAAAGAAAAAAGAAAAGCACAAAAAAGAGGGAGGTTAATACCAAAGAGAGAATAGTTGCAAGAATAAAGAATTTCCTGATACAGAAGTGAGGGTTAAGAAAGACGTAGGAAAAGCAGACAACTGGAAACTATCATTTGTGGAATGAATGAAAAAATGGTGTTAAGTCAAGTCAAAGGCATTTAGTAAGGACTAACTATGGACCAGGCACTGTGCTAAGCACTGGGATTACAAAGAAAGGAGATATAGATGTGTGTGTATACACACACACACAGACACACACACACACACAGACACACACATACACCTATATATGTATATATAAATATATCATGTAAGACGTAAGCATAATGTATACTATTACAACATAAGAAATTATGAAAGAGAAGATTTCTGAGAATTCTGGGAATTATAAATTGATGTAAAGTGAAATAGGCCAGATCAAGGACAACAGCATTATAAAGAAAAATACCTGAAAAACTTAAGAACTCTATTCAAAGCAATGACGAATCACATCTCCAAAGGACCTAAGATGTTACCCACCTCCTGACAGAGAAGTGATATGTTCATGGTGTGGAGGCATCATTTTTTGGATACCATCATTGTGTTTTATTTTGACTGTGCTTTTTTGTTATGAGGGTTCTTTTTTTTCTTTTGTTTTTAATTGGGGGCAAGAGGGAAGTAGCACTAATGATATCCTAAAAAGAAGAAAAGTAGGACAATTGAAATATTTTTCTGGTTCAAAAGTATGCAGATATACCAATACAAATATATGTTTTCTTATTTCAGAGTACCAAAATACTTCAAAATATAGGATTTCTGTATTCTGTGATTGCCTGCCCAGACTTATGTTGATAAACAGCAACTGAAGGTGACAAATATTTAGACAAGAGGCAAAGATTGTAGCTACTTTTGAAACAGAAGCTTTTCATCGGGATGTTAAATAAGTCACCCTCCCATCAAGATTCACTAGGGAAAACTTACAGGCAGTTTCAAGAGTACAGCAGTCTGCTACAGAGATTGTGACTTCATTTCTATCAAGCTCTTCCACACAAGATAATCTCACTTGTGCATAAAATAACCAAGTCACATAAAATATCAAAGTCAAGTGATAACTTCATCAAGATATAAAATTCTCATATTTTCCTAAAATATAGGTCATACATAATATCCTCCCATCCAATAAACTCCAGTGGTCCCCTATCGCCTTCAGGATCAAATATAAAATTCACTGGTTGGTTTCATGGCCCTTTATAACACGGCTTCTTCCTGCCTTTCCAGTTGTATTACACTTCATTTCCCCTCCAGGCACTCTGAGGTCCAGTAACACTGTTGTCCCTGCTTTTCCGTTTCCTGATTCCAAGCACTTTCACCAGCTGTCAAGCATGCTTGGAATGATCTCCCCTCTTACTCTCCACCTCACGACTTCCTGGCATTCTTCAAATTTCAGCTAAAGTCCCACTTCCTGTGAGAAGCCTTTCCCAATCTTCCTTAATTTTAGTCTTCCCTATGAGATTGCTACCAATTGTGTGTGTGTGTATGTGTGTGTGTGTGTGTGTGTGTATGAGGAGAGAGAGAAATCTATATGCACTTTTTTTGGTATCTTATATCCCCAATTAGATTGCATTCTTGAGAGTAGGTACTGGTTTTTTCCTTTCTTTGTATTCCCAACAATTAGTGCAGTAGCTAGCACATAGTATACATCTAATAAATGACAGTTAATGGATATACAAAATCACTCAAAAGAGGTTGTTCTACCTATTGTCGCAGGGAAAACTAAGTGCATGAAGAATGCCCATTATCCAGACTATGACGTGCCCTCTGAACAAATGCCTTGAGCACATTGGCACAAGTATCTTGGACAGACATCATGGACAATGAACTAGACTCAAAATCAAACAAGAGGAGGAGAGGGGAATGAATTGTTCAGGGAAAATGTACAATAGCCAGGACTTAAGTCTCTGACTGGACATTTACCTTTTTAAAAAGATAACAGTTTCAGGAATCCATATATATATATATATATTTGGTGATATCATAGGTGAGAATTTAAATGTATTATTTCCTACATCTGAGTTATAGGTTATATGGTCTCTTTGCAGGATTCTCTTTCTTTACCCTGTTTGGATCTGGGTCACAGCCTTGGGTGGCAGTCCTAGGATGAAGAGGAGCACTGGCTTGAGAGAGGTTGTGGTGGCTGTGGAGAGGGCATCCTCCTCACAGTTCTGAGGGACAAAAGTACCCGTGGTCACTCACAGACCAGAACATAGGCCAAGACAGGAATAAACACCTTTCCTTTGATCATATCACCTTAGAGGAACTGAAAATTTCTGGGTCCCTAGAAGTAGCTGACAACAGCTGCACAAAACCCCAGAAACTTAGGACAAAGCACTCTCCACTTGGGAGGCAAAGTCCTGCCTTGGCAAAAAGCTCAAAAATCAAGTAATTGGCTGGGGAAATGAGCAAACAGAAGACAAAAATCAGACTATAGAGTCCTTCTATGGTGGCAAAGAATATCAAAACATAGAACCAGAAGAGGACAACAAAGTCAAAATTCCTGCATTAAAAGTCTCCAAGAAAAATATGAATTGGTCACAGGCCATCAAGGAGCTCAAAAAGGATTTTGAAAACCAAGTAAAAGAAATAGAGGAAAAATTGGGAAGAGAAATGAGAGTGATGCAAGAAAATCATGAAAATGAGTCAACAGCTTGCTAAAGGAGACCCTAAAAAATACTGAAGAAAATAACACCCTAAAAAAATAGACTAACTCAAATGACAAAAGAGGTCCAAAAAGCCAATGAGGAGAAGAATGCCTTAAAAAGCAGAATTGGACAAATGAAAAAGGAAGTCTAAAAGCTCACTGAAGAAAATAATTCCATTGAAATTAGAATGAAGCAAGTGGAAGTAATGACTTTATGAGAAATCAAGATATTATAAAACAGATACAAAACAATGAAAAAATAGAAGATAGTGTGAAATATTTCATTGGAAAAAGCATTGACATGGAAAACAGATCCAGAAGAGATAGCTTAAAAATTATTGCACTACCTGAAAGCTAGGATCAAAAAAAGAGCCTAGATATCATCTTTCAAGAAATTATCAAGGAAAACACTGATATTCTAGAATAAGGGTAAAATAAAAATGGAAATAATCTACTGATTTCCTCGTAAAAAAGATCCCAAAAAGAAAACTCCTAGCAATGTTCTGGCCAAATTCCAGAGTTCCCTGTAAAGGAGAAAATATTAAAAGCAGTAAAAAAGAAACAATTTAGGTATTATAGAAACACAATCAGGATAACACAAGATCTATCAGCTTCTACATTAAGGGATTAAAGGGCTTGGAATATGATATTTCAGAGGTCAAAGGAGCTAGGATTAAAACCAAGAATCATATACCTAGCAAAACTGAGTATAATATGTTATGGGGAAATATGGATATTCAACAAAATAGAGGACTTTCAAGCATTCTTGATGAAAGGACCAGAACTGAAGAGAAAATTTGACTTTCAAATACAAGAATCAAGAGAAGCATGAAAAGGTAAACAGGAAAGAGAAATCATAAGGATTTTATTAAAGTTTATCTGCTTACATTCCTACACAGTAAGACGATGAATTACAAATATCATCTTACTGTGTAGGAATGTAAACAGGTAATTGGGTATCTTACCCTACAGGAAAGTAGGGGGGAAGCAGATAACAAGGGAGGATGATCACAGGGAGGGCAGATTAGGGGAGGGGGTAGTCAGGAGCAAACACTGTTGAAAAGGGACAGGGTCAAGGGAGAAAATAGAATAAATGGGGGGTGGGATAGGATGGAGGGAAATATAGTTAGTCTTTCACAATTATGACTACTATGTAAATGTTTTACATAACTACACATGTATAACCTATATTGAATTGCTTGTCTTCTAAATGGGGATGGGTGAGGGAAGAAGAAGGGAGAGAATCTAGAACTCAAAAGTTTTAAATAAATAAATTCTGTAAATTGCTTTTTAAAAGTAGAACTGGTCAACTAGAAAAGGAGGTACAACAATCCAATGAAAACAACTCCTTAAAATGTAGAATTGGCCAAATGGGGAAAAAGATACATAAGTTAACTGAAGAAAATGATTTCTTAAAAATTAGAATTAAATGGAAGCTAATGACTTTATGAGAACTCAAGACACTATAAAACAGATCCAAACAAATGAAAAAAACAGAAGGCAGTGTGAAATATCTCATTGAAAAAAACCACTGACCTGGAAAATAGATCCAGGAGAGAACATTTTAAAATTGTTGGACTACCTGAAAGCCATGATCAAAAAAAGAACCCGATCCTAGAAATCATCCTTCAAGAAATTCTCAAGGAAAATTGCCCTGATATTTTAGAAACAGAGAGCAAAATAGAAATTGAAAAAATTCACCAATCACCTCTTGAAAAAGATCTCAAAAAGAAAACTTCTAGGAATATTGTAGCCAAATTCCAGACTTCCCTGTAAAGGAGAAAATACTACAAGCAGCCAAGAAGAAACTATTTTAATATTGTGGAAACAAAATCAGGATAACACAAGATCTATCAGCTTCTACATTAAGGGATCAAAGGGCTTGGAATATGATATTCCAGAGGTCAAAGGAGCTAGGATTGAAACCAAGAATCACCTACCCAGCAAAACTGAGTAAAATGTTTCAGGGGAAAAGATGGATATTCAATCAAATAGAGGACTTTCAAGCATTATTGATGAAAAAACCTGAGTTGAATAGAAAATTTGACATTCAAATACAAGAAGCAAGTGAAGCATGAGAAGGTAAACAGGGAAAAGAAATCATAAGGAACTTATTAAAGTTGAACTATTTACATTCCTACATGGAAAAATGATAATTGTAATTTATAAAATTTTTCTCAGTATGAAGATAGTTCAAGGGAATATAAATGTGTGTTTGTGCATGTGTATGTGTATATATACGTATATATGTACATCTACATATTTATATAGGAGGGTATATGTGCATATAAATACATATGTGTGTGTGTGTGTATATATGTGCACACGTATACATAGACAGAGGGCACAGGATCAGTTGAATAGGAAGAGATGATAGCTAAAAAATAAAATTAAGGAGGTAAGAGAGGAATATAATGAGAGGAGACAGGGAGAGACAGAAACTCTTCCACCAGAGTGGAGTTGCTGAATCCTGTTCTCCAGAGCAGGCTGTTATGGCTCTCTAGACTAGATGCTGAGACCAGTAGGTAAGAAGACATTTAGCAAATCCAAGTCTGCATTCTCTGATCAGGTGGGATGTGAATATCGCTCTTTGTTTTAGCCCAAGTAACAATTTAATTTGAGCTCTTCTCAAGGCAGAGCCTGCCGCTGTCTAGCGAGGAGCATTATATCTAGGTATTTCCCATCTGCTGAAGAAGTCAGGTTGATACCAGTCACTGACAATTGAGGTTGGAGAATGGTGTAGAGCCTGAGGGACACTCAGGCCTTTCCTCTTCCTTCCTACCCCCCATAAATGCCTGGAGCCCTGGTATGTATACATGGCAGAGAAAACTCTTTGCAGGACATAAGACATTCTCTTCCCACCACAAAGCCCTAGAATAGGAGTGTAATGTAATTTGAGTAGAGAGGCCAAAGTATGGAATGGTCAGGGCAGGG
>CM053599.1:137731673-137746757 GCA_028646575.1 Pseudocheirus occidentalis | reverse complement strand
TATTCATTCAGAGAGATGTTTGCTATGAAATGACAAAATTGAAATAGATAGGAGAGACAGCTCCACTCTCTTCCTAATTTTTAAAGGCCTCAAGAGACCTTATTTCAAATGCTGCAGTGACTGTCCCCAATTTAGAATCCAAATTCAACACAATCCATAGTGTACATAAGGGTGTAAACAGGACTGTGATTCATGAAGTGTACAAAATCATAGAAATATGTGTGCAAGCTTACTAATTTTTCTTCTCTGATGAAAATGTTATCCTTGCTTAACAACTTTGATCTCTTCTAAAGGTTTAGGGAGAAATGCAGTATAGGTTTTATAGGAGGGGCCATCTCCCTATCTTCTTGCACCCCCAATGAAGCATGCTCAGAGTTGACCTTCCTGGTTCCATAGGCACTTTGGGGCCTTCTTCTGGTCATATGATAACGCCGTGCTGAAAGGACTTAACATTTTGGTAAGGACCTTGAGTGAGTGATCCCTTTGCTTGTCCTGCTTTTAAATTTAATCTTAATTCCTCACCAATTACCAAGTTTAATTAAATTTACCCATAATTACTAACATTTTCCCCTCATTTTCTTAAGTCTAGACTCTAGACTATTAACAAAAGCCTTGATTTATGGCATTTGTCAATTTCCCAAGTGTAAATGCTCATATTGAAAACTTAATAATCACTCTCACCTGTTTTAGCAGGCTACAATGGGAAAAAGACAATTCTGTAGTTAGAATACTTGAACTCAAACTGATGCTTCCTGTCAGTATGGCTTAACTTCCCTGGACATGTTTCCTCATCTGAAAATGAAGGGATTAGATTAATTGACCTCTTGAGGCCCCTTTCAGCTCTAGAGGTAAAATCAGAAATAGCTGTTGGTTTTACACACCAACAGCACAGATTTACGTTCAAAAAGAGGGATCAGTTTCACACATACCATTACTCCCCTTCTGTGGCTAAACTTAGTTTACCTATCTCAGGTAAAGCTAAAGCAGGGACTCAGTCTTGTTTGTGTCATAGATACCTCTGGCAGTCTGGTGAAATCTATGGGTCCCTTCTCCAAATAATGTTTTAAAATGGATAAAATAAAATATGTTGTTTTTACAAAGGAAAAACCAATTATGTTGAAATCTAATTGTCAATTTTTTTTTAAGTTCATGGATTCCAGGCTAAGAAGCCTTGAGCTAGTGGGAGAAAGAGTACCGTATGAGGAAAAGGGATAAAAGAGCTAGGCTAAAAAAAGGGAACGGGGAAGGGAATAGCAAACCACTCCAGTATGTTTGTATCTTTCCCTACCTGGTCTCTTGTCCATGTTCTCCCATAGGATCATTACAGGGTATTGATCCAACATGCCTTCCAGGATACCAGTGGAGCATGTGTTCTATCCTGAAGTTTTCCACATGACCTGTCTGTCTTCTTTTTTCTCCTTACATTTCTCCAATAACATTCTTCACACCACTTCTGCACAGTTCCTTGTTTGTAATATACTGCAGCCTGTTAACTCCCTCTACTTTGTCTTCTGGGTAATCCTCAACTACAATTCTCTGAGGACGGTAATGTTCCATGGCCATGGCATATCACAAGAAGACTACTAGTCTTTAGAAGATGAGTAGCTTGGCAGTACATTGAGCTCCACGGAGACAGTGCTGGGGTAAGGAAGAACCAGATGGGCACTGGGCTACTCTGTGTGGTGATGAGGGAATGTAACCAAAAATGGGCAAAGGTGATCCTAAGAAGCCAAGAGGAAAAATGTCTTCATATGCCTTCTTCGTGCAAACCTACTGAGAGGAACATGAGAAGCACCCACATGGTTCTGTGAACTCAGAATTTTCTAAAAAAAAAAAAATGCTTATAAAGGTGGAGGACAGTTTCTGCTAAAGAGAAAGAAAAACTTGAGGTCATGGAAAAAGCTGGTTCATTCTAAAAGAGAAATAAAAATCTACATACCACCTAAAGGAGAAATAAAAAAGAAGTTTAAGGATCCCAGTGCACCAAAAAGGCCTCCTTCGGCATTTTTCTTATTCTGTTCTGAGTATTATCAAAAAATCAAAGAGAAGCATCCTGGTCTTTCTGTTGGAGATGTGGCAAAAAAAAAATTGGGAGAAATGTGGAATAATATTGCTGCAGGGGACAAGAAACCTTATGGAAAGAAGGAAGCTAAACTGAAGACAAAATATGAAAAGGCTGCATATCGGGCTAAAAGAAAACCTGATGTGGGTAAAAAGTGAGGAGTTGTCACAGTTGAGAAGAGTAAGAAAAAGGAGGAGGAGGAGGAGGAGGGAGATAAGGAAGATGAAGCTGAGGAGGAGAATGAAGTTGACGATGATGATGATAAATAAGTTGGCTCTAGAGCAGTTTTTTCTTGTCTATAAAGCATTTAACTCTCTGTACACAGTTTAAAAAAAATAAAATGTAAGGCTACACAAGATTTGTTTTTTAACTGTACAGTCTTTTTTTTTTGTATGATTAACATACTACCAAATATGTCTTTAGATAGCCCTGTCATTTAGTGGTATTTTCAATAGCCACTAACTTTGCTTGGTACCATATGGGGGTTATAAATTAGCATGGAAATTTAAAGCAGGTTCTTGTTGATGAACAGCACAAATCAGTTATATTTGGGGACAGAGTTCATTTGCATCTTCAGTTGTCTTTGATGCAGCATATGAAATAATAGTTGTTCTGTTAACTGAATACCACTCTGTAATTGCAAAAACAAAAAAAAAGGTGCAGCTGTTTAGTTGATGTTCTGGATGCTTCTCAATGATTAAATTTTTTATTAAAAGAAAAAAGATGAGTAGCTTATGAGGAAAGGGGACAGAAGAGATGGACCTCTAAAAAGTAGTCAGCCATTCAGTTGCATGATGTTTTTTTCCCATCCACAGAGATTTTCTTTGGAGCTCCATTGAATCTAAAGTAGTAGAATCATAGAGGGCAATCCAGATCAATTATGATTCTACCTAATTAATATCATCATCATTGAAAGTCAAGTTCCATAGGCAAATAATATTAAGGATTGCTATTTATTTATTTATTAGTTGGAATGGTTTACCTCTGAGGTCCCTTCCAATCCTGAGACTGTTATTCTGTGAATCTTTAAAATTAAAAATATCTGTATAACAAAAGACTTCCAGGTTGAAGCTAAGACTCCTTTTATTTTAGAAAATATTTGATAAGTAGCTGATATAATAGGATTCTGGTACAGCAAGAGAATTTGAATAGCCCTTTGGATTTTCCTTCAGTCATTTTCAATTGTCAGACTCTTCCTGCCCCCTTTGTAGGTTGTCTTGGCAAGGACACTGGAATGGTTTGCCATTTCCTCTCTAGCTCATTTTATAGACGAGGAAATTAAGACCTATAGGGTTAAGAGACTTGCCCAGAGCCAAATAACTAGTAAGTATCTGAAGTCAGATTTGAACTCAGGAAGATGAATCTTCCTAATTCCAGGTGCAGCAATCTATCCATTATGCTACCTAGCTGCTCTTTGGGATTTATGATAATTGTATTTTATCTCTATTATTTTTTAAAATAAATTTATTTATTTATTTTCTTGTTTACATCATTCATTTCCATGAAATTTTGAGTTACAAATTTTCTCCCCATCTTTCTCCGACCCACCACCTCAAAAGAGCAATCCCACTGTATACCCCCTCCCCCAATCTGCTCTCTCCTATGTCCTCCCCATCACCCCTCTGACTTTCCAGTAGGGCAGGATGGATCTCCCAACCCCAGTGCCTGTATATCTTAATTCACAGTTGCATGTAGTTAATAATAATAATTATAATAAATAATTATAATTATATATACATGTATATTTTTAACATTTGATTATAGAACTTTAAATTCTAGAGTCTTTCCCTTCCTCCCTCATCATGCACCCACACTGGAAGGACAAGCAATTCAATACAGGCTTTTATCTCTATTATTAATGTGACAGACAGTGACTTGACTCCATTCTATAAAGCATAATGGAAAGAGCATAAAACTCAGAAGTTTAGAGACCCAGTTCCTGTTCCATCACTAGCTCATTGTGTGACCTAGCACAAGTTACTTAACCTGTCTGATATTTAGTTTAAAGAAATCTAAAGACCCACCCTCTTCTTGGGGACATTAATCCATTCGGCTATGCACTGACCAGATCATGTTTCACATTCCATTTAGTCATCTACTAAGAAATCAGAAATTTCTACTGAAAAGGGTATAATGATTGACTGCTCTATGTCTCCCCAGACTAAAACTACAAGGATATGTTTTGTTTCCCTGTTGAAATATAAGCTTATTTATATTTGTTTCCTGGTGCCTAGTTCAGTGTCTAGTAAATGTTTTCTTCATTTCTTCATCCATTGTTGTGATTAGATAATGAATATGAAAATACTATGGAAAAGTAGAAGCTGTATAAAAAATGTAAATTATGATCATATCCTGCCTCTGAAATTAAGGAGCTCACTCCCTGTTGTCAAGAGAATACCCCAAAGTAAGACATTCCTGGTGTGTAAGATGGAGCAAAAGCTTGGCAATATTCAGTGATGGAGTTTATGGAGACAATCAACCTAATTATTTCAATTGTGGCTGATGTCATCTATTTAGAAAACCTACATTTAACATAAATAAAAATAAAATAGGCATTTCAAAATGTTGGGTGTACACATGCAAAATTCATTTGAAATGCATTTTTAAAACATATTTCAAATGTACATAGGATTTAAAGTAAATATTGTGCCCTCCCCAAAGTATCAGGCTTTTTTATATCACATTAAAGTGAGCTCTGTCTATCAAACTGCCCTGCTGACACGTACTTTATTTGTCAGACAACTTGCTATTTCATCAATACTCTATCACAGAAATCTATTCATCCATATTCTTTTAACTCTGGTAAACTTATACTGTATCTCCATAGTGTAAAGCAGGTAGGCAGTACAGTGGATTGAGCCTGGGCCTGGAACCCTGAAGACTTAAGTTTAAATCTAACCTCAGACAAGCTACCTTATTAAGCTGTATGACCCTAACCAAGTCACTTAACTGCTGTCTGCCTCAATTTCCTCAACTGTAAAATGGGATAATAATAGTACATACCTCTCAGTATTATTGTGAGAATCTAATGAAATAATATTTGTCAAGCACATAGCACAGTGCATGGCTCATAGTAGGTATTTGCTTCCTTCCATACCTATCTATCTTTAATCTATTTTTAATTCATCTTTAATCTATCTAAAATTCTATGTAATCTATCTCTAATTCTATCTATATCTGTCATTTGGTAAAAAAAAATCTATAAACCTACCAGTCATAATACTTTCAACTATTTAACCCTTTAAAATGAAAGTCAAAGCCTTTTACAAATATTTAAATCAAGGGAACTTTGGGTAAGTCATCGAGATTCAGTTTCTTCATCTGTAAAATGGGGATAACAGTACCTACTTCACAGGCTGTTGTAAGGCTCAAATGAGATGTAATTTGCTTTGATAATCTTTATATGTGTTTTATAATGTTAAGTTAGCAATTATTATTACTTCTAGCTCTCAGACTCTTCCTAGAAGAGGACATACAATGCATTTTTCACATAGGACAATTGAGAGGTGAAATCACTTTGAAAAAAAAATTAGTCCAGTGAGGGACTGCCTTCGTGAAGCAGGTCTCACAAATCCCCACTAACCCCTGACCTTGTACAGTCTACTGATACCACCAAGATACTGTTAATGGGTCTAGGAAGACAGTTGGCCTTCTGTTCCTGCTGGTAGAATGTAAGCTTATTGAAGGCAGGGACAGTTTCATTTTTGTCTTTTTATCCCACCACCTAGCACAGTACCTGAAACACAAGAGGTGCTGAACAAGTGCTTATAGAAGAAAGGAAGGAAGAAAGGAAGGAAGGAAGGAAGGAAGGAAGGAAGGAAGGAAGGAAGGAAGGAAGAAAGGAAGGAAGGAAGGATGGAAGGGAAAGAGGAAGGAAAGAAGGAAGAAAGGAAGGGAAGATGGGAGGGAGGAAAGGAGAGAGGAGGGGAGGAAGGAAGGAAGGAATGTCCTTTTCCTGAGTGGTTGTGGTCCAAGATTTGTTTTCTATTCCAATAGCCTCCTGAAGAGTCAATAGCAAATGCTAGCTCCACCTTGTTACCCAAGAGAACCCCTCAGAAGCTCATGAGTTTTAATAACCAGGGATAATGGACTGCTTTCCTGTTTTCTTTCTTTACTTTCCCAGTCACTAATGGCAAGGTAATTGGCAAAAGTGCTTCTAACACTTACCATTCTTTCCTATGGGCACAAGGTTCCTTGATAGTTTTAAAGTCTCTGTACATGTACAGATAACCTTCAATATCAGATATTGTGTTAGTAAACACAAAAGTTAGCTGGAAAAAAGCTAGAGCGTTGGACATTCAACCATTTGGTTCTAAAAGGCACTGATTGCTGCACTAAAACACATACACACACACACACACACACACACACACACACACACACACACACACACCCCTATAGTAAAGCCACACACAAGCAGCTTTCCAGAGGACTGCTGCTGTGAATAGCTTTCAAGGTTCTGATTCCATAGTACAACAGACTCTCTATTTATTCAATAACAAATCAGAGTAAAACACTCATAGAAATCAAAATACAGTATTCACCATGTCACAACTCAACAACTTATCACTAAAATGGCCACATAATTTTCTCCAAAGTGGTCACATAGTTTTAAACAAAGTACATTCATTTAGTCAATCACAAAATCCTTAATTCCATCACAAAGAACAAAAGGTAAAGTTCTCTACCCCTAGGTCACAGGAAATCATAATCTTCTCAGTCAGCACACAGTATCCAAGTAAAGTCTTCTTTCAGCTTGACTCAAGGCTGGCTCTCAGCTCCCATGGTTCTTCTTCCATGGTCCCAGCTCCAACTGTCACCTGGGTTCAAATACAGGCAGCTCCCAGTTCCTTGTACAGCTCCTTGTCCAGTTCTTTGTCCAGTTCCTGTTCCATATTGAAGCTCACAATGTCTAGTCCACCTCAAGTCCTTCACAGTTCCTGTTTCTGGGAAGACAAAGCTTAACAGAGACACAATAATAGTCATACACATTGCTGGCACCATCATCAATTCACTATCTGCCTGTGAAATCAACAGAGACCCACAAACAAGGTCTGAGAACTCAACACAAATCATCAGTACAGCCCCAGGACCTCCAAATCCCTCCTCTAGGACTTCTGTAAACATACAACCAGAAAATCCTCTTTCAGGACTTCCAGTAAGGTCCCAAGGCTTCTGTACAAAGTATCACAAACAAACATCAACACAGACAGAGCAGATAAACAGAGTGCCAGGATACTACAAGTTTTCTTCTTCTTGACTCTGCCACCACAAGAGTCCTCTTCTCAGTTCTACTGCCTGGGCCTGAGCCTCTCCTTATATGTGGCCATTAGCTCCTCCCCTTCCTGTTGCAGAGTTCATGAGTTCTAGGGTTCACAAGTTGTGGGGTTCACATGTTCTGTTTCTTAACAGACTTGATACAAGGCTCAAAAGAAACTTGAACTGAAACAAGGTGTTAATTCAATAGCTGAAACAAGACGTGAACTACTTCTGTGCTTGCCATCACACACACACACACACACAATTTTTTCAGACACAGGAAATCATTTTAATCCCAGAAGGATGGAATTAAATGTTGCTCAACATCCTTAAGGATAAAAATTTGGCTAAATTTGACTAAAAAAATCAAGTTGATAAGTACAAGTTGGGTAGCTGTACCTAGATAGCAGTTTATCTGAAAAAGATCTTGGGGTATTAGTAGATTTCAAGCTCAATGTGAATACACGATGTGATGTGATGACCAAAAAAATGAATGTGATTTTGGGTTGCATTAAGAGACAGACAGCTTTCAGGAATAATGAGGTAGAAACCCTTCTGGACTCTGTCTGGAACAGAGAGTATTGTGTTCAGCTCTGGGCCCCACAGTTTGGAAAGACATTTCCAAAGGCAGCATGACCACATTGTCCCTAAAATGGAGAAAGGTTTTAGGTTCATGCCATATAAAAATCAACTGAAAGAACAGGGGAGGTTTAACCTAAAGAAGACAAAATTTGTGGGTGATATTTTTATCTTTAAGGATGTAAAAAACTACCATATGGGAGAAATAATAATAATAATAATAACAATAATAATAAACAACTAGCATCACTAAGGTTTGCAAAGTGCTTTTCCACTTGTTCTCATGAGAGGCAGGTGCTATTATTAACACCATTTTTCAATTAAGGAAACTGAGGCATATGGGATTAAATAATTTGCTCAGGTACACATAGCTAGTAAGTGTTTGAGATGGGATTTGGACTCCTCTTCCTGACTCCAGACCCTGCCTTCTATCCATTGTACCACCCAATTGTCTCCCTTTATTAGTTGGATTAGGTGGCTTCTGTACTCATCACCAGGCCTTCAACGAGCTAAAATGTTAGAGGATCTCTATCTCATACAGAAGAATACCACTCCTTAAAGAAAATGAAATATTTCTTCATTGAACTATGGATTAATTTGATAATCTTGCATTTTTGTAAGGAGGAGAGGGAATAGTAGTGGCCTGCTACTATTACAAACCCTATCTAATGGCCAAGGATCTAGGGATCCTAGGATCACTCAACCTGTTTCATGGATATCATCTGACTGTTAATGGATCCAGGTCAATCAATTCTTCATTAGCCGTGATTAAATTATTCACAGTGTGTCTTACTTATAAATCTTGCTTTCAAGTTCTCATTGACATAATTAAACCAAATAGAAAACAGTCCTTGGTTAACACAATTCATTAACTCTTATTTGTCTTCCTTAAAGCCTGTGACTCAGCAAAAGACTTTCTGAACCAATCAATTAATCAGTTAGGTATTTATTGAATACCTGCTATGTATCCATCTTGATGCTAAGAATTGTAGATAGTAACAAAAGGAATAAAAGACAGGTTCTCAAAGAACTTTCAGTTTAATATGTATTAAATAATAAGATAACAGCATATACATTAATTAGTAAAATTGCATAATATTGAGTATAAATATTACAGCACTTCAGAAAAGGAAGAGAAATATGAGATGTAGTAACAGAAGATGTAGGATTCACCTGTGCCTGAAAGAATGGGTAAAAGGTGGTTGGACATACTTGAATAAACTGCTATTGAGTGGAGTGGGCAGAACCAGAATCTTGTACACAGTAACAGCCACAGTGTTCAATGACTAACTTTGATAGACTTATATCTTCTTAGCAATGCAAGGATCCAAGACAACTCCAAAGGACTCATGATGGAAAATGCTGTCCATTGCCAGGAAAAGAACTATGGAGTCTGAATGCGGATTGAAGCATATTATTTGCTCACTCACTTTTTTGTTTGTTTCTTTCTCTTGGTTTCTCCCATTGGTTCTAATTCTTCTTTACAATATGACTAGTATGAAAATAAGTTCAATATGAAAGTATATGTAAAGCCTATAACAAATTACATACCTTGTTGGGGTGGGGGGCGGAAAGAGATGAGAAGAAAATTTGGAACTCAAAATCTTATGGAAGTGAATGTTGAAAATTAAAAATAAATAAATATATATTTTTAAAAGCCACTGATCAAAGAAAAAAAAATGTGGCTGGATGCAGAGGAAGGAGGACGCATTCCAAGTGGGAGAAAAGCATGTATAAAGGATAGAAGAGGCATGAGGGTGGCCAGTGAAGAGGCTGGCCTATCTAAAGAGAAGGTGTATATTAAGGAATAAGACGAGCTATATAAGAGGACAATCTTATTGTAGAAGGCCTTAAATGCCAAACTGAAGAGTAAGAGTTTAATGTGTTGAGGAAGGTTAGCTATGTAAGGGGATAAGTTTATTATAGAGGGTCTTGAATGCTAAACTGAGAAGTAAAAGTGTGATGTGTTGGGCAGTAAAGAGTCCGTCAATCAGGGAATGGCTGAACAAGTTGTGGTATATGAATGTAACGGAATACTATTGTGCTATAAGAAATGGGGAGGCGATGGACTTCACATTTACCTGGAGAGGCTTATACAAACTGATGCTAAGTGAGAAGAGCAGAACTAGGAGAAATTTGTACACAATCACAGACAAATCGTATGTGTGACGACCAACTTTGATAAACTGGATTCTTCTCAGCAACTCATAGTTATAAGACAACTCTGCAAGTCTCAGGATGGAAGGAGATGTCTACATTCAGAGAAAGATCTAGAAAGAACAGAGTTTAAATGGAGACTGAAGCAATCTACGTGCTATCGTTCTTTTCTGTGTTTGGTTTTGTTTCTTTTTTCCCATTGTTCACTCCATTGGTTACAACCCTTCTATACAACCAGACTAATGTCCAGTGTGAAAGTATTTGCAGATCCTATACTTGATTGCAAGCCGATATGGGGGCTTGGGGGAGAGAAAATTTGAAACTCAGGGGATTGTGGGGCTGAATCTTGTAAACTAAAAGTAAAAAAACAAATCAATTAAAAAAAAAAGAGTCCTTGTACTCAATTACCTTCCCTAACCCAAAGAAAGTAAGAAACACAGAACTCCCTTCTTATCTCTAGATTCTTAAAGGCTGTACCACAAGAGGACAAGTTCTGGTAGTCCTAATCAAGGAGACAAGTTTTTAGTGTAAGTCCAGTGATGACTGACTGTCTGAAAACCAGCTTAGTTACTAGAGTCAGAGGGACCAGTCACCAAGAAGGCTGTTCACCAGGCTATGAATTTTCAGACCAGCTCATGAAGTTTATTTAATGAGTCTTGGCAGAATTGCTGTATATGTTGGTAGAGAGAATAGTTACATGAGGAAGGAGGGAATATGCATTTATGGAACATCAATGACATTACAGACACTGTGCTAAGTGACTTTTTTTTAAACAAATATTTTTTCATTTGATCCTCATAACAACTTTGAAAGGTAGGTACTAATATTATCCCCACTTTCCAGTCAAGGAAACTGAGGCAGACAAGTTAAGTGACTTGCCCAGGGTTATGTAGCTGGGAGTTAGACTTGCATCTTCCTGACCCCAGATCTAGCACTCTATCCGCTGTTCTACCTACTTGCTATATGGATGGAATAATGAACTTTTTGAAGTATTAAAGAAATAATAATGAACAACTCATTTATACATTGCAAAGGTTTTACCAAGTGCTTTTGTCACAGCTGCTCCATGACACACATAGCACAATTTTCAGTGTATTGATGAAGAGACTGAATAATTGGGGGTACAGTGCCTCCATGTACAATCCTGCTATGAGGAGAAGTGGAGGATTGGCTAGGGTGTGTTGAAAAGAACTGAGAAGAAAGACATAGCTGGAGCAGAAAGAGAAAGGGACTCAAGGATTTTTGACGTACAGACCAACTCATCTAGCTCCATAATGAGATAGTAGAGGCCAGAAGGAATCAGAAGTCCCAGCCAGAAACCTGACAGCTGAAACCCCAAGAAATATATTCCCATTTATACAAGATCTGAGTTCTACTCTCTAAGCTGAGCTGAGACCCCATCTCCATCACCTGTGCTGAGGTCCAGCTGCAAAGCTCCCTCAGCTTTTTCATTCCATGAGTTCAGTGTTAAGTTGGTACCCCTTTTGCATTTCCAGAGGGAAACATCAGGGAGTGATAAAATAAACTCAACCCGCCCATTCCCCAGAATTTTGGGGTCCAAATAGATCATCTGGAGGACATTATGGAGTTTAGGAGAGTAGTGAGCTGGTTGAACCATTGTTGAGGTTCCGTTGTTTTCAGTTGTGCCTGACTCTTCATGACCCCATTTGGGGTTTTCTTGGCAGAGGTACTAGAGTGGTTTGCCATTTCCTTCTCCAGGTCATTTTACAGATGAGGAACCAAGGTGAACAGGATTAAGTGACTTGCCCAGGGTTATATAGCTAATAAATGTCTGAGGCCAGATTTGAACACTGGAAGATCAGTCTTCCTGACTCCAGACCTGGCATTACATCTGTTGTGCCACCCAGTTTCCCCAGGCTAGTAATAATAACCTTGTGAATTTTTATATATTTATTGTACAGTTTACTTATTACATACTATTTGCATTTGGATTATATACTGAGTAAACACTGCATGGAATAACCAAGAATGTTTGATATTATACCAAGATCATATGACTAGAGTGTCCTGAAAAAATTCTGTTGTCATTCATTCATTTCAGTTGATTTGACTTTTTGTGACCATAGGGTTTTTTTGGCAAAGATACTGGAGTGGTTTGCCATTTTCTTCTCCAGCTTATTTTACAGATGAGGAAACTGAGGCAAACATTGTTAAGCAACTTGCCCAGGGTCACACAGCTAGTGAAGTGTCTGAGATCATATTTGAACTCAGGAAGATTAGTCTTTCTGACTTCAGGCCTGGCACTCTAATCCACTGTGCCAACCTAGCTGCAGCCACTGAAAATTATCCATTTCCAAAAAAGGAAGTGGAGTTTGCCAGCTGGTGGGAGCCTCAGAGCTAATTTTCACAGGAAGAGATCCTCAAAAACAAGAGGTAGCACCACGATGTACTTGGAGTCAGGAGGACCTAGGTTCAAATCATGCCTCTGATCCCAGCCGTGTGAACCTGGGCATATCCCTTAATTTCTCTGAGCCTCAGCTTCTTCATCTGTAAAATTCAGAGACTGGATTAGGTGACCTCTCAGGCCCTTCCAGCTCCCAGTCTTAGACTGAATGAATTACAGGATCAAAGGTGTTCCAAAAGAACCCAACTGGTATTTTTTTAATGTTTTTATTTAAAGTTTTGAGTTCCAAATTCTATCTCTCTCCCCTCTCTGAGATGGTAAGCACTCAGATAGAGGTTATACATGTGCAATTATGTAAAACATTTCCATGTTACTCATTTTGTACAAGAAGATTAGAATAAAAGAAAAAAAATGAGAGAAAGAAAGTGAAAAAAAAACCCAGCAGCAGAGCTAAGGGATAGAAGATTGCTGACTCTGAAAAGCATACAGAGTGTGGCACGTAGTACTTCTGCCCTATGTGGGCCTGTGCAAACCTGGGAGAGACCATAGGACTCCCAGTGAATGGATATGAATGCCACCTGGTGGTTAGAGGGGAAATTAGGGATCTCAAGAAAGAGCCACAAAAACAGCTAAGTGATGTGTCCTTTCATGAAGCCTTTAAAAGGAAGTCATTTCTGTAAGAGAAGGCTCAATATTTCCAAGTCCTAAAGGTGTAAGCTTATGTAGTAGAAAGCTAAATGGACAAATCTGCTTCTAGGTTGGCTGGCTGAATGGAGTTAGCTCTCAATAAATTTCCTCCTTCGAAAAGAAAAAAAAGAAATGTCCTCCTTCTTATGGTTCTCTACAATGTACTCTCTTCTCAGCATCATCAAATAGCATTCATTAAGTGCTTAATTGCACAGGAAATCCTACTAAGTCCTATACAGAAAGTAATCATCACCAACAAGCATTTACTGTGTGCCAAGCACCACACCACAAAAACTGAAAGGGAATCAACCTGTCCTCAAGGAATTTACATTTTAAAAGGGGAAACAACATGGGGGTACACAAACACATGCAAAATTAATGCAAGGCCGTTTTCAGAAATGGTGCATTAACAACTAGCAGGGATCAGGAAGAAAACGGTGCTGAAACTGAGTATTCAAGTAAATCAGGCATTCCTGGGGAGGTGAAAGTGAGGAAAGAGCATTCCAGGCATGGTGAACATCTGGTATGTGAAGGCACAGAGTCAGGAGACCGAGTATTTTTGTTGAGAGCAACAAATAGACTAGTATGGCTGGACTGAAGGGGTGTACTGTGTAAGATGGCTAGAAAGGAGACAAGTTGTGAAGAGTTTTAAATGCCAAACAAAGGAGTTTATGTGTGATCCTTACATAACAGGGAGCCACTAGGGTTCTCTGAGTGAGGACGTAAGGTATAACAGGATCAGACATGGGCTTTAGGAAAATTGCTTTCTTGGTCCTATAGAGGATGGATTAGAATGAATGGGAGGCTCGAGGTAGGGAGATTTAAGGAGTTTTTAAGTAGTCTTAAATAAGACTATTTAAATAGTCCAGGAGAGAACTGATGAGGACCTGTATTAGAATGATGGTATATGAAAAAGAATTACATAGATCAGAACCTTCTGCCCCTTTGGGGGACAATGTGGGTTTCCAATGTAAAACAAGGACCAGGAGGTAGACACAGGAGTGTAAAATGTACAAACAATGAAATAGAATATTGAACCACGACATGATTGGAATGCACAGTGCGATGCTTCTTATGGGAGTAAATTCATTTTCAGGAAGAGGGTGCATCACTGAAAACCCACATGCTCTGTGACAAGGATACAAGGTGATGTGAGCATAAGGGTTGCTCAACCAATCCCCAAAGATTAGATCTTCCAACCTGGTTAAATTGAAGTGGTAGAGAGCAAATATATACTCATTCTGTCACCTTTGAGGATAAACCAATCAAATTTAAAGCAGTTAAAGTGGAACTAGGGATGTACTCGGTTTATGTGGCCTGTACCACACCTACCTAGATCATGAAAGGTAACTGGATGGGTGAACAAGGAAAGACAGGATACCACATACCAAACTGATGCTAAGTGAGAAGAGCAGAACCAGGAAGAATTTGTACACAATCACAGACACATCATATGTGTGACAACCAACCTTGATAAACTGGACTTTTCTCAGCAACGCACAGTTAAAAGACAACTTTACAAGTCTCAGAATGGAAGGAGATATCTACATTCAGAGAAAGATCTAGAAAGAACAGGGTTTAAATGGAGACTGAAGCAATACATGCTATCGTTCTTTTCTGTTTGGTTTTTTTTTTTCCCCATTGTTCACTCCATTGGTTACAACGCTTCTGTACAACCAGACTATTGTACAATGTGAAGAAGCTTGCAGATCCTATGCTTGATCGTAATGCCACCATGGCGGGGGGGAGGGGAAGGGGAGAACATCTGAAACTCAAGTGATTCTGGAACTGAATCTTGTAAACTAAAAGTAAACAAACGAGTCAAAAAAAATTTTTTTAAAGATTATATAATAGAAAGCTAAGTGGATGGGATAGGGAGATCCATCTTGCTCTACTGAAAAGTCAGAGGAGTGATGGGGGAGGATATAGGAGAGAGCAGATTGGAGGAGGGGGTATACATTGGGATCGCTGGAGA
>CM053599.1:137692882-137731173 GCA_028646575.1 Pseudocheirus occidentalis | reverse complement strand
AAAAAAATTTTTTTAAAGATTATATAATAGAAAGCTAAGTGGATGGGATAGGGAGATCCATCTTGCTCTACTGAAAAGTCAGAGGAGTGATGGGGGAGGATATAGGAGAGAGCAGATTGGAGGAGGGGGTATACATTGGGATCGCTGGAGAGGGAGGGGAAAGATGGGGAGAAAATTTGTAACTCAAAGTCTTGTGGAAATCAATGATGTGAACTAAAAATAAACAAAAGTTAATTTTAAAAAAAGGAAATGTTGAACAAAATAAATAGATTTCTATAGTACAATATAAAAAAAATAAGAAAGCTAAGTGGATCCTAGTTTAGGGTTGTCACCATCATCATCCATATAGAGATTTAAGTTTCACAAAGTACTTTATATACATTTTCTCATTTGGTCCTCTTCAGAGAATGGAAGAAACTTTTTTTTTTTTTTGCTTTTTGGAGGGCAATTGGGGTTAAGTGACTTGCCCAAAGTCACATGGCTAGTTTTTGTGTCCAAGTGTCTGAGGTCAGTTTTGAACTCACATCCTCCTGACTTCAGGGTCGGTGCCCTATTCACTGTGCCACCTAGCCGCCCCAGGAAAGAAACTTTTGGTGCTATCAGCAACACTGAGCACATCATGCCCAGTCCTGTGTTGTGGGAAAGATCTGAACAGCAACACCAGGTACGTTTGCCCATCTCTCACTCCCACCGCCCCTTCCATTCTGGAAAGAAAGAATATTATTTATGCTTGAGTGCTTGTCTATTCTCTAGAATTCCCAGAGATTAAAGAATATCTTCAACACCATATAAATACCCAGGTACCAGTTATTTTTACTGATAAACTAGTCATAAACACTATGCACACATTGCATGTTGTACATGCAGGCATACATGTGCCTCAATGGATCAGTGCTCTCATATATGTGGGCACCCCTTCTAATAATTGGGAATGTAGCTATCCATGCCCACTGATAACCTAATGCTCACAAAGGCAAATACTCAAATGATCTGAAATTGCCTCAGTGGGAACTCCTGGTGTGTGCTTACTCCCTCTACCAAAACAGATAGCAACCTTCCTCTGACATTTTAATAGAATATAAGCTCCTTGCAAGCAAGGACTATTTTCCCTTTTTTCTTTGCATCCCTAAAGACAATTACAGTGCCGGGCACAAAGCCAAGTGCTCAATAAGGGCTTATTGACTTGAATGAAATAAGACTTAGTGAATAAGTCTTAGGGAGCTGCCAAAGGCATATAAGGCACAGTGCCTGAGATCAGGAAGATCTGGATGTGAAGCTGCTTCCCACACCTATAAGCTATGTGATTCTGGGAAAGTCACTTAACCTCTTTGGGTTTCAGTTTTCTTATCTGTAAAATGAAAAGATTGAACTTTAAGGTCCTTTCCAGCACTAAATCTACAATCCTGTTAAGACTTGCTCTAGGTTGAACAGCTTTCAGAGACAGGATTTGAACCCTGGTCTTTGTAACTTGAAGACCAAAACTCTCTCCATAGCTCTACCAGGCATTCAGAGAACTGCTGATATTCAATGGTAAAATAGTCTTATGTACTGAGGTGCCAACTGCTTCGGGTCTTAACCCCCGACTTAATCCAGTCCAGACCATATGACCTCTGTACTTCATTAAGGCAAGAATCAGGAACACTCTTCCAATTTGGCTAACTTGGAGTGGTAAAGAGCAAAGGTACAACGGCTTGGCCACTCCAGAAGACAAACCAATCAACTTTAAAATGCTTCAGAGCAGAAATAAAACCCTGCTATCTAAGGCCCAACAATCTCACCACAGAACAACTTACTTCTCTGTGCATGATGGAAACTAGATCTCTCTGACCCATGGGAAATCTGAACACATCATTGTAAAATGCTGTGAGAGTTGGAAGGACAGGGAGATAGACAGTACGACCCTTTCGACTCCAGCCATTTTTTTCCTTACCTATTCCATTGTGTGGACCAGAGGAGGGGAGGAAGGCATTCAAAGTGCAGTTTGGCATCTGTTCTGAATGCTGACCAAGCAGAACGATGTTATTCCCTAAAATCCAAGCCTTCAGAGGAAGAGAATCCTATGATCTTCAATTAGGTTGTTGCTAATTTTTTTTTCTCCTTTCCCAATTTCATTCATAGGGTAGGAACAGGAAAACTGATATAAAGAGGTAGTTTTTTTTTTTTAATCTTGATGCATAAATGCTTGGGGTAGACAATCCAAAGCCAAGATTCTGACAAGCATTTAAGGAAATGGAGAGACCCTGCTTCCTCATCACTGACACTCAGAAGCCTGAGGCACTTTTGCAAAGAAGTGTAGTTTTACCTAGCTGTCCTTGACCCAAATTTCCACTCTTCCTTACTGCTGGGACAAGCTTCGGTTGGATGCATTTCCTGGTGGGGGAGGGCATAAGAGGGTGGGAAGTAGGAGGGGGGAGGGACTAAAGATGGGAACTGGAGATGGAAGCTTGAAGGAATTTCAAGCTAATATTATTATTTTATGTTTGAATGAAATGTCCAGGCTCTACGAAGTTTTGAATATGTATATACAGGAACCCTCCCTCTCTCCCCCATTTTCAGGGTACTCCTAGTGAAGCTCTGTGATGAGGAAAGAGAGAAGGCAAATAGAAAGGCCGAATGCTTCCCTCATATTTTGCCAAAAGACCTTGGAGGTAAAGAGGATGGCACTGTCCCAGTGGACTCCCACCAAAGAGAACTAGGCCTGCTTTGGAATCTCAGGTATATGCTCCAGTGACCTGGCAAAGGAACCCTTCAGTCCTGCTGGGAGATTCCACTATTCCTGCTCCCTCTCATTCAGGAACTATTTCTGGATTAGTGGAAAGGGAGGAAGCCTTATCCAGTTTTCAGAATAGTGGAAGGGATTTGGGGAAAATATTCTCTGGCCACTGTAACCTCTGAAATGCCAGGCCTAAACACTGGGCAGTTGCTAGGAGTACCAAGCACTGCTACTGGCCAAGCAAATTCAAATGCAGGATTTCCTTTCACTCCCCATTTTCTCTTGGACGAGCATCTAACTGTCCTCTTCAGAGTTCCTGGTCTCCAATGGTCTTTCTACTGGTCACTCCTGGCAAATCCCAAGTACCTTTGGTTCTCTTGGCCCCTGTCTTTTGAGAATAATGTAAACTCACCTCCTACCTATTAAATCTGGCCTTTAGCCACTTCTCCCTCAGATATGACCCTAAGGGTTTGACTTCACCCCTAACGAATAGCAAACATTTCAGTCTGGTGGATCTAGTCTTTGATACCACCTTCTTTGCCTCAGGCCCTGCTCTGACTGGGGTCATATCTTTCCCCATTTGAACTAGGGACCAAATGCCAAAGAGGTATTTCAGAACCAGTCCTACTGATTTGATTAAAACAAAGTCAACATTCATAAAGCCAAGTAATAAAGCAGTTTTAAAACAACAACCCAGCTTAAAAAAAAAAAGATATCATCAAGAGTGCTTGCTCTTTCAAAACATGTTTCTGTCTCCATATAGCTAGTCAAGAAATGTTCACACTCTTTGTGGCCATAGAAAATTTCTGTAACTATATTCATTCTCTGGACCTGTGATTTCACTAATAGAGAGAACTCCTCAGTAAAGAAATTCCCTCTCCAAGCACAGATGTGCTCCTTTCCTACAACTTACATTCTTAAAGAATTACTTAGAGTACTGAGAAGCTGGGACCTGCTGGGTCGCACAGTTATTACTGCTCAGGTGGGACAGGAATCCAAGTGAGTAGGAATGACTGGGATCTTCCAGACCATACCACACCCATTGATATTTGCTAAAGTGTTTCTTTTTCTTTTATCTACCTACAGTTTCTAAATTGAAGCAGCTAGGTGGCACAACGGTTAGATCCCTGGGCTTAGAATCAAGAAGACTTCTCTTCCTTGAGTTCAAATATGGCCTAAACACTCACTTTCCTCATCTTTAAAAATAAGCTGGAGAAGAAATTGGCAAACCATTCCAGTATCTTTGCCTAGAAAATCCCAAAATAGGGTCACAAAAAATTGGACAAATCAACAAGAGTGTCTAAATTGATTAGGACCCAGTGAACCTCAAGATCAATTCATTTACAGGAAGCCTGATAATTGTCCTATTATCTGAGTGGATTTGACCAAATGGATTCACCTGTGAAAAAAAAAAAACATCCCACTACTTTGTTTATAAAGTCGACACTTAAATAATGCATATATTAATGGGACCATGGGCAAGGTATTCAACCTATCTGAACCAAATTTCCTCATCAGTAAAATGGTACTAATAATATACTACTTATCTCATAGATAATTGCTGGAGAAAGTTCTTTTAAACTTTAAGATGCTATTTAAATGTGAGTTATTATCACCATTATTCATGTGCCTAGCCCAACTCACACTCAAGGCATCATGGAATCATAGATCTGGAGTTAGAAAGGACCTCAGAGATCATCAGGTCAGATAGGCAACAAACATTTTTTTAAAAAATGATTTATTTACTTTTAGTTTACAAGATTCAGTTCCACAATCCCTTGAGTTTCAAATTTTCTCCCCTCCTCCTCCATATCGGCTCGCAATCAAGTATAGGATCTGCAAATACTTTCACGTTGAACATTAGTCTGGTTGAATAGGTTGTAACCGATGGAATGAACAATGGGAAAGAGGAAACAAAACCAAACACAGAAAAGAAAGAGAGCAGGTAGCTTGCTTCAATCTCCATTTAAACTCTGGTCTTTCTAGATCTTTCTCTGAATGTAGATGTCTTCTTCCAGCCTGAGACTTGTAGAGTTGTCTTATAGCCCTGCGTTGCTGAGAAGAGTCCAGTTTATCAAAGCTGGTCCTCACACATACATTGTGTACAAATTTTTCCTGGTTCTGCTCTAGCATCAGTTTGTATAAACATCTGCTCCTCATTTCTTACAGCACGATAGTATTCCATTACATCCATATACCATAACTTGTTTAGCCATTCCCCAATTGAAGGGCATCCCCTTAATTTCCAGTTTTTAGGCAACAAAGGTTTTAAAAGCACTATGTGCCGGGCATCGTGTTAAACTCTGGGGATACAAAGAAAAACAAAATCAATCCCTGCCCTCCTGAAGTCTCTAATGGGAGAGACAGTAAGCAAATAATTATATAAAAACACACATGTTTATATACATACATGTATATATATACATACACATATATACCTGTGTGTACCCGGTGCCAAATTGTAAGTGGAAGGTAATCTCAGAGGGAAGGCATTACTCAACTCCTTTATTTTACAGATGAAAGACCTGAAGACCAAGGAAGTTAAGTACATTGGGAGTATAATAAGGGTCACAGGATAGAAGCAGACTGACTCCTAGGTAGCTAGGTGTCAAAGAGGGTAGACAGGACTCTGGGCTCGGAGTCAGGAAGACCTGAGATCAAATCCAGCCTTGGTGTGTGGCCCTGGGAAAGCCATTGAATCTCTTTGTCTCAGTTTCCTGGATTGTAAAATGGAGATAAGACCTACCTCACAGGGTTGTTGAGGATCAAAAGAGATGATAATTGTAAAGTGCCTGGAACACATTAGGTGCTTAATAAAAGCCTGTTTCCTTCCTTCCTTTGCCTTAAGAGCCAGTGAATGTTGTTTCCTGCAGTACCATCCCACTGCCATTCTTGTCTCCCTGGAAGCCATGAGACTTCAGTTTCTGTGGTGAAGCGACTTTACACACCAGAAAGGAAATTCAAAAAGGAATTGTCAACCTAACTTGGATTCGTGGGAATCTAGGTCCCTCTAGAAGATGGAGGATAAGGGGTATCTTGTGCTGGTTTGATTTTTCATCTTGGCTCACGGAAGAACCCCGAAACACAAGACTGCACTCAAACCAGACCAAGAATAGTACGTTCTCATTTCGATTATTTGTTTTTGCGTGTGACAACCGCTGTGACCAACAGAGGACAGCAAATACATTTTTTTATGATCAAGGGAATCTTAGATTCATACTCCCCAGAAGTGTCACTCTGAGTTTCACAGCTGGAGCCTGGCTCTTTAAAAGATAAGCCTTCCTTATCTCACTAGTCCTCCTGGAAAAGGAAGGAGGGAGGGAGGGAGACGGGGTAGACAGGGGAAGACTTCGGAGAGCTTTCACACCAAGTTTGTCAAAGGTTTGGGAGATAGCCGGGAGGAAGGTGGGGGAGGGAGGGAAACAGAGGCAAGTTAGTTTCAAAGAATTACTCATTTGTTAGTATTGCTGCTTACTTAAGTAGGGCCCTACACAGTCTCGTCCTTTCCTTCATACGACTTGTGATTTTTTTACTAAGCACAATAAAGCCAGAACATTTCCAATTCCAATAAAGAAAAAATTGAAGCCTTTTTCAGGGTTCCGAGTAGGAAAGAGTTTTTTCCTTCCCTCTACCTCCCCACCTCTTAAAATATCTTGACAAATCACTAGCATTGAACACTGGCGACGTAAGGGGCCTATTTGGGAAACACTCCCCACCCACCCACAACTTTTTGATGGGGATTGGGTAGGTATTTGTTAGTGTGCTGAAAGGTACAAGCGCTTTCTGAAAGTAATTCCTGCATTCCGAAAATTAAGCTTTTCTGGAAAGGGTGTGTGTGCGCAGACAAGTCCAATTACCCCCACCTCAGCAAATCCGAAAGCCGTCAATGGATGGGCAACAACAGCTGAGTGAAATTAAACCTGCTACCTGTAACAATAACCCTTCAGCAAGATTCTCAAACAGCAGCGTCACCTTGCATTCCTACCCTGGGAATGAAAGGTGCTGGGGGAGTTCGGTTCCACATGCAGACTTCTGAGTTAGGAGCCGGGCTATCCCCCACGGCTTTTGTGTTGATGTCTCCCTCATTTCTAGGAATGCCCCAGTCCTGTTTCTATATTTGGAGACAGCTTCTAGGAAAAAGCTCTCCCCCTATCTCCACCCCAACCCCCAAATCACATTCCCCTTACTCCCAGTCTTTGCCTATGTCTCGGGTGCTCTAGAGTCGCGGTAGCCACCACCACCGCCGGCCCCCGCCCCTGCCAACCCCAGCCCAGCCCAGATCAGCCCCCGCCTCTCCCAGCCCCTGCTATAGGGCGGATGGCCTGGGTCCCGGCTCTAGGGCGCTGGGCAGCTTTGCAACAACGTTGCAGAAAAGAGAGTAGAGCCGAGGAGGGGAGGACCTGGAGCTGTTTGGGGTGATAGGGAGTGGGGGTAGAGGGGAGCTGTCTTTGTGGCAGCGAAGGAGGTTGAGCGCAGCAACGTCTCCCCCTCTCTGTAAAAAGAGGTTCTTTTTTTTTTCTTTTGCACTTTTAATTTTTATTTTTGTGAGGAAAGGGGCCTTCCTAGGAGTGAGAGGGTGTGTATATAGGGGAGGGTGCTTTTTTCCACCTCTCACTCCCTTTGCCCTTCCTGTCCCCCCTACCCCCACCCCCAGGCGCACTGGATGTGGCCTCTGGGTTGATCGTGGCGTGGTCACGGTGAAGAAATGTTTGCGGGGAGCCTGACGGGGCGAAATGGCAGAATGAGTCAGGGATCTGCTGGGGATCGAGGCGGCACCCGGGCCGGGGCAGTACAGGCTGGCTGCTGGTTCTCTCCCCGCCCCACCCCCCGCCCCAGCCCCCACCTTCCTCAGCAGTGACAGGCGGAGCAGGGGAGCGCTCCCTGCAGACCCTCGGGAGGAGGGATTCGCTGGTAAGTCCCCCCCCACCTCCTCCCTCTTTGATTTCCCTTTCTGCATTGCACCCCCCGGGGGGACAGGGTTTGCGGGAGCGGCAGGTGTGGACCGCAGCGCGCGCGGCCGTGGGGACTGCAGCCGGCGGCGGAGCAAGCAGGAAGGGGGCAAGGTGGAGAGGGAGGTTAGGGAGAAAGGACCCGAGAGTCCCCCGGGACTTGGAAAGAGGAGCAGCTGGGAGAGAAGGGTTGGTGCTGGCCGGATTCCGGTCATTTTATTTTGCCGAGAGTGTGGGGCGGGGGCCGGGGAAGGGGCGAGGAGCTCTGCCCCGCGGCCCCGACGTCCAAGCTGCTGTGGGAAGAGTGAGTCCTTTGGTGTGGTCTGGGGAAGCGAGGGGCTGCACGGAGCAGCCTGCGGGGGAGCGGGCGGCGGCGGCACCTGGGCGCTCCCCTGGGACCCGGCGCGAGACGCTTGTCTGGGCTTCGCCGCTGCGCGCCACAGCCTCGCCGAGCCCGAGGGCTGTTAGAACCGAGGGGTGACGGAGGAGAGACCCCCCCTTATGTTTGTGTGGCGGGGTGGGGGGCATAGAGGAGATGGGGGGGCGTGAGGCAGCTCAGGCTCGGCGCTTCCTCCTTCTCCGACGCACTTAATTAAAAATTAATGAGGCGGCTTGAATAAATATATTGCAAAGACTGCCACCTCGCCTCCCTGTGGCCCCCAGCTCCCCCTCCCCACCCGTTTGATGTACGGGTTGGAAGAGTTTCGTAGGATACTAACGATGACCCTGGGTAACAATGCCATTCAAATAACATGCCGGCCTGTGCCAGCCTTCAGCCTAGGGAGCACCCCCCTTTCCCGCCCCCCCCACCCGCCCAGTATCCCCGACTCGAAGCCGGGGAGGAAGGGGCCAGAGCAGCGTCCCCTTCCTCAACTCAGGATTGACACACGTGTCCGTCCCAGGCCTGGCTGAAACTCCGAGGTGTGTCCTCCAGCTGCCTAGGGTAGAGGGAACTTCAGGGCCCTCTGAGAGGGAGCAAGCCATGTGCCCCAGGAGCCCCAAGAGAAGGGCATCTTAGAGCCCATGAGGGACCCCAAAACAGTGGGTTTGCATCCAAAACACATCCCCAAAAGGACAGAGGGTGGAAGAGAGCTACCGTAAAAGGGACACGGCCTAGGCTTTTGTGTGCCTGAAGTTTAAAAAAAAAGCATGTGTTACACAGCCTTGGGGGTGTGTATCTGCGTGTCAGAAGAGAGATAAATACAAAGTTGCTTCAGCGGGATGTGGAAAATAAAAAAAAAGGCATTTTGACTTACGAGGTCTTGTTTTCTTTTCTCTTGTCTCTTACCCACTCTCCTTCCCCAGCCCCCCACCAAGGAGAGCCATGGAATGTGTGTCTCAGATCCTTTGAGGACACATCCATATTTATATTTTATTTTTAGGAGAAGTTGTGGGGAAACACACACACAAAAGGGTGGGGAAAGGGCCCAGCGGCCAATTTCTGAAATATAACCACCATTGTGTTAAATTCCTAATTGGGGCTATTAAGATGGAAATAATTTACACAAATCTCAGCGAGCAGCAAATTTGACTTTAATGAGAGTTAATTAAAGGTAAAAATAACTAAACTTTAGTTTGAAATGAAGTGGGGAATTTGAATACGTAGATAAAGAGACAACTGCAGATTTTTACTTCATTGAGGGAAATCTTTCTTGTGTCCAGTTTAGCCAGGGACTGGGTATGCTAAGGATTTTCACTGGAAAAAAAAAAGTTTAAGCTTTCTTCAGCTGGATCCTGTTCAGATAGAATATATTTCTAAAGGAAATGTTGGCTGCCAAACTTAGGAAATAAGGCATAAGATGTAAGGTTAAAAAAAAAAGATCTTGAAGTACTTGCCTTTATTTCAGTGAAGTCATAGACATAGGCTAGCCTTATAGACAGACGCATGCATTAATGTCTTAGCTCTCTGAGCTGTTCTGAGTAACCCAAATGATAATTTCTCTGATGACACAGTAATTTCAAAACTCCTACCCCTTAAGTCCCTTCATTTGTTTGATTCACTGTTGTGTGTAAGATGTACAAAAGGAGCCTCTGACGGTTGTGATTCCAGAGTCGGGGTTTTGAGGGCGAGATGAGTTTGTGTTTTATCCAACTGGCCCACAAAGTCCCGCTTTTGGTGGTCACTTTAATCAACAAGGGAACCAGCCCCCAGTGGCTCTTGTAGGGTGCAGTGAACTAAAGCGACATGTCTACAGCATTAATATATCATTAATACTACATGCCTTGGATAAATAACATGTTTTCAGCCCTGTCTCTGCCAAAGGAAGAGAGAATTTTGCTTTATGTATACTTGTGTTTTTTGTAACTCAGAAAGAATGATTGGAGATTTGTAGGAGTGTGGACTTAATGTGTTTATGGTTGTTCTTAAGAACTGTGATTTTTTTTTTTTTAAAGATCCTCATTAGGAAACTCAAAAGAGACCCTTCAGGAAGGAAAAGTGCAATTTGTGTTTCTGTAACTGAATGCAGAAGAGTTAAGGAGATGCTTTAGACAGCAGGACTTTTGGGGAAAAGGTGGAGAGCTAGAATAGATATAAAGAAGTATTAGACATTTAAAAACCCTCAATGAAGTCATGAATTGCAATTACCCTGGGTTTTTCTGGTCAAAAAGGATTGACCTTTACTAAGGTTTTGCCTTGTCCCCCTCTTTGGAGAGCTTAGACTTATTTGGAATACCTTGTTACTACACTGTAAGTAATTTTATAAGAAAACTTGGGGCTGTGTCTTGATCAGGGAAATTTCCTTTTCAAGGCATAGGTGCAAATGCAGCTTTCGGAAAGTTAACTTTCTAAGCTGAAGTTCATTCCCCCCCCCCTTTATTTTAGGAAACAGGGTATATTGAACTGTACCTGAAAACTTTGAACATAAAGTACCTGGAAAGATTGGATTTGAGATAGACAAGATATATGTACACACATATTTATGCACTTGGGCCTTGGCAAAGACTAAATTCTTTTCCTTGCAGAAATTTTTCTTAATATTAACTCACAGCTATTACTCTATTCAAAGCACAATGAAGAAACGCTATTCTTAGTGATTAGCAATTCACTGTAAGGTATTTAAAATGAGTTCTGACTTCTCTAAATGTTACAGTCCTGATTGTTAAATCACATTTCCCTTTGGTAAATAAGGACAGGGTACCCAGTTGTCTTCATGACATTTTTTTCCAAATAATATGCCATACATGAAATCATATATCGTAAGTAAAGTATACAGCCACCATAGAGGAATTAAAGCGGAATGTTAAATTGCTCAATTACTAAGTAGGGAAAACGAGGCTGAATTTACTGTGTAGTTAATATGAAACATTTTAGGTCTTTATGTTAGCATTTGTAACAGCACAGTCATTGTTTATATACAGTATGCTGAAACCGTGCATATAGTTATGAATACATTTAGTAAACTTTTCATTTGAGTCTGGAAACAGGCACTTTAAAGAACATTTCAAACAAGTCATTTTCAGGGAGAAAACACCATTAATCAGTGCTAAAAATTTTTTTGAGTTTTTTGTGTTCTTCCCTCCCTTAAAAACAACAACAAAAAAAAACTATTCGGTGTTACCTGCTTATACAGAGTGAACACATTTTAGTCTCTCTTCCTTGATCTTGTGTGAAATGTTTCATTAAGTAATTTTGATTCTTCATAAGGTGTTGATTTGGGAAAATTTGAAAATATGCTTTGAATTTAGTTTTCTAGGCCATACAAACCATATGTAGTCTTAGAAAAAAAAAGAGAGCAGATCGTCTTGATAAATGACTAGACATTGACAATCTTAATGTGCCTGGGTTTATAATATATTATTTTAAGATGAGAAGCCTAACTCAGTGCAAAAGAACTACCTTAAAAAGAAACTTATATTTGTGATTCAAAACAGTAAACACTAGGAAACTCAAAACTGAGTGAGGGACCAGTCTACCCCTTAATTCCTCTTCTCCCATTCCAAGGCCTTTTCGTTCTTAAGTTTAGAATAGAATTTAAAAAAAAAAATCAGTTTACTAATTGTGGGGCGCACCCACCTCCACTTTTATTTTGAGTTGAAAGACTGATAAAATGGGGATGGGGTGGCTTTTAAGACAGGAGAGCCAATCATACAAGAGTTTGCAAAACACCTATTTACCTTAAAAACCCCAGATTGACAGAAGTGGCCAATCAACATCATTCAAATCATTTGGGGTCATCAGCAATTTTTCATTGTTAACCTTGGCTCTGAAACACAGGGTAAAACAAATGTCTCCACTTCTACTTTTCACACGTACTTAACTATTCAGAATGAGTTAAAAATAAAACCAAAAAGAAAATTATGAAAATGAACATAGCTCTTTCATAGCAAGTGAATATTCCAAGCAAACTTTTTACAGCAATCAATAGGTGTGAGAAGAAACTGTTTAAAAAGGAAAGGAGTGTCATATAACACAGTGAAAAGTGGGGAAAAAAGGACAGAATTGACACTGATCTTCTCTTTCTGCAAAATGCACAATAGGTATGCTGGTCAGGGAAGTCAACATTCATGTCCTGTTTTTTTAGTGTGTATTAGGGCTTTGTGAGAATATTTTCAGAAAAACTGCCAGATTCCCCCCCCAAAAAAACATATATTCCTGAGTTTAAATAATCTTCAAGAAGTCCTTATGAAACATCTGATTTTAAGTGCAAAGTGAATTGTTTAGTTTCAGTCTTCAGCAGCATAAATAGATTCACCTAGAAACTTAAAGCTGCTGGTGCTAATATTAGATATTGGGGAAAGCTTCTGCAAAAGGTAGAATCAGAGAAGCTACTTTAGTCTTCAATTTGACTAAGGGAAGAGGATGGCAAATGTAGACTTTTCATTTAGTCTGAGCAAGGGATAAGTCAGTGGGTGATTACCCAGCTCTACCCTGCTGTGTTTTCTAGCATACACACTTTCCCTCAAATTGAACAGTTCAGAAAATTAGAAAGCCCTATCTGAGAAGTGTAGAATAATGTTGGACCTCCTGGTACCACCACCCAGAAAAACCTCCACTTCTGACAGCTTAGAGACAAAGGTCACGTTTTGGTCTACTCTATACGATTACCCACGTGAACTGTTTGCAGTCCAATTTACTAGTTGGGGGAATGGAGGTGGAGGAGGTGGGGAAACAAGGCTGATTAACAGAAGTCAGCACTCTAGTAAAATGCTAGGATCAATTTTCTTTGGTCTGTGAGCCATCTCAGAGCAATTGCTGACTGAGAGCAGCTGTATGGGTCCACAAGAGACAGCCCCAGGTCTGCCGCAAAGCTTCCAAGAACATCAAGGCTCTTATATTGTCTTTTTACTGTCTTGATTATCCAGGTTCACATGAAATCACACTTTGCTAAGGGTGAGTTCCAGAAAAATCTTTAAGAAAAAGTTATAAAGGATGTTATTCGAGCTTGAAACAAATCTATTCCCTAGTGAGATCAAAATTGGCGCTAAGAAATTTGGTAGCAAACCTGTGCATTTAACCTTATGTGTTTTGAGCAACAAACCAAGGCATATGATGTTCACTGTGGAGAACATAACAGGAACCTTTTTTGGCTTTCCAGAGACACTGTTACAGTAATTAAATTTGGGGATTGGAGGTGGGAGGGTGAGGAGGAAGGGTCAGTGAAGGAAGGGATGGCACTTTGCCATCAATGCTGTTTATAAATCTAAGCTACCGTGCACTTAGTCATCAGAAAGTTCAAATCCATGAAGACATACCAGTCCATTTCAGTTTATCAGTATAGAACAACAGTCAGTCAAACTTTGGCCTTTAGATTACAAAAGTTGGCCAGGGGTGCTGGGGAGGAGCGTTAGGGAGAAAAGGCATTTGAAGAGTAAGTGTGTCATCACATTTGGGCTGGGGACAAAGGGACGTTGACAGGGTAATTCAGTTTAGCTGTCGAGGAGAAAGCAGTAGAGCTTGTGTACCTGGGCACCATTATGTCCCCGTTAGTGTTTATTGGGGCAGTTTAAACTAGCTCTCCTTTAACTCTGAAGCTGGCCAAACATTTGGAACTCTCTGCTGACTAGACTTTTCTCCACCCCCTGCTAATGAAAAGCCCCATGGGTCCTAAACTTCTCAAGAGTCTCTGAGTGTGTCTTAAAATAGGATTTAAAAAGTACATGCTGGACACTATATACTACACTATATTTAGTTTCAAATTCTCTGAATGGCAGCCTTTTTAGTGGTCCCAAAATTAAACCTAAATAAGAGATTTTATATCGTACTTTATACAGTTTCAGAAAATAGACTCAAAGACCACCAAATATTGTATATATGCATATACACACATATGTATGTATATACACACTTATTTTCCATCCACTAGCACTTTGATTTTGTTGGTATAGTGGAATCACTTTAACTTTTCAACTACATGTTTGTCCCAACAGCCCTGACAGCAAGGTAGTATAGGTATTACTATGCCTACTTTAAATTTGAAGAAATTTTGGCTCCCAAGAGTGAAGTGACACATAGCTAGGAGATGTTATAAAGCTGGGCCAGTTCTCCTCACTTCAAGTTGGATGCTCTTCCCATGACCCTCTGTGCTGTTTCTCTAATTGGAATGCTGAGTTAGCAATATTCCCTATCAGAAATGGCTGGAATTGGTCTCCAGTTTTTAGATACAGATATCTCTCTTCACTTGCTGCCAATGAGTTGATGCCATTTGATGTATATAAAAGAGCCAAAAGAGATAATTTCCATAGTATATTCTATGTTGTCATGGCTTTTTACCTGACTTTAAATTTTTCATTATAAGGAACCCTCCATTCACAGATTTCATGGAGGCTTTTTTCATGAACTCACTGTCATGACCTCGTGAGATAGGAACCACAGCCTGCAAAGTGAGCAGGTGTCTCTTTGGGCATCGGTCCCCTTGGGAGGAGTATTAATTTAAGTCACCAGGATTCTGGTTACTTTGTGAAGCAACCGGTGTCCTAAATGAAGCCCTTATTGTCTTGACCATATTAGTTCTCCACCCAAAATCTTTCATATACAGGGAAAAACTTGCTTGTTCAAGGTCACCTAGGACCATTGGAGAAATTGAGATGCAGAAAAGTTTAAAGATTTTCTCCAATTACCCTCTAAATCAGGGACAGATCTGGAATGGGAAATGGAAGTATCCTTCTGGATTATTGATCCCACCTTTTCCCTTTTCTGAAGCTCTTAACTAGCCCAGGACTCAGCCTATACCTACACCACATAGGCTTCATGTAGTGTTTGAAAATGAAAAGTGAGCCAAAGGGTTAGGACATTTTCATCCACACGTATATATACATTGACTTTTCCATGTTCCATAAGGACTATTTATGGATCAGCTGCCTAATGAGATGTTTAGCTTGTTGGTGAAATAACCAAGGACTATTTATATATTTTTTATTTGATTTTTTGAAATTATCGTGTTTTCTAGTAACTACTTTGGCATTCCAAATACTTGATTTTCAAAGATGCTTAGGGGGAAAGATTGGAAGGGTAACTGAATGTCTCTAAATATCCACTTTGATACATATGGCCCATTATAAGGTGATTCTGATAGATCATTTTACTGGGGAAAGAGAATAAGCATATACATAATGTTATATTATTTATGATGAAATTTCAACTATTGTTTAAAAATGTTTATTTCTAACTTTTTCCCCCTTTTAGTTTTTGCTCTAGATGTTCCAACGGTTACCACTTCCTGCCTGGCTCATTACCGCAGGGAAAATGAGGGACTTTTGGGGGCAGATGTGTTTCCATTACACTATCATAATGCCCCTAAAAATCCTTATTGCTCTTGCAGTATTCATCTGTATCTCTGGGCATGGTTCAAGCTACTGGGAAGATAGAATTTTAAGTGTTGACTTTAAAAAAACAAACAAACCCAAAACTTTCTAACACATACACACACATCATGTCTTATATTTAGACAACATGACAAAACTGATAAGCATCTATTGTTAAGCAATAGTTTCAAGTTGAGGGGCTGTGCAATCCCCCCCAAAACTTAAGTCATACTTGAAAAATGCAGTCAACCGTCGATCACTGTGAAAATTTGCTTTGGGGTGGGGGTGTTTGTGTGGGAATGGGGAGAAACAAGCGTTACCTGTTGGACAAGACTAATTTCACTTTTTAAATTGCTTGATTCTTCCATGAAGTTAGCCTTTGGCAAATATGTCTTGGTGATTTTTCTGCACCCAATTTCTCATTCCCTTCCCTTTACTGTACAGACTCGTTGATCCAAACTCTGATCACAGATGGAGCAACTTCGCCTGTGAATAGCATTGCTCAATATGTCCAAGGCTATCCCAAGCCCCAGGGAAACATCTACACCCCACCTTCCTACCCCATGCCCTTACTTGCTTACCAGCACCAGTGAGAAGATGGCAGGTGTAAAAGTACAATTCCAATTTTTTTTCATTCTTCCCTACCATCCTATATTCCAGATGCCCATCTCCGTTAGAAGCCCATAGATTCTCAGATTCAGTCCCCCTTCCTTCCCCACTCTCCCCCAAAAGACAAAGCAGCTGGCAGGTTTAAAGGACTAAGGCAGCAGCTTCAGTCTTCGACTGTATCCCAGTGGTGCAGGGGCACAATGTAGAACAGGACAGAGATCTGAAATCCTCTCACCAATGGGGAGATCAGCCCCTGCTGAAGGAGTTGGGGGTCTGTCTCCTAGTCTGGTGATAGATGTCAAGGTATATTTTTTGCCCCTGTAAGAGAGTGGAGCGAATAGAAACAGACAGCTATGTGGTTGGATTTGGTGGGGGAGGGGGGGAAGCTTTTGCAGCAGGCTGCTTAGGTTCTGGGCCTGGATTCTGGCTTCCTGGGAAAGCTCACAAACCCACCGAGATGGGTGGTTTTACAGTGAAGCAGCACCTTCTGCAGCTCCCTCCAAAGCAGGCGAAGCAGGCGCTTTCACTGGGGCCACTGCTGCTGGCTGGTTTCACTTTCTGCTGTGTCATGGGGGTGAGGGAGCCATGTGGGGGGAGGAGGGCCAGGGAAAGCTGTTCTCAGAGAGGCTCCACAGACAGTTGCCAGCTGAAGTCTTCCGGATTTTCCCCAGTCTTTCATACGGTCTACAAAAGCTCCAAAGTTGGGGTGCTTCTACTTTGTATGGCAAATATACACTAATGTGTGCTTACATGGGGGTGGTGAGAGGGAGAATTGAAGCAAACTGACCGAATGGGGGAGGGGGAGGAAAGGGTATCCTGGGTGCAGGACTGGGGGTGAGCATGAGGGGCTGTCGACCCCAGACTCTAGCATTTCTCTTTGTTGTTGTACCAGCGGCAAGACCCCCCCCCAAAAAAGTCATTGTGGGGTGGGGCAGGTGAGGGGTCTAATATCTCTGCTGGGGGATTTTTAAAATAATTTTTTTAGTAGCAATATATTTTAAAGAATATTGTACATGTTGCTGGAGCTGTCAAGCTGATCTATCTTGACAGCTGGTTCCTTGCTGATATCTTGTCTGAAGGATTCCAGAATGTGTGTGTGTGTGTGTGTGTGTGTGTGTGTGTGTGTGTGTGTGTGCATACCTACATGTTTAAGTTAAAGGTAAGGAGCTCCTCTGTCAAGTCTGACAAAAATATTAGGAAGCTACTATCTGGCTTACTTATGAGATCCTTATAGCTGATATTCTGGTTCTGGGGAGGAGTTAATAAGGTTCTTAATGAATTTAAGTTAAAGATAAGAGTATCCACCATTGTCAAGTCTGACAAAAATACAGGAGTCTAGTATCTAGCTGACTTAGGAGGTCCTCAAGAGTGGAAATTCTGGGGAAGAATTAATAATATTTTTAACAGGGACAAAGGGGAAGGGGGTGAGTTAACGTGCAGGTCAGAGTATGAGTCAGAACCCATTGTCCTGTCTCAGACATGCACCAACAGCATCTTCTGGAGAGTTGAGAATTTATGCTAGCAGATGTCAAAGCCACAATGCTGGCACTGGTTCCACCCCAAACACGCTTCTGGGTGGTTCCCCAAATAAATGTTTGAACACAGGTCCAACAATCCCTCCCCTTTTCCCCTCCAAACAAAATAAACCCACAGCTCTAAATCATTGCTCTGGGTGTTTAAAAAAGCATCCAGTTAGTCACTGGATAATAAGTTAAAATATACAGGTGAAATACTTGACAAGGTAGACTCGAATTAAGACAATCAGAATCCAGTTAGAGCTGGAAAAGACTTTGCAGATCAGTTATTCTAATGCCTTAACTTTGCAGAGGAAGAAACTGAGGTCAGAGTTGAGGAAATGACTTGCCAAAGGGAACATAGTCGGTAAGTTAAGTGACTGAGCCAAGCAACACTTAAACCCAAGTTTCAGACTCTCAAATCCAGCACAGGGTTCACTTTACCATGCTTTATTTAACAAGATGCTTTAGTGGAAAGAATACCAGATTTGAAGCCAGGAGACCTAGATTTGTGTACGCCACATCTGCTCGTGTGCATACATATTATTTCTCCCCATTAGAATATAAGTTCCTTGAGGACAGAGACTTTCATTTTGAGTCTCATTCTGAGCACACTGCACAGCACATAGTAGGTGCTCAATTGGGAGGTAAAAACAAAAGCTTGTTAAATTGAATTGATCTTTACTCCTTTCAGCTAAATAGGGTAAACTGAATCCCAGAAGGGTCAAGAGACTTATCCAAGTTCATATATCTAAAAAGTGTTGGTGCTGTGATCAGTCAAGTTAAGGTTTTCTGTCTTCCTTGTCTGGATTCTTTATACTATTCCATACCACCTCTCGAAAGAGATGTTTGTTGAATTCAGTCAAATTAAATTTACTCACAAATACAATATAAATTATTATATAAGTATTACTGGTGAATTCATGGAACCTGTTACTCCACCCCACCCTCAAAAAGTGTGATACAAATAGAAAATATGAATGAAAAGCAAGATTTTTTTTCTTGGCTCTGCTGCTAACCAGCCGTGGGATCTTGGGCAAGGTTTTTGACTTCTTTTGACCTCTGTAAAATGGAGAGGTTACAGAAGATGATATCCAGATTCTCTTCCAACTCTACCCTACATTCTGTTATTCCGATCTATAGATGCTATGCCCTGCCCGATAAAGAGCCATTTCCAAAGCTTTTCAGATCGTTATAATCCATTGATATCACTTTGTAAATTTGCAGTATCTTTTGACCTTTCCTTACCATTCTCCAAACAACAAAGCAAAGAAGATGTCTTGATGGTAGAGGGAGTTTCTAGACCCCAGAGGTTGAGTTTGCTGACTCTAGGTTACAGTGAGTGCCAGTAGGAAGCTTTTTAACTTTGAAGGCAGTCCTACCCCACCCCTCCAAAGCTCAGCTTCAGGATTGTTCAGATAACCTACCAACTAACACAGTTGTCATCCCACACTCAAGGCCATTCATATTTCAGAAACTCAGTAAGAATGATCACAGAAGCTCTAAGAGAATCATTTTCCAGAATTTCTACATTTCCTTAGGAACACCAGAAATTCACATATTGCATCAAATATTTTCATTCAGGTCATCAAACTTCAATAATAATCACTGATATTTTATATATATATATATTTTATATTTTACCTTAAAATTTGTTAAGTGCTTTAAAAATGTCTCATTTGAATTTTACAACCATGTTAGGTTCTATTAGCACCCTCATTTTATGGAAGAGAATGTAGAAGCAGAGAGAAGTTAAATGATTTGCAATCATGAAGTGTTCAAAACAGAATTTGAACCATCCTTACTCCAAGTCTAGTTCACTGTCCATTATACATACTCAGTCCATAAAAAAAATTTTAGGGTGTTTTTACATTGGTATTTATCTTCTGGTCAGATTGTTACCTAGTAAAGATAGGAACATAAGAGACAGAGCAGAGTTCAGATTGCAGGACTATGGAGCAAGCTAACTGTACCTTCTTCCTGCATTCTACACTTTAGCCCAAAAGTTCCCAGTGTGTGGTCTGGGAACCTCAGATCCTTTCAGGGGGTCCACAGAGTCAAAACTGTTTTCATAATAATATTGAGATATTTTTATTTCCAGCATGATAAACATGAATAGATATATGACCCATGTAAATAAAGTTCTTTGGGGGGAAGGTCCTCAATTTTTAAGTGTCCTGAAGCCACAAAGTTTTGAGGCCTACTGCCCTCAAATAGTCAAAGTGGACTATTTGACATCCTTCAGATGTAACACTCCCATGCCTAGAGTGTTTACCCTTCTCATTTCTGTTTCTTGGAACCCCTATTTCCTTTCCAGACTCAGCTCAAGTACCACCTCCTTCAAGAGGGCTTTTCTGATTCCCATTATTTGTTAGTTCTTCCGTTTGATCCCTTTATTTTATATGTATCCTGTCTTTGTCTGTGAGCACATTTTTCTCACCTACCCCTACCCCCAATAAATTTTAAGCTCCTAAAGGGCAAAGATTGACCCATTTTGTATTTGTTTTACAGGACCTAATACACTCCCCTGGCACATCATAGAAATCTAATTAATATTGATAGATTTACTGATTAATTTATATATACAGTCAAATGCTCATCCTTTCAGGATCTGTCTTACATCCATCTATAGACATAGATTTTGGATTTTTTCCCTATTTGTCATAGAGTTCAGGCAGCCAGGATAGGGTCAACAAGGGAAAATATATGATATATGGATATAGGAAGGAAAAAAAGATACATGGATATGGGAAGTATTTCACATTTTTCAGTAGGGTAAATTTGAAGCATCTTAGGGTAAAAGTCTTAAGTGAGGTGACACTTTTGAATGGTTTCCTTTTTCTGAGTTTTGCATGAAAAAAGGGCAAAGGTGGTTACTGGAATTCCCGTTCTTCCTAGGTTTGATTTTTAGTCTCTCTGAGTAAAATCATTAGGTAGATTTATATTCTTTAAACACGGTTTTCATTGTGTCACTGCTCCCGCTCCCGTGATCAAAGAAATTTCATTCCCTTCCTGTTTTCCTTCCTCAAGCCTGTGCTCTTCCATTTGACTCTCCATAATCCCACCCTATCTATTGATCAGCAGCCCCACGTACTTCAGTCTGGCCAACATCCTCATTAGTTCACAAACACCCCAAACTTATTCCTGCCTCCCAGGTTTTTCACCAGGCATTTATTAAATGCCTACTGTATGCCAAGAACTGTGCTATGGAGTTGAAGATAACACAATCCCTACCTTTGAAGGACTTATTTAAAGGTTTCTTAAGGGAAACATCATGAATATAGATGAGTGATTTTGAAATATATGTATGATAAAGACCGAATAACACTGGGAGCAGAGAAAGGTCCCTAATAAATAGGGGTTGAGGGAGGAATTGAAGGCTTTTGTAGCATATGGTACTTGAGCTGAGCCTTATCATCCTTCTCTTTCCCTGGAACTTTTAACAGGTTCTCTTACACCTAACAAAATCCTGCTCAACCTTTAAGGCCCAACTCAAGTCCTCCTCCCCTATGACATTTTCCCTAATTACTCCCGGACTGATTTTCCTCCTCCCTGGAATTACATATTACTTTATAATTTGTACCCCATAGGATAAGCCTTCATTATCTACTGTCCATCATCATTCATTCTTGGTTCACTTATTCTAACCTTGTCTAAATTGTCTAATTATCTAAATTGTAAAGATACTTGAAGGCAGAAACAGTATCTTAATTTCTGCATCCCTCATATTCCCTTAGGCATAGGCCTGTTGCCTCTCCTACAGACTATTGTAATGACCTCCTAATTTACTGCTTTGTGTCCAATTACTGTCCTTTTTCCAAGCCAGCCTTTTAACTGGCTGTCAAAATAAATACTCCTAACACACGAGTCAGTCCTCTGCTAAAAAAACTTCTGTGGCTCCCTACTACTACTAACTTCTTAGCCTGGAAGTTGAGGTGTTCTATAAGCTGACTCCTACCTACCTCTCTAGCCTTATTTACTACTATCCTTCACTCATATAACATCCTAGTCAAATTGGACTCTAGGCCAAGGTAGAATGGCCCAGAGGGAAGAGCTCTGAGATAGAAGGCAGAAGACTGACATTTATATACCTCCTCTGATGCTCTCTACCTATATGCCTCTGTGGAGGTCACTTTACCTATCTGGGGCTCAGTTTCCTGGGGCAGCTGGTGGACGGTGGAGAGAGTGCTGGGGCTGGAATCATGAAGACCTGGGTTCAAATGTGGCCTCAGACACTCACTGGCTGTGTAATCCTGGGCAAGTCACTTCAACCTGTTTGCCTCAGTTTCCTTATCTGTAAAGTAGGGATAATAATAGCACTTACCTCCTAGGGTTGTACTGTAAAGTTCTTGATGCAGTGCCCAAAAAGCAGGTGCTTTATAAATGTTATTCTAAAATGAAGAAATTGGCCTAGAGTAGTAGTGTCAAAATCAAATAGGAAAAAGAGCTGCTAAACCAGACATAAGGCTCCCTGTAGGCCACAATTGACTTAGAAATCCACATATTGGCGTGGCTAGGTGGCACAGTGAATAAAGCACTGGCCCTGGAATAAGGATGACCTGAGTTCAAATCCAGCCCCAGACATTTAACATAAAACCTAGCCATGTGACCTTGGGCAAGTCACTTAACCCCACTTGCCCTGCAAAAATAAAAATAAATAAATTTTTTTAAGTTTTAAAAAACTAAAAGAAGTCCACATATTATGGAAATTTTTTACACAAATTACACATGGGTAACATATATCAGATTGCTTATTGACTAAGGGAGGGATAGAACTTGGAACTCAAGACTTTTTTAATGTTAATGGTTTTAATATATAATTGGAGGGAAAAGAAAAAAATATATATGTAACAAAAAAGAAACCCACATATTAATATGATTTATGCTTTATTATATTTTCCTGAATTTTGTTAAATATTTATCTATTATATCTTAATCTGGTTCAGGCCACATTGGGGAATATTGTAGGCTGCATATAATGCAGCCGTTGGTCATGTGTTTTGATACTTCTGGTCTCGATAATCTCTAAAGGCCCTTTCAACTCTGGATCTATAATCCTGTGATTTGATCCCATCCTACACACTTCCATCTCTAGACATTTTCTCCAGCTTTTCCACATGCTTAGAAGACCCTACCTCTTCTATAGAAATCCATCTCACCCTTCATGACCTTCAAATGTTACCTTCCCCTTGATGCCTCACCTGTTTTTTTTTGTTTGTTTGTTTGCTTTGCTTTTTGTAGAAGGGAGGGAAGGGTGATTTAGAGTTAAGTGACTTGCCCAAGGCTAATAAGTGTGCCAAGTGTCTGAGGTCACATTTGAATTCAGGTCCTCCTGATTCCAGAGCTGGTGCTCTATTCGCTGTGCCACCTAGCCGCCCCCTCCCCTGATTTTTTTCCCCTGGCTAAAGGTGTTCTATTCTTTCTAGATTCTTTTTAAAGAGCCGTTTTGGGTCTTTTGCCTTTATCATGTTCTTTCTTGTTTGTATTACATTTGTCTATGCATCATATTGGCCTTGTTGGACTATAAACTGCCCGAGGGCAGAGGAGTCAGGGTGCCATGAGCCAGAGGACCTGGTTTCAAATTCCGCATCTGTTACTTACTGTCTGCAAGGCCCTGGGAGGTCACTTACCTCTCTGAAGCTCAGTTTTCTCACCTATAAAAGGAAATCGTGGGACCCAAGAATCTGGTAGGGTCCCTCTAGCTCTAAATTTATGACCTTATAATTTTGGTTTTCACAGTGCTTTATAAGTATAGAGTATATGTTATTATTGAATTGAAATGGATAAGTGGGAGTAGGAACTTAATAAACTCAATAAATACTTTTTGAGTGAGTGAACTTAAAAACTACTCTCTTTTTGGTATGTTTTTTAAAAATTCAATTTCCTTGATATAACTTGAATAGTCATGAAAATCTAGGCTATTTGCCTAAGAAACCAGAAAAGCAGAGACCTTTCTGTTCTTTCCCAGAATCATGTTGTTTAGAGACAAAACTTATTGATGCTATTTGTAAGCAATTGTATGCAATTTGTGTATAAAGATACAATTTTAAAGGTTTTGTGTGTGTTTGTGTGTCTTAGATGGGAGAAAATGAATTTCAAATGAGGCAAGTGATTTTTCAACTTGAACCTGACTGAATAAAAAACATCTAAAAGAGTCAGGATCACATTGTGAAGAGATAATCTGTAAAAATCTCATTGGTTTTGGTTTTATAAACAAAGACGGAGGTTTCAGGAATGATGCCAGAAATGAGAGTGTGTGGTGGGGCAGGGGGATGGGGTGGAGTGGCTCAGAGCTGATGGGGAAGGAAGGAGAGAATACTGTGAAATGCTTATATTTATTTCTTTACTGTGACTGGAACTCAAATATAATCAAAACGTATTTTTCTTTTAATTTATATAAACAAATATGTTCCCAGGCTGACACCATTAATGCCAGGTTTCTGAGCAAAGCCCAGTTCTACTGTTATATTATAAACTTCCAGAGAGAGAAGTTGAGAAAAAAAATTCTGTTATTACTTTAGTTTATAGAGTTGAGCTACTGGGTGTGTGTGTGTGTGTGTGTGTGTGTGTGTGAGAGAGAGAGAGAGAGAGAGAGAGAAAGAGAGAGAGAGAGAGAGAGAGATCTATTCATGTAGATAACCCAACCAATACTTAAGAGAATGGAATGTAGGATGTGTAAAATCTGAACAATGAGAAATCTCTGCATTTACTGAAAGAGGTCAAACTTCTGCCAACCTTTCGAACCCATCAGTTGATTTAAAATAAAAGTTTCAAAGAAGAAATCTATGAACTAAGTGAAAATTTGGCCAGAAATGAGTGAATTGTAAAGGGCCATGCTAATCCCAAATCTAAACAACCTAAACTTGTTCCACAAAACGGGATTAAATGAACTTGTTATCTGAAGTGATTGCTTAATTTATTGTTTTGTGACAGGATTCATAATGAAATACAGTCTTGGTAACTGATGACCTTAACCAGTAGTTGACTGAACCATCTCCAAAGCAAAATGAGAGAGCCACTCTAAAGTAATTCTGAATCTTTAGCCATGTCACTTTTACAGTTTTATTGCGCTAATTTTCCAGAAGAGACTTTTTAAAAAGATTTATAGGCTACTTGTTGCCTTCTCTTTAACTTCCTTTGAGAGAGTGGGTCTTGGGCTTTGGAAACAGTGAAGATGATGGAATCAGTTCCAAACACGATGAAGATTTATTCACTTGGACCATCACACTCAGAAGTATGTTCCTTAAAAAGGTAATTCTGTAGGTACCCTACCAGGGTACCCCATTGTACTTAGCTTACCCTTCTCCTTTTCCTTCCCTTAGGCACAGCAAAGAACTTTCATTTAGAGGAAAAAGTACTTTACCTGGGGTCCACAGACCACCCCCCCAAGCTAAGGGATACTAGGATAGATTTCAGCAGGTCCAAGAACTTGGGTAGGAAAAAAGTACATCTTTATTTTCGCTAACCTCTAATTGAAATTTAGTATTTCCTTTAATTATGAATGTTGAAAACAAACATGATTCTAAGAAGGGCTTCACCAGATTGCCAAAGAAGGTCCATCACACACACACACACACACACACACACACACACACACACACACACACACACACACACACGTTGTTAAAACTCCCTGATTTAGAGGAAGAAAACTAGTTCCAAGTGCAGTGTTGAAGAGGAAACACCAACATTTTTTTTCCTTTTTCAGCACACCCCAGTTGGTCACCACAGACGTCTCCAGGGCAAGCCTAGACAGGAATCTTCATGAAGATCCAAGATAGTCTCTACTGCCCTGTTTGGCCAAGTCATTTCCCCCTCCGCCTCTGCAGAGCCTCTGCCAACTACAAAGTGGAGGGAGAACTATCAGAGTCCAGAAGTCTCAAGTCAGGCATGCAAGGTGTTGGAAAGAAGGCGGTTTGCCAAAGTCTAGAAATGCAGAGACAGCAGCAGCTGCTACTTTCAGATAGCCTTTGGATTATGCCCTTAGCTGAGCTGGACTGGTATGTGGATTCCACTTAGAAAAACTGCCTCTTGGATTTTTAGGTAGCTTTAAACTAGCCTGACATACTACTTCCAGCTCTCAATCCCTTTTATTCACCTCTCCACCCTGCCTCCCCTGTCTTCTTTCATCCTCTGTTGCAAAACTGAACTCCCATATTAAGTTAAATGAGCCTAGATACTAGAATACAAGTTCAGGCTTCCAGGGACTGGTGATACATCATTTCACATTTTTATTTTTCAGAGTGCTTTCACATCCTTCACATTTCTGCCAAAATCGTATTTCTGATACGTTGTCACCCCTTTTCAAAAACCTTCAATGGCTCCCCAGCTCCTTCCAGAGCACATGCAAATGCCTGGTAGTCAAAGTAGCTTGGTAGTCAAAGTCTTCCACAATCTAGTTCCAAGCTAATATTCTGAAGCTGAAAATCCTTTATTGCTAATAGAATTAACTCTCCTCTAAGCATTCTGCTTTCCAGTGGAAGTGGATTATGATCCAGCCCTCAGTCGTCTCCTACCACCATACATTTGAGCAGATTTGAAAAGGACTCCTTTCACATCTCTGCCTGTTGAAGCCTTCTTCCTTCAAGGACCAACTCAGGTACCATTTTATCCACGAAACCTTCCCTGATCCTTCCACGTGGAGATCTCTTCTCTAGATCTCTTATCCATCTCTGTAGAACATACCTTATTCATTTATCATCTTTTAACTTGTATTTATTTAGTAGATAGTAAGCTTCAAAAGGGCAAGGATGGTGTTTTTCTGTTGTCTTTGAACCCTTCCTTATCTAGTTGAATTTAATTATATTAACTGAACCTCACAATAACCCTTAAGGTAGGCAATGCAGGTATTCTATGGTCAAAGAATTTTACAACTGAAAGAAATTTTAGAGATCCTTTGGTCCAGTGCCTTTTTATACATAAAGAAAATGAGGACTGAACATAAATGACCAGCTCATGGTCACAGAGGTTAGGTAGTCACCGAGATAGGGTTTGACCCTTGTTTTCTGATTCCCAAAGCCAGTATTCATTTTACTCATCATTATTATCCTCCCCCCTTCTCCTACCCCTCATCTTAATGGACAAGGAGATAGAGGAATTAGGGTTTAAATTACTTGCCAAAGTTATGGTATCAGTCTCATGAACTGAGAGCTGGGAGGGATACTTGAGATCATCTGATCCAACCTTCCCAGTTTTTACAAATAAGAACCATGAGACTAGACAAAGTTATGTGACGTGTCTAACGTCAGAACTGAACTAGACCTCAGTTTCTGAGTTACCCCTCTTGTGGTCTTTCCATTAGAATAGAGGTGTCAGACGGTGTGGACCACAACAATTCCAAGTAAAGCCCAAACCAGCTTAAAATGGAATTGGAAAATATTTAATAAAATAAATAGAACAAATAATAAATAAGGCAATAAACCAAATAAGATATAGTTAATGTTAGTATATTGTTTTCTAAGTCAATAGGTGGCTCACAGGGACTTGTGTGTATGGTTTAGTGGCCCCTGTTTCTATCTGAGTTTAACAACACTATGTTAGACAGCCCTGGGGAAGGGTTCAGGGTTAACGGGTAGGGCAGAGTTCAGCAGTCTCCATAACTCCCTGCCATCTTGGTGAAAGGATGTATTAATATCTGGACAAACAATTCTTTCTTGTAACGAGTTTTGCTTCTTCAATCCTAAGGCCCTGAATTACTAATTACTACCCACAAATTCCACTTATGTAGGATCCAGATACCTAGAATTTATTTTCATAGTACTCTAGCCTGTCAGATAAGGGATGTAAGGTCCAGATTTATTTTGTGCCACTCCTTTATGCATCAATCCATCAATCAATATGCATTTATTAAGTACCTGTGTGCTAGGAAAGTACAGTAACCAGGCACTGGGAATACAAAGAATCCTTTTATCTACTGGAGGAGACACTATGAACATATACAAAATAAATATAGTGTTTTTTGGATGGGGGAGAGGGAATCAGAAAAGCCCTAATTTAGAAGGTAACATTTGAGCTGCGTTTGGAAGGTAACATTTGGTTCTTAACAAGATTAAGGATCCTGAGAGCATAGGTGAGTCCAACCATAGGAGACGGCTACTACAAAAGCATGGAGGGAGGAATTTGATTGCCAAGTATGAGGAACAGTAAGTCCTCCACTCCCGCTTGAGCAGGGCCAGGTCTGGTGTCAGGAAAAACTGAATTCAAATATGGCCTCAGATACTTACTAGCTGTATGACCCTGGGCAAGTCACTTAAACCCTGTTTGCCTCAGTGTCTTCAACTATCAGATGAGCTAGAGAAGGAAATGGCAAGCCACCCCTGTATCTTTTCCAAAAAAAAACCAAAAAACCAAATTGGGGCGGCTAGGTGGTGCAGTGAGTAGAGCACCAGCCCCGGAGTCAGGAGGACCTGAGTTCAAATCCGACCTCAGACACTTAATACACACACAAAAAACGAGCTGTGTGACCTTGGGCAAGTCACTTAACCCTAATTGCCCTCCTCCCCAAAAAACAAACCCCCAAATGGGGTCATGAGGAATCAGACGTAACAACTGAACCATAACAGATTAAGGTTGTTAACAAAAGACCTCACCTATGCAAGGTGTCCCAAAATGTTTATGCTTTTGTAGCTCAAAACTGCTTCATCTCATTTATGCCTTCCAACCATCCTGTGAAGGGGGTGCTGTTTTTATACCCATTTCACAGATGAGGAAACTGAGACTGAAAGAAGCTAAGTGACTCGGCCAGAGGCACATAGCTAGTCTGAAACAGGATTCAAACTCAGACTCCAAGTCCAATACTCTATCCACCGTGCCATCTGGCTGCTCTGAAGGCTTCTCTGTTATTCCTGACCAAATTTCCTCAACTTCCTTCCTGAAACATCCCCAAATACTCTTACTTCTCATATGATACTTGTTACACACGCCCTTACACCACAGGTACGATAGTCTTCCCTACGCCCCTACCCCCCCACCACAAGATGGTAAGTGCCTCAAGGGCAGAGGCCGTTTTATTCATTCTTGTATCGTTCACAGTCTCTCGTACATAATAGGTCTCAGTAAATATTTTTGAATGAATATTTGATGTTCACAGAGACATATACACTTTAGAGAGCTAGGAGCAGCAGGCCTGGAGTCTGTACCTCATTACGTGACATTGTCACTGGTGCTCAAAGTACCATCGCCAAAGTACCCCCAGCCTGAGGAGGACTGAATCACACTGGACCGGCGGTGGGGAAAAGGGAGGAATTTGGAGAACAGGGGATGGTATTTGTAAAATAATGATAATAATTTCAAGGTCTTTGACTAAAACCACCCTGTGAGGCAATTTAGTTATGTTGTATGCATTTAAATCCCTTTTGCAATGATGAGACACTTAGAATTCTGAAGTGTCTCCTGAATCATCAAAGAAGGATGAATTTATGCAGAAGAGGACTAACTGTAATCGAATTTCTTTGAAAATTAGTAGCCTCAGAAAGTAATATATACTAACTCCCAGTTAACCAGAGCATTTTACTCTGTAACAAAAACTGGAGGGGGGTAGGGTGGGAAGAGGAACTGATTATATTTGGTTATGATAGTAGGAGTTGTAGCATTTTAGTGCTTGGAAGTTTGAGAATATCTAAGCTAAAAGGGACCTAGAAATCCTGTGATTTTATGCTTTTATTTTACAGATGAGGAAACTAACACCCAGAAAGGTTGTTGCCTATCCAAAGGTACTCAGGTAATAGCAGAGTCAGTAGCTTGAATTCACAGCCACATTGAGAAAAGGTACAAATAAGCCCCACATGATACGGAGAAAATTAGACTGGGATTCTTACCAGCTTCCTGCCCTAGTTCATTAAGTCCAATAGCTTACTGTATTACTCCAAGTGATTGAGTGTGTGTGTGTGTGTGTGTGGTGTGTGTGTGTGTGTGTGTGTGTGTGTGTGTGTGTGTAAAGGAATTGGTGATCTAAGCTATTTCAAGAATGCCTTTATTTTTTAAAATATTTATGTTGACTTTTGTTTTTAACATCACCTTTACTTTACATTATATTTCTTCCCCTCCCAAAGAATCATCCCTCATAAAGAATTTTTTAAAAAGAGAAAAAAGACTCATCAAAACCAACTAATTCATCAACCACATCTAATGTTCCATGAACTATTTCGTACCCTATGGTCCCTTAACTTCAAGTATGCCTTTCAAAAAAAAAAAGAAAAAAGTGCATATAAATGGTCTTCTGTATCATTTAGCCTAATTATTATGTGTGGGGGGGAGTGTAGATAAGTTAAATAGCATCTCAATCTAGCAGTCATATCAGTGGTTCAAATTTTGGGCTACCTTATCTCCTCTGTTGCCATATCCCTTTAAATTGTCTAAGAAAAGGTTTAGGGAGCTAGGTGGTGCAGTAGATATATTTAGCACTGGACTTAGAATCAGGAAGATTCATCTTCCTGAATTCAAATGTGGCCTCAGCACTAGCTTTGTGACCCCATTTGGGCGAGTCACTTAACCCCATTTGCCTCCATTCCGCCTCTGTAAAAATGATTCGGAGAACAAAATGGTAAACTACTCAAGTACCTATGCCAAGAACATCCAAAATGGGGTCATGAAGAGTCAGACATGGCTGAAAATGACTCAACAACAACAACAAAAAGAAGAGATTTGTATAAGGAGTGATTGTTAGCTTTTGTAAAGATGGGTCATATGCAGGACTGTCGTATTAAAAGAACACTAGAAATCAGGGCTCTAATGTTCTGTGCTTAGTTGACTGAACTTCCAGATTACTCTCAAATGTCCTCAGATTGTCCTAATGCCTCCTGTGGCACCAACGTGTCTCCAGCCCTAAATAGCTGGTAGAGTTGTTTTTAGCATGCTTTCTTCGTTTTCACCATTCCTTGCCTTTGCATATCTCTACCAAAATGGCCTCTTTCTAAAATAAAGAGAAAGTTAGTGAGCTGCAGCTTCTGAGACAAGATAGGTCCCCCTCTTCTCTTTCCTCGTAATTAATACTGAAAAATGTTTATTACCTGCCTTGGCTGTAAAGGTAATAATAAAGACATGTAGCCTTATTACTTTGCTGCTAATTCCCTTCTTGGTTTTTTTTTCTCCTTAAATTAATTCCAGAGTTCTTCCAGATTTCTTGTTGCTAAGCTGTAAAGTCCTAGTTTTTAAAATGTGGATGCTAATTGGCAGAATATGATTTTGATGCTCCAATGAGATTTCTGTTGCAGAGAGGAGTGTCTACATTGCCTTTTGCCCACGTTTTGTAATTTTCAGACTGACGTTATGAAACGTGAAGGTCTTTGTCTAACTCTGCAGAACCTGTTCTCTCTCTCTCTCTCATTCAAGTCTGGGCTGTCTGAGGAATCCAGGTCTCCTAAAATTCTCAAAGGGAAATCCTTAGTATCTAAGATATTGGGCAAGAGCTTAAAGGGAAAAAGGGATATACGAGTAAACTTCAACTAATAAGACTAAAATCAGAACAAGACTTTCTCAGAGGGCAGTAGGGTATTTGTCCAGGGTCCTGGCTCTGAGGATGGCTTACCCATGATGTATTCTTCTGGGGGGGTGGGTGCATCAGGGCCTGAACCCTTGGAAACTAACCCGGTAACTTGGCATCGTGAAGATGTGTTTGTTGTACTTTGGACGTGATTTGAAGGGCTTGGCAAGAAATGTCCCTACCAAAAGATAATTAGGAACAAAGGAATGGAAGGTACAAAAAGGTAAATTAAAGTTTAATATAAGGAAAATATTTCCCAACAATTGGAGAGATTCTGTAACTCAGAACCCACTTAGGACATTTATTATCCAAGTAACCTCAGGCAAGTTACTTAACCCCTTGGGCTCTCAGTTTTCCCATCTTTAAAATGCTGGGATTAGATTTGGCTACTTGTTCCTCACTCAGAATACTTCTTCTCTAGACTCTTTATAGGTGGTTATATTGGCTGTTCTCCATGCCTGGAATGCTTTCCCTCTTCTTCTCTGATTCCCAAGATTCAGATTAAATCCTACCCTCTGTAGGAGTCACCCGCTGCTAGTCCCTTCTCTTTAGAACTACCTTCCATTTACACTGTATATACCTTGTATGTTCATAATTATTTTGGTGTTTTGTCTCACGTTAGAACATGAACTTCTTGAAGGCAGGAACAGTATTTTTAGCCTTTCTTTGTATCCCTAGCATTTGGCACAGTACCTAGAACATAGTAAATGCTTATTAACTCACTGACTAGATTTTCTCTGAGGTTATTATATCTCTAGAGCTATGACCCTTCAAAGTACTTTGGACCTGTAGGGGAGGGGGAGAGCATAGAATAAAGAGATAAGTTCATGGAAAAGGAAGTGATATTTATAAATGACATCAGGGTTCTAGATCAAAAACTCCCTGGAAGGGTCCTCCCCTGATAAAGCCTCACATATCAGATGCGGAGATAGAGCCCATCCCAGTCCCTCTGGTAATGTTATGCCAATGACTGGAGAGGCTCCAATAAACCCACCTGGCTCCCCTGCACCAGCTAGAAGAGAAATGGACTCTGCCCCTGGGGTTTCTTATAAGCTTGGGGGCTCACCCTTGGATGCCAAACAAAATGAAAGTAAAGTAAAAATAATTTGACTTTTATGGATATCTTGGTGTCTTATTTGAACCCCAGACTCAAAAGAGGATTCTTGCCCCTAGAGTCAGTCAAATGCTTAGCTGTTCCTCTGTAATGATTTCTCTCAGTTTCTGGAACATTAACTTCAACTTGTTAGCCTCCAGACTAACCTACCTAAATGTCTTTCTCTTGAGTTTCATTTGCTGGCCTTCCAGGCAAGGGTTTTGTTTTGGGATTTGGTTTTTTTGTGGTCTTTAGGGAGATACATTCAAAGCATAAACCTCAGCTAGCACTTAACAGCCTGTACTGCACAATGTAGTCCTTGATGAGACACTGTGTTGTATTGTTCTCTTATTGGTTCATGTGTGTTAGCCTTGTTTCCCCAGCCAGGCTGTGAGGTCCTTGAGTTCAGGGACCATGCCTCACTTTTCATGTGTTGCTCAACAGTGTAGGACACATAATAAGAGCTCAACAAATCCATTTTGATTTAATGAGGCCACAAAATAACAGTGATTTAACACCAACACATGACTCTAACCTCCTTAGAAAGTATCTGTGCATGGGGTGGCTAGGTGGTGCAGGGAATAGAGCACTGGCCCTAAAGTCAGGAGGACCTGAGTTCAAATGTGGCCTCAGACACTTGACACTTACTAACTGCAACCTTGGGCAAGTCACTTAACCCCAGTTGCCCTCCAAAAAGCAAAAACAAAAAACAAAAAAAAAAACCAGGTGGCTGTACCTTTCTTTCTCTCCTTCCCTTTTACTCACCTGGCCTACCACCCTTTTCTTTGGGCCTAGATTCTGTAGTCTGGCCCCAGCAACTTATTTATCTTGAGCTGGCTTTATATAATGCCTGTCCTAGATCTGAAGAGATAATAATGCTTTTATATCTCTACTGTGAGAGAGAGAGAGAGAGAGAGAGAGAGAGAGAGAGAGAGTGTGTGTGTGTGTGTGTGTGTGTGTGTGTGTGTGTGTGTGTGTGTGTGTGTGTGTGTGTGTACTGGTAAATGTTTAACAGCCAGCTATCCAAAAACACACAATATACTTTTAAGTGTAATCTGCACTATTAACATTTCCTCCATCACTTTCTTAAGTCTAAACAATCAATAAAACAACAATCAAGCCCTGATTTATAGCCCATTTGCCAATTCCAGAATCTTAAATGCTCACACTGAGAATTTAACAATTGCCTTTCTGGAGCCATTAGAGCTTGCTCCAGCATACACCTGGACCGTGTTATACTAATGTGATAGCATTTGTTTCTCATTCAGCCACCAGTCTGTGCCTGAGTCAGCAAGCATTGGCAAAGCCAGAGAGTGCTTAAAAAAAGTGTTTCGAAGAAAAATCCTCAACACAGAGATCGCAGCCCCACTGCAAAGCTTATTCCAGAAAGAACTGCAGTGGACACCCAAAGTGTGACTTCAAAGGAAACAAGATTCATGTCCAAAGGTCCACCACACGGGTAACTTCTGAGCTGCTGCCCTGACTCCCCCAGCACCAGCTACAGGCATTTGGCACCAGCCCCCATCACTAAGCAGAACGAAGGAATGTGTGTAAACAAACTACCTTGTATTTCAACACTCATATGGTTTGCTGTTTAACTTTCCAGTGGAAATCTCAGTTGTAACAATTTTTAGTATTTTGTTACTAACTTTTAACCATGCGTGAGGTGGGTTGCTGTTGAATGGCAGGAGATGACAGCTGAAGCTTGACAACAAACCTTGACCTCTCCCCCTCTCTCCTCTCCCTCCCTCCCCTCCCCTTCTCTCTCTCCCTTCTCTCCCTTTTCTCCTCCCTCCTCTCTCTCTCTTCCTCCCTCCTCTCTCTCTCTGTCTCTGTCTCTCTGCCTCTCCCTTCTCTCCCTTTTCTCCTCCCTCCTTCTCTCTCTCTCTCTCTCTCTCTCTCTCTCTCTCTCTCTCTCTGTCTGTCTTTCTCTCTGTCTTTCTCTGTCTCTCTCTCTCTCCCCCTCCCCCCCCCACTCTCTCTCTCTCCTTGAAAGATACCTCTGAGAGACACCATTGATGTATTGGGAATAACAAACAAGCACACCTTCCCCCAGGCACTTCAAATCCCTACTCTCCACCTATTGTTTGCTTTCCAGACAAACAAGCATGGTGCAAAACCAAAATGTGGTAGAGTTTGTGTCTTTCTCTCCCCTGGAGAGGTGGATTTGAATGGCTGTAGTTTACTCTAATCCCAATGGGACGAGATGATTTCTCTTAACTGGACAAACTCCCAGTACCACATACAGGATAGAATGACAAGGGCCAGACAGAGTTCTGCTTGGTACTCTGGTTCAAACTGGAATAGGTCAATCTGATGAAGTTTGTCTTTTGGAACAGTGGTCCTGAGGGAGCCCACCTGAGTAACCTGAGTCATTCCCAAAAACTCACCCACAAGTCCAGGTACCCTTCAGTAGCAGACCATGGAAATTCCTCTTGAGGCTATTCATTTTAGTCAAATATCAACTTTGAGTTTTAAAAAAGGATTAAGAATGCCATGTTCCTTCCCTGTTGACAAACTCAAGTCTCCCCATTTTTCATTTCTCCATTAATTTTGTTCTCCATTTTTTCATTCAGATTATATATATATGTATGTATGTATGTATGTATGTATTTATACTCTCTCTATATTTATTCACATACACAGCTGTCTACACCCCACCTCCCAGCCTGATTCGGACTCTAAATCACACCACTCTTAGGTATAGGTTCTTTGGAGGTTAGACCAGCAAGTTTTGCACACAAGTTGCATTGACTTGATTCTACATTTGGAGCCATTGTATGAGTAGTTAACCAGTAAGTGGAAGTAGAACCAATACTATTAAGTAATATTATACTACAGTATAGTATATAATATAATTAATTACTACTATGGTAATTAATACTGTGAAGAGGCCTCTGGCGTGAGTTCCTGTTGGCTTGCAATGGTTTTGGCCAATGTCAAGGTTGACTAGGTAGGTGATTTTGATACTAGCCATAATTGTTTGCTGATATTCTAAACATGCCTGGGGAGTTAGCAGTTCTGTGGGTATACTGTTGGTATCCAGCTTCATGCAGCCACTTTTTGTACCTGATCACTTTTGTAATCAAGTTCAAGGGAACCATCTGGGAGAGGTCTGCAAAGACACGCCCCAATTCTAATCACAATCTTAGGGCCAATTTATCCAATGAATTTCTGCTTACTTGGTATTTCTTCTTCTTATGGCTAGTGGAGCCTTACTTCCTGCTCCCCTTACCTCTGTCTTACCGAAAAACATCCTGAATGAATATCCTTTTCCCAGCTAACCCTCCTCATTCCCTCATTTCTAACCATGTCAACCCAAACTCACCTTTGTCAGTAGCTTTTCTTCTCTATGGGCTGTGCACTACAGAACACCTGCATCTTTTTCATGAATGCCCCATTATCCTCAGACTTTTTCTATCACACTCACTGTGCCATAGTGATTTTCTTAAAGCACAGGTCTAACTACGTCACCTCCTTCACCCTACTCAATAAATTCTAGTGGTTCCCTATTATTACCTCTAGGATCAAATATATACCCCTCTGTTTGGCATGTCAGTCTCTTGATAAGCTGGTCCTTTTCTTCCTTACCTCTCCAGCCTTCTTAAACATTACAGTCCTTCCTCTCTGTGGTCCAGCCATGCTGTCCTACTCTGTTCTGAACATGACATTTCATTTTCTATCCCCGTGCTTTTGCCTTGGCTGATCCCTGTGTTTAGAATGTACTCCTTCCTTATCTCTGTCTCTAGGAATACCTGGTATAATCCAAAACTTAACTGAAGTATCCTTCCAGCTATTAGTGCTCTGTCCTCTGAAAATACCTTGTATTAATTCTGGATATTCTCTCTCACTCTTAGCCCAGTGTCCAGCGCATAGTAGTTTGTTATTAGCTCTCTCTCTCTCTCTCTCTCTCTCTCTCTCTCTCTCTCTCTCTCTCTCTCTCTCTCTTTCTCTCTCTTTCTCTTTCTCTCTCTCCCCCCTCTCTCCCCCTCTCCCTCTCCCCCTCCCTCCTTCCTTCCCCCTCCTCTTCCTCTCTTCCACCCTCTCTCTAGATAGATGGATAGATATAGATATATAATCAATAGGGCATGAGATTAGGGGTGAGAAGTCCTTGAAAACCACTGGATGAAAAAGAATAGTCTATAAGAGGTATACTATATTGATTGAGAAGACTCAAGCATGGCCTTTATTTTCTATATTTTAACAAGCCAGTTCAGAATCCAAGCATTAAAGTATCTGGTGGCAGAGTGGAAAGAGCTATTTCAGCCAAGCCCCTGAGAGAGAATCACTTGGGGAGAGAGAAGAGGAGCTGTAGTCGCCTCCACTAAACTTGACCAGGTTAAGGTAACTAAGCCCTCCACCTATGCCATGTGAATTTTACATGGTTTAAAAATGCTGAACGTCTCAGCAGCAGCCTAGCAGAACTTCCAGTACAGCAGTTTCAGGGTGTACACTTTTGTGAGCTGAGAACAAACCAGATATACTGAAGAAAGGAAGCTTTGAGTCTCTACAGGGAGGCCAGTAAGAAACCTACACCATACCTAAGGAGACCATCGTGAGGATGCTAGCAAAGGAATTTTCAGGAGCTGGGAGGTACCTCTTGACCACATGTGCTCTAAGATTGAGCCCAAAGACCCCTGGACTTTGTAAGAACTTGTAGGAGGGTGTTACAGACTTTGGGGGAAGGCGAGGGTTGTACCAACTACCCTTACTATACTGTTTCAGTAAAGTACTACTTTCTAAAATCTAAGTCTGACAGTCTGATTGGTATCAATTGAGTCACTGGGGGAAAGTACATTAGTTGGCATTTTTGAGTTATAATATTAGAAAAAAAACACACCAAACCCCATCAGGGCTCTTCCTAGAACAGCTGACCTATGGGGACACAGTGTGTGTGTCTCTGGGTGTCTGAGTAGGGAGAGTAGCCTGTGCTGTGCCTAGATTCCTTCCCCTCTTCCCAGACTCCCCTGTTTGGGCTTCATTTCTCTTCATTCTCTGCTCCCCCAAACTCCCTGTTGACAGTTTTGACTCCACAATCCACTGCTCCAACAAATCCTCCATTTTTAATCCCTCGTCGGTCATTCCCACTGTATGTCTATGCTATTTATAGTAATAAGCCACCACCTACTGCTAGAGAAAGTAAAAAATATGCTCCCTGCAGAGTCACAGTATTAAAACTCCACTGGGTATTCACCATTGCAGAGAAATCCTTTTATTCACCTTCGGTCGGTTCTCTTGCACACTCCTCTCAGCACTTATCTCAGAACTCTTTCTCTCTCTTGGAGTCCCTAACTTAAACCCCATACTACTCTCTCGTTTCCTGCCTTACTGAGATTGACAGCTTAATTTCTGTCTCCTGTCCTATGATAATTTTTTTTTTTTTGCTTTTTGTTTTTGGAAGGCAGGGCAATTGGGGTTAAGTGACTTGCCCAAGGTCACACAGCCAGTAAGTGGTAAGTGTCTGAGGCTGGATTTGAACTCGGATCCTCCTGACTCCGGGGCTAGTGCTCTATTCACTGTGCCACGTAGCTGCCCCTCCTATAATAAACTTTGAAACTGCTTTGCCTTTATGCAATGCCTCCTTCCTTCCAGCTTTAGAGAATAAGTTGACTTTCCTATTTAAGACTAAGCCCTCCCCCTGTGCCTTGGCTCCTACACCCTCCCACTTTCTCTGAGATCTTGCTCCATCTTATTCCCCCTTTCACCATTTTCAGTGTCTACTTCTCCACTTTTTCTCCATCTGCCTGTCTATATGTTCATGTCTACTTTATTCTAAAGAACAAAACACTTCCCTTGACCCTGCCATACATTTCTTTTTTTTTAATTTAATTTATTTTCTTGGTTACATCATTCATTTCCACAAGGTTTTGAGTTACAAATTTTCTCCCCTTTTTGCCCCTACCCCCCAGCCCAGAACATTGATCCCACTATAAGACCCCTCCCACAATCTGTTCCCTTTTATGCCCTCCTCCAACACCCCTCTAGCTTTCTAGCAGGGCAGGGAGGAGCTCCCTGCCCCCGTCCCTGTATGTATTATTTCCCAGTTGCATTTGATTGTATAGCTTTAAATACTAGATTCTTGCAGTTCTTCCCCTGTCACCCACTCCCCCTGGGAGGAGCAGCAATTCAATACAGGCTGTACCTGTGTAATTACACAGGACATCTCCATAGTGGGCAAATTGTGAGAGGC
>CM053599.1:137636318-137692382 GCA_028646575.1 Pseudocheirus occidentalis | reverse complement strand
CAAGGTTGGTCATCACACATATGATGTATCTGTGACTGTGTACAAATTTTTCCTGGTTCTGCTCTTCTCACTTAGCATCAATTCATATAAGCCTCTCCAGGTAATTATGAAGTCCATCTCCTTCCCATTTCTTATAGCACAATAGTATTCCATTACATTCATATTCCATAACTTGTTCAACCATTCCCCAATTGATGGGCATCCCCTAAGTTTCCAGTTTTTTTGCCACCACAAAGAGAGCTGCAATAAATATTTTTGTACATATGGGTCCTTTTCCCACTTCTATGATCTCTTTGGGATACAACCCCAAAAGTGGTATTACTGGGTCAAAAGGTATGCAATTATTTATAGCCCTTTGGGCATAGTTCCAGATTGCCCTCCAGAATGGTTGTATCAGTTCACAGGGAGCTTACATTCTAACTGGGAAGAGAAGGATATGTCTAAATAGGTACAGAATAAATACATTTAAATACAAAGCAGTTAACTGCAATGCAGTTTGGAAAAGAGGACGCTGGCAATTGGGTTGATCACAAAATCATTCACATGCAGCGGTTCTCAACCTGTGGGTCACGACCTTTTTGGGGGTTGAACAACCCTTTCACAGGGGTCACAGGGGTCGCCTAAGACCATTGGAAAACACATATTTCCAATGGTCTTAGGAACCAAGACCCTGCCCCTCTATCAGTCTCCAGGCAGGTCCGCCCACATGCAGATACGCCCATATGTCACTATTAAAGGGTCGATTGCGACATTAGGAAGCTTGAGAACCACTGATATAGAGGATGGAGCTTGAAGCTTGTCTTGAAGGAAGAGAGGAATTCTATGAGGCAGAGGTAAAGAGAGAATACATTCCATGCATGGGAAATAATTAATGCAAAGACTCAGATTGGGGATGGAGTGTTATATGTGAAGAATAGAGAGAACACCAGTTTGACTGGACCGCAGCGAGCAAGAGGGGGACTAATATACAATAAGGCTGGAAAGATAAGTTGGGCCAGGTTGTGAAAGGCTTTAAAAGCTGAACAGAGGAGTTTAGGGAGCTACCAGAGCTGACTGAAGAGGTGAGTCATATGAATAGATTTTTCCTTTAGGAAAATCACTTTGGCAGCAGGGTGTAGGATGGGCTGGAGCTAGGAGTGGCTTAAAGCAAGGAGACCAGTTTAAAACACTCTTCCAACAATCTAAGTGAGAGGTAATAAGGATTCAAACCAAAGTGATAGCTATGTGAGTAGTGAAAAGAGAGTGGGTGTCCGAAAGGCTATAGGGATAAAAACAGCAAGATTTGGCAACTAATTGGATATGGGAAGTTTGGCTTTAGACATGATGAGTTGGAGGTATATCTCTGGAACATCCTGGTTTATGTATAGATTGAAACTCAGGAGAAAGTAGAGATAAACACACACACATACACACACATATATACATAAATTATATTTTTAGATAGAAATATAGATACCTAGACTGGATATATGGATTTGTAGATAAATAGATGATTGAGAGATAGTTGATAGATCCCTCATTTCCAGCTGCCTTTCAAACATTTTGAATAAATCCAGTAGACTTCTTAAACTTAATGTGTCCAAAACTGAACTCATCATCTTTCTCACTAAACCCTCCCCCTCTCCCCATTTCTCTATTACTGGAGTAGGTAATGTCATCCTCCCGATCTCAGGCTCCCAACCCAGGGGTCATTCTCAGCTCTCCACTATCTCTCACCCTTCATATCCAATCTGTTGCCAAGAGCTGCTAATTTCACCTTTGCAACGTCTCTTGACTACACCCCCTTCCCTCCTCTGCTACTACTGCCCCTCTCGTGCAGACCTTCATCACCTCATACCCATTCTGTTTCATTAGCATGCTGAAGAGTCTGCCTGCCTTAAGTCTCTCCCCATTCCCATCCAACCTATATTTAGCCACCAAAGTGATTTTCCTAAAGCACCAGTTGACCTGCTCAATAAACTCTCGTGGCTCCCACTCTCCTCCAGGGTCAAATACAAAATCCTCTATTCCACATGCAAAGCCATTCATAACCTAGCCCTCTCTTACCTTTTTGATCTTTTTATATCTTATTTATATCCTCCATGTATTCTTTGATACAGGGGAACTGCCTTCCATCTCTTGGTTCTGGGCATTTTCACTGGTTGTCTCCCAGGTTGGGAATACTCTTCCTTCTTGTCTCTACCTTCTGGACTCCCCGGCTTCTTTAAGACCCAACTAAAATGCCATTATCTACAGGAAGCCTTTCCCAGTTCCTTTTAATTCTAGAGCCTTTAAAAATGTTTTTCCTTTTTATCCTATATAGAGCTTGACTATATACATTTCTTGGTTGTTGTCTCTCCCATTAGATTGTGAGATCCTTGAGGTCAGGAATTGTCCTTTGCCTCTTTGGTGTCCTTGGAGCTTAGCAAAGGGCCTGGTACACATAGGTGCTTAATAAATGTTAATAGAAAGGAAAGAAGGAAGGAAGAACAAAGAGAGAGGAAAGAAAGAAAGAAGGAAGGAAAGAAAGAAAGAATGAAAGAAAGAAAGAAGGAAAGAAAGAAGGAAAGAAAGAAAGAAAGAAAAAAGAAAAAGAAAGAAACAAAGAAAGAAAAAGAAAGGAAGGAAGGAAGAAAAAGAAAGGAAGGAAGGAAGAAAAAGAAAGAAGGAAAGAAGGAAAGAATAGAGAAGAAAGATCATCTAGTCTAATCCCTTCATTCTACAGATAGGGAAGTTGAGGCTAGGAAGGTTAAATGACTTGTCCAAAGTCACAAAAGTAAGTTAAATATCAGATTTGGGATTTGAACCCAGTACTCTTGACCCCAGAGTCAGTCATCTTTTCTGTGTACTATGCTACATGAAGTGGATTTTGGGCTACAGACTTTCAAAGAATTAGAGGGAATATGTGACATATGAAGAAATGCTAGCTTATAACCACAGCATCAGGAGGTTGACATATCCTTGTCATGCTGGATGCCACAAAGGTTTTGGACCAAACCTGTGACTTCCTTAGTATAGCAAACTCCCCATGAGAAAATGCTTTATCCATGAAACTTAGCAACTTATAGTATTAGAGAGGGACAGGGGAGGGGGGTATGGGCACTGAGAGTGACTTACTCAAAACCAGATAACCCATATGTATCACAGGCAGGACTTGAATTCAGGTCTTCCTGACTCTGGGGCAGCCTCTCCTTTCATTATACCAAGTGGCTTCTGAGAGTTCAAAGGTTATCATGGATATTATTTATTTATAAATAAATTTTGGAGGTAGTGATTTACTTTATAAAAGGATTCTCAATACTCTTCCCACCTTACCCTACCCCTTGGGGGGGGGCATGTCTTGTGACAAAAACATTTGTATAATTTTTAAGAGGATTTGATTTATGAGAATTCCATTGACACACAATTAAACAAAGGCTGCTCCCCACTCCCAGCCTAAAAACCCTGTTTTATACTGAACCCTTCTATGTCTCTACTCCATGTCACAAACCATAATTGGCAAAGAGATGCTCCTACCTTATCTTTTCACACCTGATGTCCTGTAAGCTCTCCTTCCGTGGAGATGGTACTGGAGTGATTCCCCTTCCTGCGAGCCATTATGACATCGCAGAATTTTAAGACAGTATCATAAAACATTTGATATTTGTAAGTGCCATTTATATTCCTCTAACAGTTCCCTTTACTGCAGACACAAATTATCTCCTGTATAGTAAGAAATCTGTATTTAATATTGGGTCATGCAGTTAGGCAGTGTGATGTAGTGGAAAGATTTGAAGTTGGGGAGATGCACATTTCAGTCCTGCCAAGGACACAACTAGTTGTGTGACCATGACTGAGCCAAACCATCTCTCTGTCAGTTTGTATATCTATAAAATGGGATGATGATAATGATGATGATGATGATAGAGAATTGTTCTGAAAATCAAATTAGATCATGAATCTAAAAGCACTTTGTGAACATCCAAATATTATATAAATATAAGTTATTATCAGTAAAAAAAATAATGCAGTCAGGGCTTACTATATACTAAGAGAACTGTCTGGTGATGCCACAATCAATCCAGTCCCTGTCCTCAGGGAGCTTACATTTTAATAGTTTACATTTATAATGTGCTTTATAAATATAAACAAAATGTACATAATTACATATATGTGTAAATATTCAAAATAATAAACTAAGCCTAAACCTGCACTAAGACTTTTGGGACACCCAATATATAAAATGTTATTTAATGTATTGAAATTGTCCTAAGAACCAACACCCCCACCTTTTCACAATGGTCTTTCAGGTTCTTTGATGTTTAGCATTTAGTAAAAGGAAAGAAATAGGGACTAGATTAGTAATTTCATCAATACAGGGAATTCCCAGGAAAGGAAACTGTCCAGCATTCTATCATCTTCTCTGCAACTTAAAGTCTTGGAGAGCTGCCTAAAGTACAGGAACTTAAATAATTCGTCTAAGTGTCACACAGCCAATAAGTTGCTGCTGTTCAGTCATTTCAGTAATATTTGACTTTTCATGACTCCATTTGAGATTTTCTTGGCAAAGATACTGGGATGGTTTGCTATTTCCTTCTCCAGTTAATTTATAGATGAGGGCACTTAAGTGACTTGCTCAGGGTCACATAGCTAGTAAATATCTGAGGGTAGGTTTTAACTTGGGTCTTCTTGACTCCAGGTCCCACACTCTCTATCCACTGCATCACTGACTTGCCCACGTAGCCAATATGGGACAGATTTAAAATTTGAAACCAGGTTTTCATGCCTAACATCATCTTTTTATCCACTGTGTTATGTCGCCAATCAGTATTCAGTAGTCATTTCATTAGTGTTTGTTAGTAATGATCCAATAATAGAGGCAGTTTGGTATAATGGATAGAGGACTAGCCTTGGAACCATTGATGACCAGACTTCAAATTCCACTTCTGATGCATACTAGTTGTATGACCCTGGGAAAGTCACTTAATCTCTCAGTGTTACAAATTATTCCTCAGTTGATAAATGGTCAAAGGATATGAACAGGCAGTTTTTCAGAGGAAGACATTCAAGCTATCTATAATTATATGAAAAAATGTTCTAAATCACTGTTCATTAGAGAGATGAAAATCAAAACAACTCTGAGGTACCACATCACACTCATCAGATTGACTAACATGGCAAAACAGGAAAATGATAAATATTGGAGAAGATGTGGGAATGTTGGAACACTAATTCATTGTTGGTGGAGCTGTGAGCTGATCCAATGATTCTGGAGAGAAATTTGGAACTATGCCCAAAGGGCTATAAAAATGTGCATACCCTTTGACCCAACAATACCACTTCAAGGGTTGTATCCCAAAGAGATTATAAAAATGTGAAAAGAACCCACATGTACAAAAATATTTGTAGCAGCTCTTTTTGTGGTGGCCAACAACTGGAAATAGAGAGAATACCCACCAATTGAGGAATGGCTAAACAACTTGTAGTATATGAATGTAATGGAATACTATTGTGCTGTAAGAAATGATGAACAGGCAGACTTCAGAAAAACCTGGAAAGATTTACATGAACTGATGCTGAGCGAGGAAAGCAGAACCAGGAGAACATTGTACACAGTAACAGTCCCAGGGTGTGAGGACTGATTTTGATAGACTTAGCCCTTCTCAGCTATGCAAGGACCAAAAACAATTCCAAAGGACACACAATGGAAAATGCCAGCCACATCCGTAGAAAGAAAGAACTATGGAGTTGGAGTGCAAAATGTAGCAGACTATTCTTTTTTCTTTTGTTTTGTTTTTCTTTCTCATGGTTTTTTTCTATTCATTAAAATTATTTTATGCAACATGGCTGATGTAAAAATACGTTTAATAGGAATGTATGTGTAGAATCCATATCAGATTGCAATTCATCTTGGGGACGGAAGGGAGAGGAAGGGGGAGAAAATGGAAAACTTATGGAAATGAATGTTGAAAACTAAAAATAAACATTTTAATAAACAAACAAATTTTTAAAAATCATTGTTTTAGGTAACTCTCAGCTGTAGAGAACGTAATATTCTGCATTGGTAGAGGATATTTCCTTACATGGGATTTCCCTATATCAATAACAGTCCTTGTCCCCTATCTCCTTATTAAAATTCCAAAACCAAATTCTAATGAATTGCATATTGGCTTTTCTTTTAACAGGTTAAGCATGCCCCATGAAATCTTATTAGCATTCATTTGCTTAATAGACTTGTTTAGTTAGTGCTAAAGTCAATTTCAACTAAGTTTCCAGTCTAAGTTTTCCAAGTTATTGCACATTATAGATAAGCGGGACCCACATTAAAGAGATTTTATCATACCGGCTTTTACTTCTGGGCAACAGACATTCTTCATTCACTTGGCTTCTCCTAAATGGATAATTAGACCAAATTCTTTTGACTGGTCATGGATCTCCTGTAGAAGGCTCTGCACAGTTCTGAGATTTGTTTTTGCCTATAAATAGGAATGCCTGGAGAACCTTATCATCTTTAGGGAATCTACAACTTGGACTGTGCCCTAGACTGTGCCCTAGATTTCTTCCATGACCTTTGTCAAGGGTATATCACCCTATTTTTTGCCTCACTTGATAATAGTGATCAGAGGTTCATTGAAAAGGTTATTTTATCTTTCGAGAAGTCTTGTAGAATTCTGAAATATGCTTCAGAGACACCTTGTTGGAGAGCAATGTTTAAAGTGACATTTTGCTCTTCCAATTTAGCTTTTTTTTTTAATGGGCAACTCACAAAAATTACAGTGGCATCTTGTATTCTTACATTTTTCAGTCATTTGTGTAGGGGAAAGATATGATCTATTGTGAAACACGTTCAAGAAATTCTTCATTCATACAAGTGGATGACCAATGCCTATTGTCCAGACCAGAGCTTTCAGACTTTTGGCCCACAAACCTACCTACAACTCTCCAGTACTGCCAGAATCAGATTAAAATGTAATTGGGGGGCGGCTAGGTGGCGCAGTGAATAGAACACCGGCCCTGGAGTCAGGAGGACCTGAGTTCAAATCCGGCCTCAGACACTTTAACACTTACTAGCCATGTGACCCTGGGCAAGTCACTTAACCCCAATTGCCCTGCCATCCAAAAAGCAAAAAACCAAAATAAAACAAAATGTAATTGGGAGGGGCATATAGATGGCACAGTGGATAGAGCACTGACCCTGGAGTCAGGAGGACCTGAGTTCAAATTTGGCCCCAGACACATGACACTATCTGTATGACCCTGGGCAAGTCACTTAACCCCAATTGCCTTGTCAAAAAAAATGTAATTGGGAAATATTTAACAAAAATACAATAGAGATTTTATAATGTTTTTGTAAAAGCCAATAATAGTCTATAGAGATTTGAGTTTGATACTATTGTTCCAGACTTTGATTTGCAGTTAATGGGGCTTCTAAGTGCATACATCTTGAGAGATGTTGCAAATAGACAATGAATTGGTCACAGAATTGAATAGGAGGAAAAGAAGGGACTGAATGCCCTTTGGGAAACAGTAGGGTTTGTTATGTGGGGTTTTTTTTTTCCTTTTTTGGAGGGGGAAAGGCAAGATAGTTGGGGTTAAGTGACTTGCCCAAGGTCACACAGCTAATAAGTGTTACGTTTTTGAGGTCACATTTAAACTCAGGTCCTCCTGATTCCAGGGCTGGTGTTCTATTCACTGCACCACCTAGCTGCCTCATACGGAATAGAAAAAAGGAGCAAAAACGTATCATAAACTGAAATACTGGAAATTAAATATAAAATTAGGGGGAAAAAGCATGTTATGTGCATCGCAGAACAGAAGAGAGGATTCAAAATATGTAGCAATAGATTTTCATTTCAAGAAAATAATTTTAATAATAATATATATAATTATATATAATATATAATATATGATTATGTATAATAATAATAAATAATAATACAAGAAAACAAATAATACTCGTGATGAGAATTGTCCGTCTTTTCTTTGCTTCCTTGTGAATTTTTTTGTTGTTGTGCCTGGCTGTGTACTTTTTAAATTATGTTCTTTTTTTCCCTCCCCCAAATGTCCCCCCAGAAGGCTAAAATAAAGTTTAGGTATGTTTCTCTGTAGCTATAAATATATACACATATATATGCATATATATTTTTGTAGACATATACTTTCTGAAACCTATTCTACTAACCTTTGTTTGTAATAATACATAAAAAGTGATTATATCTCTTGTTTCCTCTCCCTCCTACCTCCTCTACTTTACTTCTACCCACAACATTGCCCTCCTATGACTTGCCTACCTCCCCCTTCAAGGATCCTTCCCCATCTTCCCTTTCCCATAAGTCTAAACACCCTTCTGTGGTCCTTTTAATGCTATTTTATAATTTTATCATTCTTTTAAGCTTTTCCCTAAAATAAAAATTCATCTTTTTGATATAAAAAATTCTTATAGACTATTTCTATGGAATCCTGAAGTTCCTAAGGGTGATTCTAAGTGGGAGAGGGACATGTTAGGAATGAGCAAGTTTCAACCTATTACAAAGGATTAGAAGGAGAAGTTGTGTAAAGAAATGTGTGATAAAAAAAAAAATGGGCTGGGAATGACGGATCATTGGAGAACAGCCTGCATGTTCCATTCTTATCCTTGTGAGATGAAGAAAATTTGAGGAAACCTTGTATCATGTGAGGCGAAGCCACTCTGACAAAGCTGTAGGAGTTCATGGTTAACAGTCCCATAGAGAAGGCAAGCACAGATAGCTTACAATCTACTCCTCACCTGGCTCGTCACCAGGCTGGCTCCTTGGCAATTAATTTTTTTGTTCTACAATAGCCCTCAAAGTCATACAGAGTTTGCCATCTGTGTCATTGGAGGGAATATCTGCACTGGGGAAATCACTGATCCCTAAAGTGTTAACTGATAAAATACAAAATGATACCATGGCATCTCTAGAAAATTATCATTTTTTCTTCCTTAAGAGGAATATTGTGTTGATATTCTTTTTATCCATCACTGAAACTTCCCATTGAATCTCCCCTCCAACAGTGCTGTACTATCCTTTATAACAAAAACAACTACAGTTAAGACCACTCAACATCTTGGCCATGTATGACAACATATGTCTGGGACCCATTTATCTCTCTGCAGAGAGATGGGAGACACGCCGTGAAGTCAGTCCTCTGAAGTCACAATTTTCATTTAATCCGGCGATGTCTATGGATGCAGTGGAATATTAGACTGTTTTAAAAACTATTACTAGATGGTATTTAGAGAAATCACAAATTCAACAACTTTGCAAGAGGTATTGACTTCTGAGAGGCAGTGTAATGAAACAATGGTGTCAAATAAATGGTGTCAAAACAGGGCCCACTAAACTATACATAAACATCCCTGCAGGCCACATACTGACTTTAAAACCACACATTAACATTATCTATGTTCTATTGTATTTTTATTTATTTTGTTAAATATTTCCCAACTACATTTTAATCTGGTTCAGCATGTTGGTCCATGTGTGATACCTCTGAAATAAATTACAGGGAGCTGAACTTAAGAGTTGGGAAGACTTATATTCAGGTCCCACTTCTAATTCATGCTGTCCATGTAACCCTAGGCAAGTCACTTAATTTCTCAGTACCCCCTCAAAAGTATAAATTGCAGAGAAAGTGTTGATTTGCGTTGGCAAAGGAAGTTTCTCACTGAGAGCTCCTTATATTACTGATAAAGTAAAGAGCCTATTAAAAAAAAATTGAATTCTGCACATCCTACTCCACTTTCACCAGAAATCTGCCAACACTACCCCTATAAACACTCTGAGCCTTAGTTTTCTTATATATATAATGGGGATAATATCTATCTCACATTTGTTAGGAAAAGCAAAAGAAATCACATCTCTTAAGTGCTTTGTAAATTCTTAAGTACCATACAAATGTAAGCTATTATCTTCCCTTTTATGTTATATATCTACTTCAATCTATCTATCCATTTCATGTTTTATTTGTGGAATACTTATCATTCAAGTATCTGTGTCATTTACAGTGATCTCAGGCAGCGTCTTCTGTTCAGAAAATATAGATCCCAGATGGCCATAATGGGTCTTTCTGACTAGCACAGGGCAGAGGCTAAGTCAGTATCATTTTCAGGTGAGAACCCTGTGGGGGCTTTCAGATAATGACCCTGGAAACTAATAGACTTGCTCATGTTGACACATCTAGTAAGTGGTCCTGCCAAAATTGAAACCTACATCTTCTTACCCAAAATCTAGTCTCCATATTTGCGGGGGAAGTATGGCAAATTTCTAGTGAAAGTACAGTAGGATGTACAGAAGTCAATTTTCGACCGGACTTTTAATGTCATCAGTATAAAGGAGCCCCCAGAGAGGAGCTTTCTTTGCCGGTGCAGACTAGCATTTTCTCTGCAAATTATAGTCTTGGGCAGCTGCTTAGGGGTATTAAGAACTTAAGTGACTTGCTCAGGATCGCATAGACAGTATGAGTTGGAGGTGGGAATTGAATACAGGTCTTCCTTAGTCGAGGTCCAGCTCCCTATACTTTACATCAGAGGTATCCAACACATGGCAGCTAAAGACCCTATAACTGCCTCCCACAACTCTCAGAAAACAGTTTCATAGTGCATAGAGGGCTGGGCCTGGAAAAAGGAAGACTCATCTTCCTGAGTTCAAATCTGTCCTCAGACACTCTTACTAGCTGTGTGACCCTGGGCAAGTCACTTAATCCTGTTTACCTTAGTTTCCTCATCTGTAAAATGAGCTGGAAAAGAAAATGGCAAACCACTCCAGTATCTCTGCCAAGAAAACCCCAAATGTGTCACAGAGTTAGAGACACTTGAAACAAATTCCAGAACATTACAATTTGCAGCTCTTGTCACCTGAGATTTTCTCATTCTTTTGGGGATGGTGGTAGATGGTGGTGGTAGTGATTAGTGTGTGTGTGCCTGTACATGTGTGCATGCACATGTGTGTGCACATATGTATATGTGTTTGCATGTATATACATATATGTATACATGTGTATATGTATACACATATGGGATAAATATATATTTAAATACATGTATTCCAACTGTAGTCCCAAATCCGTGTCCCAATCTCCTATGTCAGCACAAAGGTTCTGGGTTGGCACCACGAATAGTGGTCCATCACAACTGGTATGTGTTTGAGTTCCTGAAACCAGTGGCCTTCTGGAAACCTAGGGAAAAATTTTACATTTCCCTATATCTGGTTTTTAAAAAAAATTTAATTAACTTATTTACTTTTAGTTTACAATATTCAGTTCCACAAGCTTTTGAGTTACACATTTCTCCCCCCTTTCCACTCTTGCCTCTTCCCCCTATGGCGGTATACAATCTGCCCTATATCTGTTTTTAACTTGGTGGCCTTGTCAGACTATTTGGTGCTATGGTGATGGGCATGATACACATGGGGGAGGTGTGTGTGTGTCTGTGTCTGTGTCTGTGTCTTTGTGTCTGTGTGTGTGAAAGAGAGACAGACAGAGACAGACAGAGACAGAGGCAGTAATGGAGAAGATTGCAATGAGGAAGCTTTCAGCAACCACTTTGGGACGTGGACTTATGGGTATGAATTTAGAGACACTCCAAGGAAATAAAATAAAATTAAGTTAATAACTGGTCTGTGCTCTCTAAGGAGAAAATTACAGCTCTGGAAGGAAGTACAGCAGGGCCTTACCCGTTCAGGGCCAGGGGATGAGAACGGTACATTCTAGTCTTTTTTGCTGTGCCCGTGACATGTCAGGCAGAGATGCCCCCTAAGTTTGGAGCCAACTGAACAGAGCAGATATGTGTATTGGGCTGTGACTCATCCTCATAGATTCTGCTGCCTTTAGGAGCATTCTTGCTCTGCTTCCCCTCTATTGCTAACTAAAATGGGGCTTGACATGTGCTGTAGCCTCTAAATACTGTGGTCAAACATGGGTCATTCGGACACTAATCCATTTATGGTAGGGAGGCAGGAAAAGTAGAAATGGGAATTCTTGGGAACTTACTCCCACTCTATCCAAATTCCTGGATTGAGATAGAATCAGAGGGCTATCTACAATAGCAAAGAAGCCCTGCCCAGGCCATCTGGGACTTCTTAAGGGATGAGTAGCAGAGAGGAGAAAGCACAGGGAACTGTGGCTTAGTCCAGGGGGTGTGGCCCTCTAGGTCCTTAAGTCCATATCCACATCCACTGGGTTCAGGCAAAGGACTGAACTTGAGGACCTGGAGGCCACATGTGATCTCAAGGCCACAGGTTTCCCACCCCTGGTTTAGTCCTATCATTTTGGAAAACAATTTGGAATAATTTTTTAAAAGACCCAAAACAACTAAAATGTTTCTATCCTTTGACCCAAAGATCTACTTCTAGGAATATAAACCAAGATTGGTCAAAGAGAGAAAGAGAGGTGCCATATAATATGAAAATATTCACGGCAGTACATTTTATAGTAGCAAAGAACCGAAAACAAAGTGGTATTCATTGACTGGGCAGTAACTAAACAAATACATAAACATAATAGAATATTATTATAATTTACCTATGTACATATATAGGAACATAATAGAGCATTACTGTACTTTTAAAATGACACGTGGGAAATTCAGAAAAACATGGGAAGACATGTTAGGTTAGGGAAAGATCTAGAAATTGTATGTGCAAATAAACTGATGTTTTATGATGTCTCTACCAATGTAAACAAAAAGACCAACCCCCTAAAAATAAAGCTGAACACTGTGTGTAATTATAAAGTTAGATGCTGGAAAAGAGATAAGAAAGGTACCTGGCTTGTTTTGTTAAAGAGACAAGGTAGAGTGGAAAAGTGTATCGTGAAGAGTAAGTAGATTGAAGAGGTAAGGAGTGAGAGTATTTAAGGGAGTATTGCTGTATATGTTGAAGTTTCCTATTATAGGGACAAGATTTGGGTTGAAGCAAAAGGGTATGAGTCGTTGTTAAAGGAATAAGAACCTTATGGGTAACTTAGATAATGGCCACTAGATTTGAATTGGATGATAAATTTGAATAGTATACAATTCAGAGGAGAGATTACTGGGTGATGGTGGTAGAAGTCTAAAAGAGGAAATGGGGAGAAAGGAGTATTTCAACTCGCCCACCATGACCAGTGAGTCAGAAGGTATGAGTCACAGTGCAATCAGTACTAGAAAAGGTGGCTAGGGACACTGTATCATCTGGAGCCAGGTCTCAGTAAGTTCCAGAAAATTGTAGGAGCATGAAAGAACAATGTTTGGGATTAAAGCAAGTTTGTTCATTAAGGAGCAAGTATTCCAGAGAGTACAGAAAAGGGCTGGATAGATCTGGAGTAAGACATCTGGGGACTAGGGTTGTGGGAGTGACAGAGTAGGCAGTTGGGGATAGGGAATGGAGCTGTTTTTCATCAGCCAGGAGTTTAGAATCCCTGGAATGGGAAACGTTGAGAAATGAGTTCAGGCAGAGAATCAGAAGCTGAAGAGAAGTCTGTTGAGAGAGGCAGGGGATTAAACTGTTCGAGGCTCTCCCTCAAAATCCAACCTCATTCCAGGTGGTGGTGATGTGTCTAATGAAGCCCAGGAGGCCCACCTCCCAGCAGAAAGGAGCAGGCATTGGGGGAGGCTAGGTGGCACAGTGAATAGAGAGCACCGGCCCTGGAGTCAAGAGAACTTGAGTTCAATTCCGACCTCAGACACTTGACACTTACTAGCTGTGTGACCTTGGGCAATTCACTTAATCCCAATTGCCCCGCCTTCCCCCTCCAAAAAAAATAAATGGAACAGGCAAAGGTATGACCTAGGGAAGCCCAGAGAATAAGCAGAAACTGGGAGTCTGAAGTGGGTCTAGTGCAGAAAAGGTATCCACAGCACCGGCCAAGTCTCTGTAGTGAAGGGGAAAGTGACATCAATATAACTTTCAAAAAGAAAAAGTGCATAAGACTGAAACTCACAAGTCCTGAGTCTTGTTCTGATTCTATCACTCTTATATATATGTACACTGTATGACCTTGGGTAAGTCACTCTACCTCCATAAGGCTGAAGTTTTCTTATTATGCTCCTTGAGGCAAGAACTACTCCATTTTAAAATCTTTGTTTCCTCAGTTCCTAGTACAGTGACTTAATAAATGCATGCTGATTGATTGGTTGGCTGTTAAATAAAGAGGTCAGCCTAGCTCAGTGGTTCTCAACCTTCCTAATGCTGTGATCCTCTAATAGTCATATGTGGGTGTGTCTGCATGTGGGCAGACCCCCCCTGGAGACTGATAGAGGAGCAGTGTCTTGGTTCCTAAGAGTGTCAGAAATATGTGTTTTCCAATGGTCTTAGGCGATCCCCGTGACTGTTGTGAAAGGGTCGTTTGACACCAAAGGGGTCAAGACCCACAGGTTGGGAACCACTGGCCTAGCTGATCTCTAGGTTCTCTTCCTATAGATCATGAGTGTATAATAGAGGGGGCATTGACTTTGGAGTTAAGAAGGCCTGGATTAAAATCCTACTCCTGACACTATGTGATGCTGGGTGAGTGGCTTAATTTCTCTTTCCTCATCTGGAAAGTACGTGGAGGCAGGAGTGAGGAGGGAGATGCTTAATCTGATGGCCTTCTAAGATCTTTCGTTTCCAAATTTATGATTCTGTGATCCAATTCTAAATTCCACATATTTATACTCAATAAAGTAGGGATTCTTCTGGTAGGCTCCCAGCGGTAGTCCTTGGCTAATTATAATCAATCACATGACAATTCTCTCCCCTCAGAATAATTCTAACACTATAACACTGCACAAAATGCCTAACTTCTCTAAATGTCTGGTGACTTCTTGCAATGAGGGCCACCTTTAACCTAGGCTCATAAGGATTTGGTGGGCTTTGGATGAAAGTGAATATATAGGTTATCATTTATCACATCCAATGGAGATAATAGAGACTGTGTTGGGGAATAATAACCAAATAAACTTGGGTTCAGCCTTCAGGGAGAACATACATGAAACAATTATAGAACATTGTCCTTATCTCCCTCATGAGTAAAAGAAAAATACCTTCAGGTTCCTCATCTATAAAGTAAGACCATTGGACTCACTGACATCTAAGGTCTCTTTCAACTTTAAGTCTAAGGTTTATTATCATCATTGATGGAAATCCTATTCATTTCTTTTCTTTTTTGGAGGGGGAAAGGCAGGGCAATTGGGGTTAAGTGACTTGCCCAAGATCACACAGCTAGTAAGTGTTAAGTGTCTGAGACAGGATTTGAACTCAGGTCCTCCTGACTCTAGGGCCGGTGCTCTATTCACTGTGCCAGCTCGCCGCCCTATCCTATCCATTTCTTAAGGCCTAGCTGTGGTCTTCCTCAGGAAGCTTTCCCTGACTGGTCCAGCCCAGATTATTGGCCTTTGAACTTCTGAAGCAATCACATTTGAATCCCATCGTTCAACAGTAAAAATTTTTAGTAGCTTAAAGCTCACTTTTCAGATGTCTTGCATGTTATCTTGTTCAACATTCATTCATTCATCATACAGTAATCATTTATGAAACAGCAATGTTGTGTAAAACTTTGCTATTGTTTTATGTGTGTCTTGTCTCTTTCTTGAGGATGGGGATTTGCACTTCTGTATCCTCCCCCACCACCAATATTGGGCAATTCAATTCAGTTAAAGTTTATGAAGTGCCTACTGTCTGCAAGGCGGTGTGCCATGTGCAGGGGATAGAAAGTTAAAAACAAATCTGTCCCTAGTTTCAGGAAGCTTATATTCTACCTGGGGAAACAAGGGATGAATGGATAGAATTAAATGAACACAAATAAGTATAATGCAAGGTAGTTTGAAGAGGGAGACCTAGTAACAGCTGGAGAAGATAAGGGAAAACTTCCTTGAGAAGATGGTCATTTGAAAGAAGACAAGAATTCTGAGAAGAGGAGATGAGGGGGAATCTCTGGAAGATGATTTGTGTGAATTCAAGGAGGTCAGAGATGCAGAATCAGTTCTGAGAAACAGCTCATAGCCTATTTTAGCTGGAACATGACATTTGTTTAGGACTATATGAGGAGACAAGGCTGGAGAAGAGTTAAAGGAAGAGGGAGATTATTGAAGGCCTTAAATGCCAGACTGAGGGATTTGAATATTATCTTAGAAACAATGAGGAGCTACTGAAGATTTTTGAGAAGAGGAGAAACATGGTCAGTCCTGTGCCTTAGGGAGATAATTTTGTCAGTTTTGAGAAAGACGGATTGGAGAGAGATCCAAAAGTGAGGAAAAGGACCCATATGTCCAGAAATATTTATAGCAGCTCTTTTTGTTATTAAAAAAAAAGGAATGGAAACTATAGAAGTACTCATCATTTGGGGAATGACTGAACAAATTATGAATGTAATGGAAAGTTATTGCACCATAAGAATGATGAAAGGGATGGTCTCAGAGAAATCTGGAGTAGCCAGTTGATTCTGGCCCAGTTTCCTAGAGACAGGCAAGCTCTATCTGATCCCTCAGGGTACTAAGAAGCTCTGAGGGGATTTGGAGGTCTTTCATCTAATGAATGCCATTGACTCAAGCTCCCACTGCCTGTGTTGCTAGGATCTAGTGACTCAGTTCCATTTAATAATTTTACATCAATTAGCTTTTACAAAATGATATTTGCTTCACAGATATAACAATAAGACAGTGCAAATATTAAACACACACACACACACACCATCCCAGTATCCTTCTGGACCTTTTGAATGTATAACATCAGAGAATCCAGTTCTTTCACCTAAAATGGAAAAGAGTAAATACAGAATCCAAGCACATTTCTTGGGGTCCCATGGTCTTGATGGGGAGAAAGTCTTATGGTATTGCCTGGAAGACTTACAGGGATTCTTGCAGAAAGGAAGTGAGCAGAACTAGAGAGACAAGGGCCCTTTAAACTTACTTCCAAATCAGAGAACAGAAGCAAAACAGCCCTTTAGCAGAGAAGCTTGGAAAATCTTGTGGATGGGAGCCTCTGTGCTCGGTAAATACAGCTGCCAGCTTGCATGGTTACAAATTCTCTGCCCAAAGAGAAATATAGAGAGACAGACAGACAGAGACGGAGACACAGAGAGGGAAAGAGAGGGGGAGAAAGAGACAGAGAAAGAGACACACACAGAGAGAAAAAGAGAGACAGAGAGAGAGAGAGGGAGGGAGGGAGAGAGAAAAAAAAGAGAGAGAGAGAGAGAGAGAGAGAGAGAGAGAGAGAGAGAGAGAGAGAGAAAGTTAGTTGGGTAATTTATTCTCCCTTGGAACAATGTCTTGAATGCTTCCCCCCTTCTTGGCAGCTGTGGAGCTCATGGGAAGGGACTCAGAGAGGTTGGAAGCTTGAATCTGATGTTCATTTTAAACAGATGTTCATGGCAGCACAGATTTGCTCTTCCTAATGGCCAATGTAAATGACTCCCATCTGTCAAGATCTCAGAAGATGTGGTAACTTCTCAGGTCAGTTCTCTTCCATGTTGGGAGTTGACTATGGAAAAATTATTCTGATTTAAGGCTGATTCTAATCCCAGGGATGGGGAGAAATGAAGGGAATGGAGGTGGTGTGGCAAACCATTGGTCACTTTCAGAAGGGAAGCATCTCCATATTATAGAGATAGAACATAAGAATAGGACCTTTGACTCCATTGGTATTCCAGACCAGTGAAGGTCAGCACCTTCTCTGCAACTTACAGCCTTAGTGTCTTGCCTAGAACATTGAAAGGCTAATTAGTTTCCCCAAGGTTATAGAGCCAGTATGTATGAAAGGTGAAACTTTAACCCCAAGTTAGCTTCAAGGCTAGATCTAACTAGAATGCCAGGGGTGGAGAACTCGTGGCCTTCTAAATCCTTAAGTGCATCATTTTGACTGAATCTAAATTTTACAGAACATTCTATAAAATTTGGATTCAGTCAAAAGGCTGCACTTAAGGATTTAGAAGGCCACATGTGGCCTTAAGGCTGCAGATTTCCCACCTCTGTACTATGATACACTTACCTCCAGATAGATCAGTTAGAAATAACCTTGGTAGGAAGCCATGTCCAGAAACCACACACACACACACACACACACACACACACACACACACACACACACAGCCTTGTGATTGTGATTTTAGGATCTCACAGGACAGGATATTAGGGGTCTTTCCTAGGTAAGGCCAAATTTAAGGCAAAATTATGAAATAGGGAAAAGTTTATCTTTGGCAGCCCCTGAGATAGCTCTTTCCCTCCATAGTTCCCGTTCCTTCCTCTTCTTGCTGTTTACTAAGGAATTTGTCCTTCCCAAGCTCCCCTTTCACTTAAAAATTAAGCTGTCAAGTGTCTCAAGTCCAAGAGAATACTGGTTGGGGGAGGGGGGTGGAACATGTGGATTTCAAAGTCTTATGTGCCTTCATTAAGCCAGGAAATTGTGGAGAGGAGGAGAATCTGGAGTAAGACTGGGAGGCAAATAGAGACTTTCTGCCTCAGCACGAGAAGCTTGGAATATCAGGACACATGCGCCTGGAACACACTGGAAACAATCTCTTCCGAGGCTCCAGCCAGGCAAGTCCAGGGATCCCACTTGCCTCTAAACAGAGTGTTAGTGTGTCCAAGCAGTCACTCCTGCCAGAAAGTAACAAGGTGTCTCCTGGCAGGCTGAACTTCCATTGTATTAGATGTGTCAGAGAAAGACTGAGCACAGGCAGGAGGACAGAGATGATAAAGGGAAGAAAATGGGTGAGAGCCTGAGAAAAAGCAGGCATCGGCTCTCCTCTGCTCTGTGGAGGTACATCAGTTAGAAAGGGTCTCCTTCACTGGGATCAATGCAGTGACCAATCACAACATCAGAGCACTAGTGATGAAACACGCCACCCACCTCTTGGCAGAAAACACGGTGCAGAATGAGACAAGAGTTTTCAGACGCAGTCGATATGTGGGTTTATTTTGCTTAATTGTGCCTGTTTATTACAAAGGATTTGTAATTTATTCCTCCTTCTATGAGAGGAAGGGAGATGGATAAGTTAGTGGGCAGTCACAAAGAGGCAAAAAAAAAGTAGGAAAAGTGAATCATTAAAACATTTGAAAATACATGGAAGAAAATTAAGAAAAGTTCAGGAGGGGAAACAAATAGGACAAATCCATTATTACACTATTGTTAAATGTAATACATTCTTTAAAAAAAAATCAAACTACATGTAACCGAAGTTCATGGTTTAATGGTCTTTTTGGTTCTTTGTATACTGAAATATCTATGCTTATTGATGATTACGTTCATAATAAAAAATTTTAAAAGAAAGAAAAGGCTTCTTTTGCAAGCATTTAGTCGTCTTTAGGCATAGGGACAGGGATAGGACCTCAGTGAATACTGAGCTTTCAGTGGAGAAAATTCTCCTAGTAATGCAGGTTGGCACCCACTTTGCAACTTCTAGTCATCTCTATATGCTGAAAATCTCCAAGTCTTTCCCTTGAAATACCTATCCAGAGGTCTGACCGTGGAGGCATGTCATGAGGGATTCCATTTTTGGTCTTTGTACAGAGTTCTGTCTGCAACATGTCATGACTAGTGTGTCTATTAAATAAACAGAGGCCCGGGCTTTGGCTTTCAGGACTGTCTTTCTCCAAGAGATTTAAACATTAACTACAGTTGTCAGCTAATGAGAAAAAAAATGTGCAAACCAGAAAAAGGGGGATTTTAGAACTCAGAGTTCAATTCTGTCCCCAAAACAGCCCTTCTGTACTTGGGACAAAAAGTACCTGGGACTATGTAATACATTCACCAATAGCCTCCACTCCTGCCTCAATCATACCTTCCAAAACCCAGAAGATGAGGCTCCAAGAAGTGCTTGTACAATATTAGAAATGTCTTTGTTGTCAGAAAATTGTATCATCCATCAGTCAGCCTATCAGTCTGTGCCACTGTTTCTTTCAACTGTAAAATTTAGGTGGGCTAGAAGGTAATTAGACTCTGGTTCATCTCACCCAGTTGTTGGGATTAAGGTAGCCTAGATGGTGAAAAGAGCACCAACCCTGGAGTCAGGAGGACCTGACTTCAAATCCAGCCTCAAACACTTACTTACTAGTTGTGTGACGTCGGGCAAGTCACTCAACCCCAATTGCCTTGCCTTTCCCCCTCCAAAGAGCAAAAAAAATAAAAGATAATAGAATGAGAAAGCTCTTGGGAAACTATAAAGCATCATACATAGGATTGGTATTAACATGACCTTTTCTCTACAGCCATCCCACCCTCAGGACCAGATCTTTCCACCTCCACCAGAGCTTTGTTCCTTTACCCATCTTGGCACCAGAGTTGGGGGTCCCTGGATCCTCTGCTAAAATCTTCCTTTTCCCTGCTTCTTATACTTCCAGGCGTCCCTGTGATACTACACTCTGGGACAGTTGCCTCCACCTGGTCTTCATTCCCAAATTCAACATATCTATGCTGTTCTTGGTTTGACTGGGGACCTACTAAAAGAGGAGATTTCTGGGTAACAGACAAGATATGGAATAAATGTTTGTTATTTGATTGGTTATAGCATTTCCAGGAGGTTAACTTCATTTTTAAAAATTTCTCTGTGGAAAAAAATCTAAATGACATCAAAACCTCTTCTAGCTCTAAATACAGAGTATCCCAGAAGTCCAGGGCAGGTACAGCAGACCCCTGTCATTTACTTTAACCATAATCTTTTTAGGGATAAGGAAAAAATAAGACCCAGAAAGTTCAATGGACCCACTTTAAAAGTTCATGAATGTAGCTGAGTGGCCCCCAGGGTTTGAATCCAGGTCCCTTGATGACAAATCTAGGACTCTCTCATACATACATACATACACACATAATCATGATCTAATTTTGTTGTTGTTGTTGTTCCTTAAATCCCGGAGATATCATTAAATTTGAGGAGAGAAAGTAAAAGGCAAAGAAATTATATCATGGGAGGAGAAGACATCTGTGCCCTACTAAGGCCACACAATACTGGAAGGGGGTCAGCCTTAGGAAGCAAATCTGGCCTGGCCGGGCCTGTTGACAACTCACTTGCCTCAGCTGCTCCATCCCTACTGTTTGTCTTGCCAATTGGCATGCAGATTTCCAACCAACCAACATCCCTCTTCAGTGCCCACCTCCTTCCTGACCCCAACACACACCCATTGGCACTGGGCATTGCTTCCTGTCCCTGAACTGGAAACATGGAGAGAAGAAACACTTCACAGGCCAGAAAGGTGGTCAGCATTGTACAGAGAGGTTCCCATTGTGGCAAAATTGCAAGTACCTAAAATAGCCACCATTCTGGAGGCCTCTTTGGCACACAGAGGGGAGTGATGAAAAAACTAGAACAATCTACTTGGATCAGGAGATACGGAATAAGCCTTGTACCTGACCCCACAGACAAGAGAACCCTACCCTCCCCGTGCTCAGATCACGCGAACACTGGTTTCTCTGGAAACAAGCTTGCTAACAATATTTTTGCAAAAAAATAAAATAAAACCAAAGGTGGGGTGGGGTGAAGGAGGGGTATAATAGGTGGAATGTTGGTAATGGCATCAGGACTTTGGTTCAAATCCTGACTCTAACACTAATTAGCTGTGTTACTCTGGGCAAATCACAACCTATTATGGACCTCAGCAACTTCATAGGATTTATCTCTGTGTCAAAGATCATAGGTAAGAATCTAATTGAAAGTAATAGTATGTACTCCTTTAAAATTAAACTCACCCGTACAAATATTCGAATTGTGCCTGTAAGGGCAGGGGAATTTTGATAATAAGCAAAAAGACACATAAAGAATTAAATAATGGTGTGCCTTATGGTCTAGTGGACTGGCTCTGGGCTAGGAGGAACTGTGCTCGAATATCCCTTCTGGCAGCTTTATTATGTGACCTCAAGCACTTAACCACTCCAAGCATGAGCAGGTTCAGCTAGAATGGCCTCCCAGATCCCTTCCAGCTTTCCATCTATGAATTTATGTGTCAGGAAGGTGAACTGGAGCTGTGAAGTTCCTATACCTGGGTGGGATTGTGCCCTCCAATAGCCCAGGGTGGTCACACCCCAGCAGAAAAGTCAACATATGCCTGAGGGTATGATGAGAGGTGGTAAGAAGGAAATGTAGCTCATGTGCTCAAAGGACCTTAGAACTGCCTTGGGAAGACATGGGGAAGAGTTAACCAGTAACCCTGAGCAGTGAGGTCTGCTTATGTAAGTACCTCAGTAAGTGGTGTAGGGCAATTAAGTGTGACCTGAATTTTTACTGCTTTCTCTGGGCCTGCGACCTGTGAATGAATGAATGAATGAATGAATGAATGAATGAATGAGTGAATGAATGAATGAGTGAATGAATGAAGCAAGCAAGCAAGCATTTAAGTGCTTACTAGGTGCCACGCTTTGGTTAGAGAAGACAGCTCAGAGATTTCTTTCCCTCTCAGTACATGCTAAAGAAACTGGAAGTGTTGTTCCTCCTGTATTAATTAGCTGCTCTGAAGCATCCATAATCAGGTTCATATCTTCCACATAAACACAAAGAATCCCCCATTTCATGTCACCTGGGGAACAACTTGGGTCCCTAAGGATAGGTATGGAGGCCCTTCACTTCTTTCTCCAGATGGACCCCAGAGAGGGCCTTCTCCCTTTGAAAGAGGCAGTTCAGGGTTTTGGCTTTGGGTTGTTGGGTTTTTTTTTTCCCCCAGGTAATTGTGTAATCAGGTGTGTAATTAGGGAGGAAGGCAGTTCAGTGGATAGTGTTGGACTGAGAGTCAGGAAGACAGGAATCTGAATCTTGCCTCAAGCACATACCAGCTATGCAGCTTTAGGCAAGTCACTGATTCTTTCTGAGCCCCAGCTTCTCCATCTGTGAAAGGAGAATTAATAATAGCATCTTTCTCACAGCATCGTATGCAAGTCAAATTAAATGAGATAATAAATATAAGATTGTGTTTTTTTTTTAAAGTAGGACAGCTAGGTGGCACAGTGGATAGAATACCGAGCCCGGAAAAAGGAAGACGTGAGTTCAAATTTGGCCTCAGACATTTACTAGCTCTGTGACCTTGGGCAAGTCACTTAATCCTGCTTGCCTCAGTTTTGTAGACTATAAAACGAGCTGGAGAAGAAAATAGCAAACCATTCCAGTATCTTTGCAAAGAAGAGACCAAACGGGGTCGTGAAGAGTCAGAGACGACTGAACAATAACATTTTAAAGTGCTAAATGAATGCCAGCTATGATGACTGGGAGTCTAAGAACTAGAGCATCCTGTGGAGCAGGATGCCCCCAAGGTTCTAGACCCCTGGTCTTCTAATCCTACTTTTCAATACGTGAATTTATGTGTGTGGAAAGGGACTTAGAGCTGGAAAGCTTCTATGCCTGAGTGGGATTGTGCCCTCCAGTGGTCCAGGGTGGGCCCACTTGTGTATACTCAGGACCTGGACACAGACAGACTATAGTGCTGGTTACCAGACTGATGTTTCCTGTTTAAAATAAGTGCTGGGTCAGAACAAGAACAGTCACAGATATTGTACCTCTAGAGTCAAGATGAACTGACAGAAGTGTGTGTGTGTGTGTGTGTGTGTGTGTGACAGACAGGAAGGGAAATAGAGGAGGAAGGAGAGAGAGGTAAGAGGAGAGAGAGAGAGAGAGAGAGAGAGAGAGAGAGAGAGAGAGAGAGAGAGAGAGAGAAAGAGAGGGAGAGAGAGGGAGAAAGAGAGAGACACAGAGAGAAGGACAGAGAGAGAGAAAGAGACAGAGAGAGAGAGAGAGAGAGAGAGACAGAGAGAGAGAGAGAGAGAGAGAGAGAAGGAGGGGGAGAGGGGAAGAGAAGGGAGCAGAAAGGAGATGAAAGAGGAGGGGAGGGGAGGGAAAAGGAAGAGGGAGAAGAGAGGGGAGATCTCTTTTGATATACAGCAGGGACTTTATGTACCTGGAGACAATGGTAATCACAAGCACTGGTAGGCAGGAACCCTGAAGCACTGGCCTATTGGGTCCTGGGGCTTCCAATGATTGGATTAGATCCCTGACCAGTACAATCCAATTTCTCCTATGAACCTAAGAAATAGAACAGCATAGGGTTGCAAGCTGGCTCTACTCAGAATCATCACGATAATAACATAAATATTTGGGTGCATGAAATGAGTGCTGGAGAGGAGAGGAAAAGAGGAGTTTGCTCAGCAGCCTGGCAGATTCCAGCACTGGCCCTTTGGCACAGCTGACCCTCTCTGCAGTCCTACATTCACTTTCCAACAGGAAAGCCAGCGCCGCCCTCCCTGCTCACCCCATGGTACAGAGACACTGACGGAAGGAAGAAAATGTGCCACAGGTCAAATGCCTTCCACTGACAGAAGTCAGCGACTTGGCACTGCCCCAAGCCTTTCCCTGCTCTCCCCTCCCCCAGCTGTTTGTTTTAGATAAACCCCGGGCCTTTATCCCCAGACAATGGGCATGTATTGACATTATCTTTTAATTAGGAGTTGGGGAGGTTCAGCGTGCTGCCTTGTCCCTGTGCCAGGCAACCCGGGAGAGAGTGAAGGGCTTGTTAGTGTTTCCATCATTAATCCTATTTTCAGGAGGATTTGAATTGGCGGGGAATGGAGCCTTGCTCTGGGCTGGGACTTGGCACTGGTTTCACTTTGAGAGATTAGGCCATTTCTGTTGTTTTTTTCCTAGAGGAAAGGAAAACACAAGACAGAGGCGCTGCACAACAAGAAGCGGTTAGCTGGGCTGAGGGGGTAAAAGGCTGACAGCATTCTTCCAGCTTCAGAATTCTTCAGTGGGGCACAGGGGATCAAATTAACATTTAAAAGTGCATAAAGTATTGCATGAGGGGCAACATGGTTTAGAGGAGAGAGAATCACCAGTCAGTTCTGAATTCAAGTTCTGTCTCTGATACTGGCTGAATGACTCTGGGCAAGTAACCTCACAGCACTCTAGGTAAATCTTAGGACTGTGAGTTACAGAGATGTCAACCTGTATTGGTAGAGGGGATGTCCTCCCATGGGAGTTCCCTATGTCAGTAAAGTTATAGCCTAGTATCTATCTATTCATCTGTCTATCCATCCATTATCTATCTATCTATCTATCTATCTATCTATCTATCTATCTATCTATGTATCTATCAGTCTACCTTTCAATCTATCTATCCATCCATCCACCCATCTATCCTTCCATCCATCCATCCATCCATCTATCCATCCATCCATCTATCTACCTTTCAGTCTATCTATATATCTTTGTTGTTGTTGTTGAGTCGATTAGTTGTGCCTGATTCTTCCTGACCCTCATTTGGGGTTTTCTTGGCAAAGACACTGGAGTGATTTGCCATGTCCTTCTCCAATCAAAGTATCTACTAATATACTTATATGTACGTGTTTGTGGATATATGTGTGTATGTGTATGTGTGCATATTTATTATAAAAAAATTTTAAGTTCTGATTTGTAGGATGGTGGAGGGAATGAGAAATACAACACATCAGATAATTAGCTCACACTGGGAAATTACGTTTTGCAGCTCTGCTTCTCCTTTTATCATACCCAGGGAAAAGTGTTGCAACCCCCTTGTATCTCATTTGGAGGTCTGACGGATGACATGTGGACCAGGAGAAATTGAAACAGAGAAAAGGAGAAAGGGACCGCCTGGCTTTTTCATTAAAATCCAAACTCCTTAATTTGTCACTCCAGGCTTTCTATGATCTAGGTCCAGCCCACCTTTCCAGCCTGCTTTTTCTCACAGTTTTAGCACACCAAATGTTGCGGCTAAACTTGCACATTGTAGAGTTGCTGGTGCACATCCCACCCTTTCCCACTTTTGCTCAGACTTATGCTGACTGAAAAACAAAGCAAACAAACCAACAAAACCAGTGAGCTTTATTGGTGCCTTCTGGTTTTATATCACAGTCATTTCAGGATATATAGTAACTACATTTGATAATATATGTGACATTTGTCCTTGTAGGTACTGGCTCTCCCCTACCAAGAAGAGAAAAGTATGATAATTTATGTTTTTCCCATTAAATTTTTAATTAATAACTATTTTATTATCTTTTTCTCCATTTTATTTTATTATCTATTTGTCTGTAATGTCTCAGATCAATTTTGGATAGAGAAGCAGAGTCCAGACAAACTATAATAGCTAGTACAGGACCTGAGTCAGGAAGACTTGAATTCAAATCCTGCCTCAGACACTTAACTGTGTGAGACCCTGGGTAAGTCCCCTAACCTCTCTCATTCCCAGTTTCCTTATCTATAAAATGGAAACAATAATAGTACCTTCATCACTGGATTGTTGTGAGACTCAAATGAGAAAACTATGTCTGGTCAGTGTTTAGCACCGTGTCTGGTTAAAAAAACAACCAGGCACTAATTAAATGTTCATTGTATTTTATTGGTACATAATATGCTCATAAATGATTGTTGGCTTGACATATTTAAAAATGCTTTGTAAACTTTCAACCAATACATGAATGCTATTATTGTTTGCTATTATTATTATTGCCATTATTATTTGTGTACCCTAAATATGATTGAAAAATTGTGGGCCCCTGCTCCTTGCATTTGAAAATTGTACTGCTATATGTTGTTCCCCACCAGGAAGTGGGAGCATATACAGTACGGCATCATAAAATGAGTGCATGTCTATACAGTACAGACAGCAGAATTTTCTGACATTAAATTATTTGCTGTTATTATTTACTTCATTGTTTCAATTGATCCATGAGCTCACAAATCACAGAATCTCAGAGTTGGAAGGGTCCACAGAAGCCAACTACTCTACCTGTACCTGGGAATGAATCTCCTTTATGACATTCCCCAATGGTCATCCAGCCTTCCCCTGAAGACCTCATTCAAGAGTTTGATGAGTATGCCATTTAGGCCATTGTCCAAATCATTGGTAATAATGTTAACCATCACCAAACACAGATCCATCCCTGTGGCTCTTTCCAAGCTGAATTTGAACCATTAATGAGTTTGTTACTCAATCAGCTATGAATCCACCAGCCCATAGTAGTGTCTAAATTTCATCTCTCCATCCTGTGAAATGCTTTGTTAACATCTCAATAAACCATAGCATTGGCTTGATCTAGCTACCCTGTCAAAAAGGGGAAATTAGGTCAGTTAGACATGTCCTGTTTTTGATGAAGCCATGACACCTTTTTGTGAAGGCTGCTTCCTTTCCTAGATGTTTCGACCATCTTTTAAAAATAACGTATAATAGTACAGGATTCTGGTTGGTCCCTATGTAACCCTCTCCACCTCAAACAATCGTGTCCTTCTCTGATTTTACTTTTTTCACCAATATACCCCTCTTTTTTAGTTTTTCCTTGATAAACTCAGCTCATCTTGAGCCTTAGTGTACCTGATAGGATAGTGGTCTTACAGGACAATGCCATGCTTTTTCATTCTTTCTCTACTGGCTGTCCTTTCTTCTTTGTTCTATGCATATCTTTGAAATCCTAAGTCAGTTGATAGGTTTCCCCGAGTACCCACATCAGTCTTGTTAGACTATTTATTTTCCTTCTCAATGGAATTGTTTTTCTTTGTGTCTTCGGAATTTAATTGAGAACTAATCATCCTACTTGGGCTGATTTCTCCAGCTGAATTTTAGCACAATGAATCCTGCTGATTTTTTCTCTGAACCCGTTGAAATGTGTTCTCTCCAAACCAATTCACCCTAAAGTTCTCATTTCCATCCCAGTGACCAGTTCTTCCTAGACGAAAATCAGATCCAGAAATAAATTTTCTTCTTGTTGGCTCCTCCATCTTTTGAAATGAGAAATTGTCATTAAGGTAAGTCAAGAAATTATTAGCCGCTCTACTTTGGGCAGAGAAGAGCTCAAACACATATCTTTCTAATTAAAATCCTCCATCACTTCTATCACATTCTTCTATATCAGGCTTATGATCTGTTCCTTAGACTCTTCATTTATTTCCACTTTTTGTTCAAATGGAGAACAGTACATTCCAATAATAGTATTGCTTCTGTTTTTGGCTTCATTGATTATACAAATGTTCTCTAGCATGCTTATCTGGTTCATAGATTTCCTCACATGAGTATATCTTCTTAATAAGTAATATTATTTAATTCCTGCTCCTTTTATCCATCCTGTTCTTTTGGAATAATGTATATCTGGCTATTTGACTGTAGGACACAAAGTCTGAAGAATTAAAGATGAAGATGTAATATAAGGTTCAACAAAGCAGTGCACGGTAGCTGTTGATTGGGCTGTTACGTATAACCAATGAGAAACCTGAAACGACGAGAGTAAAAGCTGACAGGAGGGTATCCTTACAATGTTAGGAAATGTGAGGAAGGCCTCCAGTATCTTGGGTGTACTCTCTATGGTGAATTTATTGGAGGACATGGAAAAGCACTGCACAGGAGGACAGGTAGGACAGACTGGGGATTCGTCATTGAAGGGAACATCCAGATTGATGAGATCACAGAAGCATTTGAGTGTTTGAGAATACTTTTCCAGAGTTATAGTCCAGTTATGAATCTCAGTCTTCCATGTTTCAGTAATACCATATGTGGTTGTATTAAATTCCTTGTATTAAATCTCTTTTTCATCTTGTTTGTTGCCCATAATTGGTACAATCATGTATAAATTTCTAAGGTCATGGGTCTCCTTACTGGTTCATATCTCTTGTAGTATCCTTCTAGCATAACTCCTTCTCCAAACTTTTACTCAGATTTTGTATGTGTTGGGGGGTGGGGGTGGGGCCTGGCGTGTGGTGTATTGTCAGGAAGTTGAGCATGCATCGCTTGGGATATGTGTGTGTGATGACTTGTTTACAATACAATACTATATAGCTGCATGATATAATATCGCATCATCAAAATTTCAATGCAGGAAAAACCCTATGTATTAACAATAAATTATTAAATTTTAGATGTATCATTTAAAAAATATACATATTTTTTGAAATGATGCAAATTTATAAAGCAAATAAACCCTGGAAAGTAGATTTCCAGGGAGGACACTAAGGTTTTTTTAAAAAGGGGTCAGCAGGCCAAATAAGTTTGGGGACCTCTGTAGAGGCAGATAGCTGTAAGAAGATAGCTGACCTAGGTAGGAACCAGGAAAATGTGGATTCTAGTCCTGCCTTTTATGCATATGGACTGTGTGGTTTTGGGTAAGTCCCTTAACTTCTCAGAACTCTAGGCAAGGTGAATCAAACTAAAAAAGAAATGGCTCTCTGAAGCCTCACATCACCTTGGAAAACCCACAAAATACCATTAGCTGTGTAGTATTGTGGGGCAGCTAGATGGTGCTGTAGATGGAGCATCAGGCCTGGAATCAGGACAATCGAAGTTCAAATCCAGCCTCAGACAATTACTAGCTGTGGGAACTTGGGCAAATCACTTAATCCCTATATGCCTCAGTTCATCACCTTCAAAACAGGGGCATTCAGGAGAAGGAATTGGCAAACCACTCCAGTTTCTTTGCCAAGAAAACCCCATGGATTTATCCATGAGGGTCACAAAGCATCAGAGGTGACTGAACAAACAAACAAAATACTGTTTTGTGTTTGTATTTATTTTCTTAAACATTTCCTAATTACATTTTAATCTGGTTCAGGCCCCTGACAGAACCACTGCCACTCTCTGAGTCTGACACTTCTGCTCTAAGCCCCTCAGTGAAAGGGAGGGGGCTGACCCGCATGGGGGGGGGGGGGGAGTTTCCTCTCCTGAGGATTCCTCTACACCCGTGGAATCATTCTCATACCTATCCTAAATCCTTCTCCACAGACTCAAAGGCTAAGTTACAACTCTCTGTGCTCCTCTTAATACAAGCTTGCCTTTTATTTTATTTTTTACAAGTTTGCCTTTTAAAAGCACAGTCGCACAAGTACAATAATCCCAAAGCTGGATATTGCTGACTCATACTCAGCTACGAAGTCCAGAAATTCCTCTAGAGAGAGTTCTTTTTAAAACCATTTTTTTTTAAATGATGCTTTGGAACCTGGCCCTGAATTGTTATGTGTGATATGGGTATGAGCACAGAGATGGGGCAAGTGCCATTTTGAGATTCTTGGAAGACAATGCCCTGAAAATGTGAGGGTTGTGATTCTGCATTGTGACGGGGCTGAAGAAAGCTAGTAAAAGCATTCAGAGAAATCATGAGTAACCAAGATTGTGGGGGAAGGGCAGGGAAGGAAGCCTTCCCATGGTCAACATAACCGTCGCTGACATTTGGTTTCAGCTTTGGACTTCGGGATCCCTCCCAGTATGGGGAATGAGGGGAGGCCCTCTAGGAATGGGGGAGGGATTCTGAGCCTGGTGGGCAGTCCCATTGGACTGGACAGTACCCTCACCCCCACCCCCACCCCCCACGAGTCGAGGCTCCAGGAGGCACATGGAAACTCTCTGCTCCTGCCACTCCAGCTCATTTGACGTTTCCTTGTGGCATTTCCAGAACCTAGGACTGGTTGTAAACATTTACTCTGGATCATAAACATGGGGAAAGTGGCTATTGTTTCTGCTCCCACCTCTACCTCTCCAGCTTTGGCTGAACCAACTGCCTAAGGAGAGATGGAGTGAAGGGAGAGGGAAGGAGTGAGTTCTCACCCTGCCCAGGCAAAGTGGGCTTCTTCTTTTGAAAAAAGGATCTAAGAATTTCATAGAAGAGAAAGGGGAGGCTCTCTGGGTTTTTTTTTTAATTTTTTTGAGGCAGTTGGAATTAAGGGACTTGCCTAGGGTCACACAACTAGCAAGTGTCAAGTGTGTGAGGCTGGATTTGAACTCAGGTCCTCCTGACTTCAGGGCTGGTGCTCTATCTGTACCACCTAGCTGCCCCGAGGAAGACTCTATTGGCCTGATAGCTCACCTTTACACAGCATTTTAAAGTTTGCTAAATGCTTTGTTTTTTATGTCATCTGATCCTCACAATTTTACATCTGAAAGACTCAGAGGCCCCAAGGACTTTGGAAGGAAGCCTGACTGACTCTGGAGTGAGAGGAGCTAGGTTCATATCCTGACTCTGTTAACCTATTTGTGATCTTTGACATTTGACATCCTGCAGCCTTGGTTCCATTGGATTGATTCTAAGATCAATTTTCTTTCCAGGTCTGCATCTATGATACTGATTCACCAGGGGTCACACAGCTAGTCAGTTTATAAAGCAGGATTAGAACCCAGGCCTTCCCAATTCCAACTACAGTACTCTGTCCTCTACATCATACTTCCATAGGAAACATCCTAGGGCCTGGGCCTGGTAGAAGTGATGTGTCAGCATCTGTGGAAAGAGAAGTGGATTTGGAGTCGAAGGACTGAGTTCAAATTCTTACCCTGACGTGTAACTTTTGACACATATCTTCTGGGCCTCAGTTCCTCATCTGTAAAGTAGAGAGAGGAAGTGGGGGATGAGGCTTCAAAGACCTTTCACATCTCTTTGAGCACTAAATCAGTAATCTTAAGTCAAGCTCAGCCACACAAACATATATACTAGTTGAGGAAGTAGACTTTGGAGGTTTGTAGGAGGTGACCTGGGGTGGGCTGTTGCCTGACCACTCTGTCCCCTTGTCCAGGTCCTCCTTGGCAAAGAAGGAAAGAAAGCAGAACTGTGCACACTCCTGCAGAGAAGGAAAGGGCTGTGTGTGTGAGAGAGAGGGAGAGAAATTAGTAACTGTCTACAACTTACAACTCAGACCACAACAAAGACCTGTATTTACAAGAACGGTGCTCTGTGTTAAGACCTATTCCTAGTGTTAAATTTCCGTTTTCCTTCTCAGCATCCCCCCTTTTTTTCCTCCCTCCTTAACTTCATTGTTGGAGGAAATAAGCCGTACTAAAAATTATGGCTTATACCTCAAACCAGCTACTTGTTGGGTGAAAATTACCAACTGGCCCCATTCTTCTAGCAGACCTCCCCTCTTTATCCAAGGTGGCATTGGTTTCCATAAGCACAGCAGACTCCTAAGTCATTCAGCCATAAAGAAAATTGGTCAAGCTGTTTTATTGTTAGGAAAAACAAGCTGCACATTCGCATTTGGAAAATCCAAAGGAGATGGGCCCCTGTGCATGAATGTACCTCCAGCCACCCATCCATCAAGGAAACTCTAGAGGGATGGAGTCCTCCCAACGGATGGGAGAACTTTGAGGGGTGGGGACCTTTCAGGAAATGTTTATTAAAACTCTTTGGCCAGTTTTTTATGATGGCCTTGCTTCCAAACCAACTTTTATCCCATGAGGAATCCCTTCAAGTCTGGCAAGGTGGGGGGGGGGGGACATTACAGAAGGGAAATAGAATGGAGACGTGCTCATAAAAGCTTTAATATTAATAACAGAATAATAATAATATAAGAAGAAGAAAAGGAGACATACATGCAATATGTGTGTATGTACATATGTATACTCATTGAGACACAGAAACACACACCATCATGCTTCTTTCCAGTTCAGACATTGCACACTGACGTTTGAGTCAAGTGGAAGCAAAACCAGGCAAGTTGAGACCAGATGCTTGCAGAAGGGTCATTTTAACTGTTAGCGGTGTTTCCAGGGTGTCTCCTATTTGGGGGCAGACAGCATCTCATGTCTTCTTCTTTTAATCATCAGACTTGCTCTACAACAATAAGTGTGGATAGCTCTGGCAATGATACTACCTCTATCCTGTCATTGGACTACGTCATGTAAACCAGGACACAGAGCTCATGACGAATCAGTTCATTCCCTCACATCTCTTCACTAATGCCTTGATCATTGAGGCCCTTCAGGGAGCATCTCAGAAGGGCCCCTGCTGTCGGATTACAAATCTAGGATACAAGTCCAACCCAGAGTCTATGTCACTGGGAGAGGAGCAAAACTGAAAAAAAAAAAAAGGGGGTGGGCGGGAATGTTATCTAGGGCAGGGTTTCTTAATCATTTTAATCTCATGGACTGCTTTGCCAATCTGGGGAAACGTATGGACAGACCCTTTCTCAGAATAATGTTTGTTGCCTACATTCAGAATTGAAGGAAATACACAATTTTAGTTGGAGGGTATTGAAAATAAAGATTTTTTTCCTCCATCTAAGTTCATAGACACCCTAAAACCTATCCACAGAGTTCTTAGAGGTCCACTGATATCAGGTTAAGAACCCCTAATCTAGTTTGATATATGGTAAGGACTCTGTGTACCTGGAGAACCCTATGGTGATCATGAACTCTGGTAGGCAGGAATACCGAAGCATTGGTTGATTAGGTCCTGGGACTTTCAATGTTTGAGTTAGATCCCTGGCCAGTATGACATACATTCTCCTGTGAACCTGAGAAATAGAGTGGCAAGGAGTTGTAGAATATCTCTGCTCAGAACCATCATGATAATCAAATAAGTGTTTATTGATTGATCAGTTCGACGCAGAGGATTAAGGGTGCTCTTTCTCGTACTAGCGTCGCAAGGAACAATGGAACACTGGAACAATGTAAGAAATGTGGTGAAGACCAGGCTGGTCACCTAAGTAGGACAAATCTCAAAGTTTGCATGAAAGGTACTGAAGATAGCGATGTTATACGTAACACAATTGAAGTACATCTTTCCAGGACCAGGCAAGGACTTCATTCATACTGGTTTTTGTTGTTTTGTTTTGTTTTGTCAACAACATCCTCAACTCCAAGTTACAGAATATATCCAAGAGGAATGCAGGGCAATTATAGAAAATATTATAGTGTCCTTCTTAAAGCCAGATTCCGAGAAATAAGAGCAGAAGTTAAGAAGTTGAAGACTGAAACGTAAAGAACCTGAGAGCATTGAAAATCTTCATTTCACACAAACTCCAGCAGAGATAATGAAATAAAAATAATGAAATGAATGGTGAAGATAATGCCAAGTCTTGAATAACTGAAAAGGATAAGGACATTCTTAGAATGGAATTTCAAAAAGTCCTTTTTAATTTGATGGCGCAAATATAATTAACAAACCAACTATATAACAAGACAGACTACTTTTGAAAAATAAGCATGGGGCAGCTGGATGGTGCAGTGAATAGAGCACCGGCCCTAGAGTTAGAAGGACCTGACTTCAAATCTAGCCTTAGACACTTAACATTAGCTTAACAACTAATTAGCAATTTCAGTCAAAGGGCTGCACTTAAGGACCTATAGGGCCATGTGTGGCCTGGTGGCCACAGGTTCCCTATCAAAATAGCTTAATATTAGCTATTAACACTTAACTGTGTGACCTTGAGCAAGTCACTTAACCCCAATTGCTCTGCTTTCTCCCCTCCAAAAAGCAAAAAAAAAAAAAAAGAGAGATCTTAAAAGTGAAAGTGATACATGGAATTAAAACAACACAAAAACCAAAAGTGAACAATTCCAACTTTAGCAAAGAAATTGGAAGAGAGAAATGCCGAAGAAGAACGTTGAGAGGGGGCCCAAGGCCAACGTGCCCTTAGTTGAGGTTTGATGTTGGGATGAAATGAGGCATTGCAAGTCACTGAAGAGTTAACAAAGGAAAATTTATTTTGCTCTAATACAGCAACAAGGTTATAATGGTACTTACCCTGCACTGGGCAGGGGCATCTCATCTCCATATGTGTCTGGTCAGCAGGGCAAAGTTAGTGACTCACATAGTCTTTGGAAGTCCAGCAAGTCAGAGAGGACCCAACCTCACCTGGGTCAGCTTTTTAAAATGTCCTTAGGTGACAAGGAAGCTGTCTCAGGAAAACAGGTAGGGGATGGAGGTGGGGGTGGGGGATTGGAGGGGGTTAACAGCACGGCCTCCTTTTAGGAAAAACTCGTCCCTGTTGCAAAAGTCAAGGAAGAGGTATGGACCTAATCTGTATCGCCTAACCCGTGTTGTAGGGAAATACTGGTAGATATACAGAGCGTGCGGAAAATTTTGATCATCTATATATAATTCAGGGGTGAGGAACCTGCAGCCTTGAGGCCACACGTGGCCCTCTAGGTCCTCTAGTGAACCTCTTTGACTGAATCCAACTTCAGTCAAAGGGCTGCACTTAAGGACCTATAGGGCCACGTGTGGCCTAGAGGCCACAGGTTCCCTATCAAAGGAAGTTGTTACAATGGAAGGTGCAAGTTGGAAGAAGAATGAATCTGAGGACAGATATGTTGAGAGAGGTGACTGAAACTCTCATTCCTCTACAAATCTACAAAGCAGAGGGGTCAGATAAAATCCATGTAAGATCCATAATTATTGGCTCAAACACTCCACACTGGCACGTGAATTGCTGTAAAGTACTCTTACCATCTTCCTCTATGATGCAAAACCATATATTTCTTTAGAGAAGACATCTTATATTTATTATCAATGGACAAGAACATCAATGACTCTTCCAAATGTGGGCCATTTAAATATTTGCATACTTTATACTAAGCATTTTTAGTTTATATAACTCAAAGACTTCTATCAGTAATTAAACAAGAAAACAGTATGTTGACTGAAGAGCAAAAGAAAAAAGTGCACCCCAAAATTCCCAGGGTTGAAAAGAGCAACTTATGATAGATTTGGTGTTTATTGAAGAAGTCACCTGAAATCAGCATAACATTTACAACTCTATTATTGATTCTTCTTTTTTTTTTTGAGGGGGGAAAGCAAGACAATTGGAGTTAAGTGACTTGTCCAAGGTCACACAGTTAGTAAGTATGTCAAGTGTCTGAGGCTGGATTTGAAGTCCTGACTCCAGGTCCTCCTGACTCCAGGGCTGTGCTCTATTCACTGTACCACCTAGCTGCCCCTCTTAATTGATTATTTCAAAGTTTGACAGGTCTGCATTCATGACTCATTGAATATGCTTCAAATTCATAAAAAGAGATCTAAGTTTATGAGAATTCTAAAGCATGTGGCATCTACAAACACATCACCAATATAATAATATGATGAGCAGTTGATATTAAGTGTGGCATCTTCTATGGAGATAATTTAGCCTTAAATCCATAAGCATTATTTCCAGATTAAACTCAGTATGGCTTTCAGAAAGTCAAATGGAGAGTCATACCAAAATGATGAACTAACCATTTGAGGTCCCTGGAAGACAAGTTCTATTACTCTGTTGAAAAACACATTAAAAAGCCATTTTGTCACCTGGAAACTTTGTCCAACTACATAAAAATATCATTTGGCCTCAGTAAGTATAAAATACTGAATAAACTTTAAAGAAGAGAGAGACTAAAGGATTTGAGCTTAAATTTGGTAATCAAATTGAACCAATGGGTGGCACTTTTTAGTTGCAAATTTTAATAAACATATCTGCTTTTTTCATCACCAAAATTTCTCCTAGGGATGCATCCCAACAAATAATATTTTTAGAGGAAAAAAAAGAAAATATATTGAAAAACTCTGACCATGTACAATGCGCCATACTCAGGGATCTCCAAAACTGCAAAGGAGTGGGGTGGAGGATATCCCCATATCTCTTCTTCAGAGCCACATTTATTCTTTGTAATTTTGCATCCTTCATTTTTGGTAGTTTTATGGTTACTCTCTCTGCTTATATCATTGAAGTCATTTTGAATTTTGTTTTTCTTGCTTCTGCTTACTTCACTCTGCATCATAACATGCAAATCTTTCTTTTTTATTGATCATATTCATGATTTCTTACAGCTCAGAAACATTCCACTAGATTCGTGCATCACCATTTGTTTAACCATTCCCCAATCGATGGGCATCTGTTTTGTTTCCATTTCTTTTCTAACACAAAAAGTGCTGCTATAAATATTTTAGCATAAATGGGGATTTTCTTATTAATGATCTCCTTGACGGATAAGCTTAGCAGTGGAATCTCTGGGTAAAAGGGTATGCTCTATTTACATAATCCCATGTGGCTTTCCAAAATAGTTGCATCAATTGACAGCTTAACTGACAAAGAGCTAGGGTGCCTATCTTCCCACCACCCTGATGAAGGCGATACTTATGAATACCTTGGTCTTCTCTAGGCAAGAAACAGTGAACGTATAGCTATTGTGAAAAAGCTAAGATTATATATGTTAAAGAAACGGACAGGCATCCTGAAATAAAAAATCGGTGGGAACACATTTAGAACAATTAATGCCTACACAATACCAACCTTACCAGTTATCTTTGGCATGGTAAAAATAGATGTAGATGTCCCAACAAAAATCTGTACAATATTAATGAAATACGGGGCTCATTACTCCAAGGCAGCTATAGAAAGATGAACAATTCATCATTGAAAAGGAGGGAAAAGACCAGTATTCTCAAAGCACATAACAAACAGGTTAAAATGTATTTTTATACATTTTATATATATTTATATATTTTTGATATATATATATTTAAATATAAAAGTATTTTTAGAACAAACAGACTTCATTTCATAAAGCATCAGTAAAGGCTGAGAAGAGGTACCTACTACCAGATTTGCTGATTGTAAACAAAAGCTGTTTTTTTCTAGACAGAGCCCGTGAAACAAGAAGTAAGAGTGGAATCAAAAGGCGTTCCAAGAGTAATTATGGGCAGCTAGGTGGTACAGTGGATAGAGCGCTGGGCCTGGAGTCAGGAAGACTTATCTTGCTGAGTTCAAATCTGGCCTCAGACACTTACTAGTTGTGTGACCCTGGGCAAGTCACTTAACCCTGTTTGCCTCAGTTTCCTCATGTCTAAAATAATCTGGAGAAGGGAATGGCAAACCACTTCAGTATCTTTGCCAAGAAAACCCTGAAATGTAATCACCAAGAGTTGGATACAACTGAAATGACTGGACAACAAAAAACGGTAAAATTCAAATAAACTCAGCTGGCATTACATTGATGAAGTCTCAAACGGCTGAGTCATGCAGATTTGTTTATACAAATAGAGGATTTCTAGTATCCTGTTACTGCCATAAGAAATTACAGAAAGATTTTCTCTAATGAGATCAATGAAGATTATGCCAAAAAAAATGGAGGAAACTCTACAACAACTCATTGCAGATTGGAAAAAAAATATAGCATGTTCCAGAAACCTAGAAAGATCCTGTCAAAGGCTAGAAATATATGGCAAAAGCTCACCATCTTTTTTTAGACTGAGAGACAATGAATACTCTTACTACAAACATGAAACCCAAAAATAATTTTGAGAACTCCACAAATAAACTACATTGAAACTGGAACATTTGCATCAACCCCTCCTAAATGCCCAAACAAATCATCGATCCATAACAAATTGAAGAACAATATTTTAACTATCTGTTACAATATCAAATATTTACCATATTGGTGTCAGACAGTATGAATTACTCGGTCAGCTTTAGCCCCACAAAGCTCAGAGTTCCTGAGTTCAAAAGATACACCAACCTCAGCCTCCCTAAGAATCAGGGATTACAACTTTTATCCTGATATGTTAATCCTACTACAAAAATAAATTATTTTACCTAGCTATTTCCTTAGAAAATTAATTGTTAAAGAATAATTTCAGGGCAGTTAGGTGGCACAGTGGATAGAGTATAGGCCCTGGAATCAGGAGGACCTGTGTTCAAATCCAACCTCAGATATTGTGTGACCCTGATCAAGTCACTTAACCCCAATTGCCTCAAAAAAAAAATCATAGCAAGATAGACTCTTCATCCAGGATTTTTTCCACCTAAATTCCATAGAAAAACTGAGAAGATAATTATAATGGTGACAATGAAAATAAACGATAGTGAGGGGCAGGTAGGTGTCGAAGCAAATAGATCACTGACCTTCAGACACTTAACACTTACTAGCTGTGTGACCTTGGGCAAGTCACTTAACCCCAATTGTTCTGCCCTCCCCCCTCCAAAAAGCAAAAAAAAAACCCCAAAAAAACAATAATGAAAGGCTTTCAAAATAGAGATAACTAGCAGAAGAAACCAAAACCATGTGGGAACAGGATGCAGGTAGACATTTTTTTTAATTAAAAAAATTTTTCAAAAGTAAGGGCTATTTTAACAACCCTAACCATCCCCACCACAGAGGAGAAGATAGGAACTTAAGTACGATCTTTCAAGGAGTTTGGGCATCGTCAGACAAACTGAACCGTGGTCCCTAAACCCCCTCCCTACCTCGGCAAGAAGAGGAGACATTTGGCTGCAGACCCCAAAGCAGAAAGACACAACAACCAAAAAGATGAACATCAGATTCACAAGAACAAGCCAAAGAAAGAGAGCTGACTTCTCTTCTGAGTCAGCAGGAGGCTGTCAGGGCCCAAAGCAGAGGATGCCCTGAGTCTAAACCAGGAGAAAAGACAAAGGGTTCCCCCAGAGGAGCCAGGCCAAGAGAACCATATATATGTGTGTGTGTGTGTGTGTGTGTGTGTGTGTGTGTGTGTGTGTGTGTGTGTGTGTGTGTAAGCAATGTGGTTCTAATGTGGTAGAAGCAATCAAGGTTAGGTGACTTGCCCAGGGTCACACAGCTAGTAAATGTCTGAAGTCATTATTTGAATTTAGGTCTTTCTGCCTCCAGGGCCAGTGCTCTGTCCATTACACCACTTAGCTGCCCCTCCAAGACCGTCGTGCTGAGCATTACAAATGAAAGAGCATGGTCTGGGAGACAGGAAACCTTGAGTTCTAGGCCTGGTTCTGACAGCTCTCTGGATCTCAGTCTCCTTATCTTTAGAATGGGTATGCCACCACCTGCTTTACCACTCAAGGATACAAGTATAAAATGACATTAAAATAGTTTTTTCCCCTTAAAAATTAAAATAAATACAAATATTTAAAAATATAAAGTTGTAGCCATAAGAACCAAAATATATTAGTTCAGCAGCATCTCAGTCTGGTCTGACACTTGCTTGGTCAATGACCTCAGGTTACATAACATGCTTCAGTCCCCCACATCTTGATGGGGGGGGGTCAGGGTCCTCAGAAATCAAGGCAAGAACAGAGTCTTTGAACACTAGTGCTATTGCAAATTTCTTTTTGCAATATCTGGTGTCTTCTCTCCCTTCCCCCCCTCCCCCAGATAGCTCTGGGGCCACTCAAAAATGTATTCAGAGAGAAGCCCCAGTGAAACAAAGCCCTTCAGACCTAGGTCCCAAAGGGTCATGGAACTAGGCCCCTAGCCAGGTATGCTAATTCATCTTTGTGAGGTGTATGGGATGGGTTCAAAAGGGCTGTATTTCTAGTGAATAAGAAAATCTAACCGGGTTTAGGGCCCTTAGCCTAGTTTATGCATATTTGAGGAGGGAGTGGGGAAATGGGTTTGCCTCACTCCCCATGAATTGCCCAGTATTAAGGTTCTGCCTGGAAACAGGTGGGCCAGTTTGCAAGGGTCATCCAGATTAAGTCGTATAAAGGAAAGAGAACAGATTCTGGAGCCAGGAGACTCCAGAGCTGTGTTCGAATGCCAGACTGCTACTCACTATAGACAATTAATGAAAAAAATCAACCAGTATTTAGTAAGAACAGGACCTGTGCCAGTTATTAGGCATATATATATATATACACGAGAATGAAACGGTCTCTGTCCTCAGGGAGCTTACATTCAGTTAGGTGAGATAACATACACTGGTATAAATATAGACAAAGTTTGAAGGAGATCATAGATTCAAAGTGGGACATGAACAAGGAAGCCGTCCTAAGCACGGGGTGATGGCCGGTGGGGCACTATGGAAATGGGAGATGGAACATCCATGCGGCCAGTTTGATTGGACCATAGAGAACACGAAGGTGTCATGTGTAATAAAGTTTAAAAAGTTGTTTTGGACTGTGTGACCTTGGGCAAGTCACATCCCCTGTCTGGGTTTCAGTTTACTTCTCCTAAAAGAAGGGTATTGGTCTGAGTGGAAAGAAAGAGGAGAAGGAACGTGCCTTTGTATAGTCCCTTCTCTGTGCAGGTCACTGTGCTAAGGACTTTTACAAATATTTTTTCATATGGTCCTCATAAAAACTGTGAGATGAGTACTGTTATTATAGCCATTTACAATTGAGGAAACTGAGGCAACAAAGGTTAAGTGACTTGTCCAGGGTCACACAGCTAGTAAGCGTCTGTGGATGGATTTGAACTCAGGTCTTCTGCCTCCAGGCCCGGCACACCGTACCACCCGGCTGCCTGATTCTCTGCCCATCCCTGTGTATCCTACTCCAGAGTCCAGGATGGAAACCGGCACGGGACAAATCAAGAGACACTGTCTGTATTTGGCTTAGGAAGCGTAGCAGCAGCGGGGTGGCTAAGGTGGGTGGGGAAGTTGGAAACACCAGTTGCTCTACCAGAGGAGGTCAGAGTGACCTCCTCTCCTCCTCAGCAAGTCTGCTTCATGGGGAGGTGGAGCAGACACTCAAAGTCAGCTTCCAAATTCATCAGAAAAGGGCTTGGCTTTTAAAGAAACGCCCATGCATAAACTGGGGACTGAGGGATTTTGAAACTGGACCAGAAAAAGAACTTGGGTTGAAAGGAGGACGCTCTTGCTGCTCCTAGGGCCCATTTAAAGTCTGCTCTGCGGGACTTCTGGGCAGGGCACGTATGTAGCCAAAGGAAGTATGGAGCCTGGGAGTTGATGGGAAGGTTTTGGGGAATTATCTTCAGCTATTATTAGAAGTGGGAGGTCATAGCGTACAACTAGAGACGGTAAGTTCCTTATTCTTACACACTTTCCCAAACAGGAATTTTGTCTATCAACCAACCAACTAGCATTAATTAATTGTCTGCTGTATGTACAGGGCAGCTAGGTGGCACAGTGGTTTGAATGCCAAGCCTGAAGTCAGGAAGACCTGAGTTCAAATCTGACATCAGACACTGGCTGTATGACTCTGGGCAAGTCACATAACCCTGTTTGCCTCAGTTTCTGTAAAATGAACTGGAAAAGGAAATTGTAAGCAACTCCAGATGGAGTCACAAAGAGTCAGACATGATTGAAAACGATGAAACAACAAACTGTATGTGCCCAATTCCTCTTAATTCTAGTGCTTTCCCTCCCTTAATTATTCTCAAATTAGTCCGTATGTATCTTTGTTTGTATGGATTTGTTTGCATGTTGTCTTTCTCATTGGATTGTAAGCTCCTTGAGGGCAGGAAGTGTCTTTTACTCCATTTTGTACCTCCAACTCTTGGTGCAGCACCTGGCCTGTAATAGATGCTTTAATAAATCTATTATTAATTAATAGATTAATATTAATAAATCTAAATCTATTAAAGCATTAATAAATTTTTACCGATTGGTACCTCAGTCAATCAATGTGATTAAAAGGCTGAGGTCCCCCTGGAGATGTAAAGACAAAAGCAAAACAGATCCTGCCCTCAAGGAACTTACTCTCTATCAGAAGAGGCAACATGTACATCTATAGACGGCTGGTAGCCGAGTCCTTAAAGAACCTCGGGAGCACAAGAAGTAGAGGTGAGGAGGGTGTGCATTCCAGGCGTGGGGCGCTGCCAGGACAAAGACACAGAGGCAGGAAATGGAGGGAGTGGTACGTAGGACAAACAGCAAGAAGGCCCATTTGGCTGGATCACCGTGTTCATGGAAGGGATTAACAAAGGTGGTGTTGTTCTGTGACTTTTCAGGCATGTCCAACACTTCATGGCCTCATTTGGGGTTTTCTTGGCAAAGATACTAGAGTGGTTTGCCATTTCCTTTCCTGGCTCATTTTACAATTGAGGAAACTGAGGCGAACAGGGTTGGATGACTTGCCCAGGGTCACGCAGCTAGTAAATATCTAAAGCCAGATTTGAACTCAGGAAGATGTCTTTCTGACTCCAGGCCCAGAACTTTATCCACTGTGCCTCCAAGCTGCCCTTGATGGAGGTAAAAAGGTTCGATGAGACCACACACAAAAGTTGTGGAGAACTTTGGATGCCAAGCAGAGGAGTTTATCTTGAATCTAATTTAGTAGAAAGGGCACTGGGTCAGGAGTCAAGGAACCCGAGCATCTGTCCTGAGTCTCCTATAATCACCACGTGATCTTGTACAAATCATTTTACCTCCCAGTACTTGGCGGTCCTCATCTGTCGAATGAAAACAAGCAATAAGATCAACCCTACAGGTTAGTTCTCAGGATCAAATGGGCATAATCAATGGGAAAGGCTTTGGAAGATATTTTAAATGCCCTGCAAACATGATCATTACTTCTTTTTTAAGAATGCAAGACGTATGCAGCCATGCTGGACACTATGGAACACAGGAACATGTTAATATTTTTAAATGTTTTTATGGACCTATAGAAAACTTTTTTCTCTCTGCTTCCTTCCTCCCTCTCTCCCCCAGAAACTATGAGGAAAGACTAAGAAAATGATTTTTAATGCAACTTTTGTTATGTCAACATTTTTATTGATAACTTTTGTTTTAATATTATCTTCATTTCCAAATATATCCCCTCACCTGCCCTATCCTTGTAACAAAGAATTTTTTTAAAGCAGTTCAGCAAAATCAACCAACATTTAACTATGTTTAACAGTGTTTGGAATATCTCACACACATAATTCCACCATCCCTCACACCCACTCCAGCCTCTGCAAAGGAGGGAGGGAAATACATTTTTTAAATCTTTTATGCAATATTCCACACACACAGGCCATCAACTCCAAGATCACCCCCATCCTTATTTCTATGAAAAAGGAGAGAGGCACATTTTCTCTGGGGCCGAGGTTGGTCGTTATAATTACTCAGCATTCTGTTTCATTTTTTGTTCTTTCAAATACCATTTTATAATGCTTTAAGGTTTGGCTAGGGGGCATAGTGGACAGAGAACAGGGCCTGGAGTGAGCCAGAAAAAAAACCTGAGTTCAAATCTGGCCTCAGATGTTTATTAGCTGTGTGACCCTGGGTAAGTCATTTAACCCTATTGGTCTCAGTTCTCTGTAAAATGAACTAGAGAAGGAAATAGCAAACCACTCCAGTATCATGGCCAGGAAAATTCCAAAAGGAGTCAAGAAGAGTTGGATACGACTTTACAATTACAACAGGTTAAAGTTTGCAAAACTATTCGTGTACAATTTCTCATTCAATCCAAACAACAGCCCTGAGAAGTAGATGCTGTTATATTCCCATTTTACAGATGAAGAAATGAAGGCTTAGGGAAGTGCGATGACTTGGGATCGTAGGATCATAGATTTAAATTTGGAAGTGACCTCAGAGGTCATCTAGTCCAGCCCCTTTACAAATGAGGAAAATGAGGCTTTAAGACTTTAAGTCCAGCCTCAGACATTAACGCTTACTAGCTGTGTGATCTCAGGCAAGTCACTTAACCCCAATTGCCCTGCCTTCTCCCCTCAAAAAAAAAAAAAAAAAGAAGACTTTAAGCAACTTGTCCGTGGTCACCCAGCTAGTGTCAGAGGCAGGGTTTGGACCTAGATCCTCCTGAGTGCAAGTGCAGCCCTTTAACCATTACATCGACAATAGGGCAAATCTGAAATAACAGACCCCCAGATGAGGCGTTTTCCTAAAATTTCCCGTTTCATTCCATGATGCATATGCTGCTTTGGACCAAAGGAAATTTCTGATCTCTGAGAAGTCTTCGTTTCTAAATCACACAGTTTAATGCTGGACTTGTATCATCTCATTTTGTACTTTAGTTGTGTGTGTTTACCTTAGTCTTTTTTATTGTTGCTTTTTGGGGGGTGGAAAGTAGGGCAGCTGGGGTTAAGTGACTTGCCCAAGGTCACACAGCTAGTAAGTGTTAAGTGTCTGAGATCAGATTTGAACTCAGGTCCTCCTGACTCCAGGGCCTGCTCTCCATTGACTGCACCACCCAGGGGCCCCCTTAGACTTGCATAACTAGAAGGCACATTCTTTGAGGGCAGGGACAGTATCTTCTATTCTTTTATTGTTTCTAACGCCTGTCTTTGGACTGAGCATATACACAGTCTGTGCTCAGTGATACTTTCCTTTGCTCTATTAGCAACATGGATGGTCACACCAGAGAATCACTCATCTATATGAAGGATTCCTTTTTGGTATGTGTGGCTTCGGGAAAAAAAGCACTTGGGTTTGCTTTTGCTGTGCTCAAAAACATTAAATGTTTTCCCTCTTCATTCAGGGATAGGGGAATGACTGCCCTTGACATCAGGACACTTAAGGAAAGTAGTTTTCCCAGCATCCTTTTGGAATGCACCTGCTATTTCTGCCTCTTAATAGTAACTATTTCGCCCGCTTTGGGTAATGTTGCTAGATAACTTTGATGTTTGTATAGGCATTTGCTCTGCCTTTGCATCAGAGGCATAGGGGACTTAATCTAGGAGCCTTTTATTTAAAGGACCAGAAGAAGAGAGGGAGTGGGGAAAAGAGAGAAGGGGAGAGGAGAGGAAACAGAGAGAGAGAGAGAGAGGGAGAGAGAGAGAGAGAGAGAGAGAGAGAGAGAGAGAGAGAGAGAGATATGGAGGAGGAGAAGAGAGAAGAGATAGAAAGAGAGGGAGGAGAGGAGAGGGAGAGGAAGGGGGAGAGGGGGGGAAGAGAAAGAAGAGGAAAGGAGACAAAGGGAAGAAGAGAGAGAAACAGAGAAAGGAAGAGAGGGAGTGGGGAAAAGAGAGGAGAGGAAAGAGAGAGAGAGAAAGAGACAGAGAGACAGAGAGAGAGAGAAGAATAGAGAATTTACTGTTTATCATGTGCCAGGCACTGTGCTAAGTGCCGGAAATACAAGTAGGTAAGATACCTCCTGCCCTCAAGAGGTTTACATTCTAGTGGGGAAAGACAATACATTAAAGGGATCTGGAAAGCAAGGGGCAGAGGGAAAAAGAGGGAGGACATTATCACAAGGGACCAAGTAGCTGGGGAGAGAAGAGGAGGAGGAGAAAAAGAAGAAGGAGAAGAAGAAGAAGAAGAAGAAGAAGAAGAAGAAGAAAAAGAAGAAGAAGGAGGAGAAGGAGAAGGAGAAGGAGAAGAAGAAGAAGAAGAAGAAGAAGAAGAAGAAGAAGGAGAAGGAGAAGGAGAAGGAGAAGAAGGAGAAGGAGAAGGAGAAGGAGAAGGAGAAGAAGAAGAAGAAGAAGAAGAAGAAGAAGAAGAAGAAGAAGAAGAAGAAGAAGAAGAAATCTGAGGAATTTAATGATGAGTGAAGTGGAGCATAGCTGAGGTCCCTATGAAACAGAGAGTTTCCCCAGAGAAAGGTAAAACCACATACCTCGGAGCAAATGCTTCAGCCCAAATGCAAACCAGCTTCAAATTTAAAGACCAGGAGGCCAAGTCACATCCTTGAGGGGGAATCTAGTCCTAGACTTGCAGCTAAGAAAAACCAGTTCTGCTTATTGAACTTTTATTATGACTATGAATATCTCCCTTCCCAGCCCCCCACCCAGTGACACTGTCCTGAGGAAAAGGAACAGAAAAGGGATGGAAAGTACTTTCTGCCAGCCTGAGGGTGTGTGTGTGTGTGTGTGTGTGTGTGTGTGTGTGTGTGTGTGTGTGAAGTATGTTTAAAATGGATGACAAAATCCAGCAGCCGGCATTTCAATGTGAAACACTAAGAACATGGGTCAGAAAGGCCTCTCTGGCCCCTTACAAACAAATCCCAGAACAACAGGGGTTGGGGCAATTCCAAAGCTGCTCAATAGCACATAAATCCCACACTGAAATGCCCTCAGGACCCTGCCTGGGAGCCAGAAGTCTGTGTGCAGAGGGTAGTTTGGGCAGCAGCCCAGTGAAGAAACAAGGGGACATTGCATTCTTGAAAAATATCCTGTTAGGACTTGGCTTAGCCAGGCTGTCAGACTCCTGAGGAAGTGGCCATGTGTAACCATTACTTGTGTTGATAGAGCATGGAAGCTACGGTGTATACACAGTGAAAAAAGTCATTTAATCCTGAATCCCAGGGCTTCTAGTCCCAGCCCTGCCACTGTCTTGCTGTGACCTTGGGTAAAGTCTTTAAGCCTCTCTTTTTTCTTCTATAAGGAGGTTAGACTTAAATGATCTCTAATTAATTAATCAATCAATTAACAACCATTTATTAAGTGCATACTAAACAACAGGTACCACGCTAGGTGGTAAGGATACAAGACCTTGTAGGGAGGCAATATGAATTCCTATATAAGCACATATGAAATAGTTACAGTAATTTTAGTGGGGAGGCCCTAATAATAGCTAACAACTAGCATTTAACAATTATCATCTCGTTTGATCCGCACAATAACTCTGGGAAGCGGGTGCTATTATCATCCCCATTTCACGAATAAGGAAACTGAGGCAAAGAGCGGTTAAGTGACCTTCTTGGGATCATGCAGCTAGTAAGGGTTAGAGACCACATCTGAGCTCAGGTCTTACTGATTCCAGGCCAAGTGCTCTATCCATTGCACCACCTGGCTGTCCATACAGGCCCTGATAGAGATGGGGAGGGGATGGAGGGTACAGAAGAAAAGCACCTGAGCTGATTGTTCAAGAAAACTAAAGAGTCTAAGAAGTAGAGGGGAAGAGTAAGAGTATTGCAGACATGAGGGGCAGCCAGGAAAAGACATGGAGATGGGGTGCCTTAGTGTGAACAGCAGCAAGAAGGTCAGTTCTATTAGACCAGCGGTTCTCAACCTGTGAGTGGCGACCCCTTTGGGGGCGTCAAACGACCCTTTCACAGGGTCACAGGGGTTGCCTAAGAACATTGGAAAACACGTATTTCCAATGGTCTTAGGAACTGAGACACGGCTTGTCTATCTATCTCCAGGCAGGTCCACCCACATGCAGATGCACCCACATACAGGTATTAAAGGGTTGCAGCATTACGAAGGTTGAGAACCATTGTATTAGACCATAAAGTATGGAAAGGGGATTACTGTGTAATAGAATTGGAAGATTAGGAAGGAGTCAGGTTGTGAAGAGCTTTAAATGCCCAATGGGGAGGTTCATATTTAATCCTAGAGGTAATAGGGAGCCGAAGGAGTTTATTGAGTAAGAGCGTGACGCAGGCAGACCTTCCCTGAAGGAAAATCATTTTGGCACCTGGATATGGAGAGATCAAAGTGGAGTTACAAATACTCTTTCTAACTCTAACTCTAGAATTTTTGCCCACAGCTTATCCTGTCTTCTATACCAATCTGATTCTCTGTCTCCTCCTTGGAATTTTACAGCTAGACACATGAATTTTATAATGGTAGTGGAGAATAAGGAGTCAACTAGACATGCCTTTCTCTTAGAAATTCATCCAAAGGATGAAGACAAGGATCATGAAAGGACTGGAAGCCGTGCTGTTCAGAACTCATATGAGAGAACTTGGTGGCATCCTGTCTGGAGAAGAGAAGGTTTAGCAGGGGTGGAACAGCTACCCTCAAGGAGTCATCATAGTGAAAGTGGTGTTGGCCTTGGTCTTCGTGGCCGCAGAGGAAACAAGCACCAGGAGATGCAGAGAGGCCAGTTTCATCATAGGATAAAGAAAAAGTCCAGAACCATCAGAACCATCCAAAAGCCGGATGGGCTTCCTCGAGAAGCAACAAGTTTCTTTTAACTGGAGATCTTCAGTGGAAGATGTTGTTTAGGAGAAATTTCTTTGGGGAATCTGTGATTGGATGGGATGGTCTCAGTTTCTTCTATGACCCTGTGCTCTCTGTCCTTTACAACACTCAGATTCCATGATTTTATAGCGATAGGCCTGTGTTTCTCCAGTGGGCATGGATACCTGAGCAATTCCATCTGATTGAAATCCAGCTAGTACCATACCAGGCTAACTGGGTGGTGCAGTGGATAGAGTGCCTGGTCTGGAGTCAAGATGATTCATCTTCCTGAGTTCAAATCCAACCTCAGATACTTGCTGGCTGTCTGACCCTGGGCAAGTCATTTAACCCTGTTTGCCTCAGTTTCCTCATCTGTAAAATGGGCTGGAGAAGGAAATGGCCAACCGCTCCAGTGTCTTTGCCTAGAAAATCTCAAATGGGGTCACAAAGAGTCAGACATGACTGAAATGACTCAACAGCAACAATATAATACCTATCCTGAAATCCTCATGCCCCTAATGCTAGGGGGTGAGGACCCTTGGGTGAAGGAATGTTCTTCATTCACCAGCAGATTGTTCCTCACAGCTTAACTAGGGCTTTATCAGCCAGTACTTTTTTGCACCAAGCAAGATTTAATTTAGAATAGCAGTTCCCAATCCTGACTGTCACCCCTGGAGTATCTCCAAATACCTCAAGGTGGGAAGCAGAGCAAAATATTGTTCTTTTTTGTGGTAAATGACTCACTAGAGCTTTGAAACATTTTTTAATTTAAACTTTTCAATGAACAAAAATCTATTTTCTTTCCTCCCACCTCCTCCAAAGCTCTTCCATATATAGTTACATTGAAAAAGAAAAGAAAGAAAAACAAAACCCTTGTAATACATATGCCTAGACAAGAAAAACATTCCTATTGGCCATATCCAATGCATATATGTGTGTGTGTATGTATATACACACATACACACATATGTGCACACACACACCCTCATGGGTGAGGGAAAGTGCTAAGTTTTCAAAAGATTCTCAACATGGAATTTTAACTCATTTTAGGTTTAAAGAACTTTTTGTACTACACTTGTGATTCCATTAAGGAGATCTGGGAGAGAAAATTTACTCTAGCAATACAGAAAGACATTTACTTTGCAAGTTACAGTATTTCAGGGGTTCTTAACCTAGAGTCCCTGAACTTGTTTTTAAGAATGTGTTGGGGGCTGCTAGGTGGCACAGTGAATAGAGCACTGACCTTGGAGTCAGGAGGACCTGAGTTCAAATCCACTTCAGACACTTAACACTTAACTAGCCATCTGATGTTGGGCAAATCACTTAACCCCAATTGCCTTCCCCCATCCAAAAGGAAAAAAAAAGAATATCTAAGTATATTTCAATATAATTGGTTTCCTTTGTAATATAATGTCTTTTACTTTCTTCATTTAATGACATTGTTCTGAGGAGGAATCCAGTGGCTTCACCAGATTGTCAAAAGTATCTCTGATACCAAAAAGATGAAGAAACCTTGTATGAGAGGTTTGCCTGGGAAGGAGGATTGAGAGGTTAAATGACTTGCCTAAAGTCTCGCAGCACAGTAATACAGTGGATAGAATGCCCAGCCTGAAATCCAAAAGACTGATCTTCCTGAGTTCAAATCTGGCCTTAGACACTACTGGCTATGTGACCCTAGGCAGATTACATAACTATTTGCCTCGGTTTCCTCATTTGTAATTAAGCTGATGGCAAACCACTCCAGTATTCTTGCCAAGAAAATGCATATGGGGTCATGATGAGCCAGACACAACTTGCCAACAACCAAAAGAGACAGCCAGTGAGTGTGCTTTCAGCTGGGCCTGGAACCCAGGCCTTCCTCGGGCTATTTACACCAGAGGTCCCACCTTGGCTTTCAATAAACCTTCTAGTACCTACTATTCAAAATGAAAGAAAAGAAATTCTAGAGATTTGCCATGCCATGCATACGCACATAAGAAATAAAATAGATTTGTTTTTCAGGAAGAAAACTTTATTCCATGTGTAACAACATTTTAGCATCTTTTAGCATTGTAAACACCGCTAAATGTATATCTGAACACAGTCACATAAATTAGGGAGACCCTGTTTCTTGTCAACCAACAGTTTTATTTTTCATATTGTTTTTGAAAGAGATACCCCCATATTCTATGTAGCCTCCAGTTCGTTTTCTTTGGATTTGACTGAGAACAGGACCAAGAATCCTGATTCACAGAGACAAGTTGTTATAAATTGGATTAAAGCCTTGTGAACATGCTTAGTAAGAACGGACTAAAAATACACCAACTCTTTTACACATCTTTGACTACAAATCAATTCCAATTGGAAATCAGTTAGGTCATCTTCCAGCAGGTCCATGCCATTGATTTTTTTCTAGACTAACATGAAAAGCGTTTTGTATCCCAATCTCATGTATTTAGTTTTTGTTAGTAGAAATTATCCCTTCAATTCTCTCCTAAAACTTTCAGTGTTAATCACTCTTCCACTCTCTCATTCTCCCACTTTCCTCACCTCTCCCTCACACATTCTCACTCCAATCCACAATTTTTTTCACTGTTATTTTTGGGATATTTCAATAGGATAAAGTGGTAACTTACTCAATATTTACCATGTCTCCTTTACACGTCTCTCATACCCAGTGGGAATACATATGCCCCTTGTTGGGAACATCTACATTAAACTACATTGCCTTTTCACGCTTGAGTTTTATATAGATACTACTTTTTGTTACTGAGTTGTTTCAGTCTTGTCTGATTCTTTATGACCCCATCTGGGGTTTTCTTGGCAAAGATACTAGAGTGGTCTGATATTTCTTTTCTCCGGCTCATTTTACAGATGAGGAAACTGAAACAAACTAGGGTAAGTGACTTACCTAGGGTCACACAGTATCAGAGGTGGGATTTGAGCTTATGAAGATGTCTTCCTGATTCCAAGCCCAGTGTGCTACCTAGATATTATTGCTACCATACATTTAAATCACACTTTCTACTGCTTGAATTGCTTCCATATTTGCTTTCTATTTCTTCTTTTTATTTTATCCTGAACTTAGCAAACACCACATAAGATCAACATTTCCAAATATAAAATGAGACAGAAAAAAGAGGATTATACATGAAACTGTTGTCTATTACATAGTTTGCTTTTCCTTTGACGTATATAATCAATTTAACATATTGCTTTCACAAAGCTGTCCTACTTTCATGTGTTTCCTTTCAGCTTGCATTTAGTTTATAATTGCCCTGAAGGTCCCATGTTGGTACATTTAAAAAAATATTGCAACGACCTTTGAATTTTATTTGATGACCCTATGTCTAGTCCCCCTTTTATTCCTGACCCCACCCCAGTTGAAAACCAAAAGCAAAATCCTTGTAACAAACACACTTAGTCGGGCAAAACAAATTCCCCCATTGGCCATTTCAGATTCATTTTCATGTCTGATTCTCACAACTCTGTAAATGATTTTACTTCTATTTTTTTCTAAGACGAGAACCCAGGTCACGTGCCTCTCAGTCTATGGCTCTTCTCACTAGACTGCATTCCTTTCAGATAGGATCAGATGAAATGATAGATGGGAAGCACTTTGTACACCTTAACATATGATATAAATGTAAGTTATTTTATTATTGATGTCTGAAATCAAGCCCTGATGAGATGTTTTGGAATAGGTTGGCCTCTGTGATCGTCCATTCTACACCATTTGTTGTCCAGGTGAAGGTCCTTGCCTGATTCAGAGGGTGCATGATCCTGTGATTGGAGAGTGGGAAGAAGGGTTGCATCCCACCCTCCCCATGAGGCTTGTCTCCAACACGATCGCTCTCCCACTCCACCCCTTTCTACTCTGTGAAAACTCCCAACCTCTCCCTTTTTGCACCAACGTGGGACCTTCAGGGCGATTATAAACTAAAATCGACTTGGGCTTCCAAAGCATAAGCAGTACAGGTGATGTTAGCAAAATCCACTCCCTTCCCTGGCAGGGGACCTACACCCTTCCCTCCGGATCATCTTGTGACTGTAGCAGGAGCCCCTCAGCTGGCTCTGTGCCCCTTTGCTGACTCAGGGCTCCAGGGCAATGTCTGGTGAGTAAGAGTTGTTCCCTCAGACCCATTTCCACGTTTTGTGGGAAGATGAATTGCTCAGAATGAGCAGGCATGGCTGCGTTGAAGTCTGCATTGAAGATCTCATTACATCTTCCCCCTCCAAGCCTGTTTCTCTCCCAAACTTGTGTGTCTCTATCAAGGACATGACCATCTGCCCATTCACCCAGGCTTCCGATTTCAGTCTCATCCTCACCCCTTTGCTTTCACTCATCCAGCATATCTAATCATTTGACAAATTGTGTCTTTTCTACCTCCACGACATCTCTCCAATCTGCTCACACAGTCACCATTCTTATTCAAGACCTCATCGTCTCCCTCTGGTCTAAAAATAGCTTCCAAATCTCCCTCCTTGACTCAGATTTCTCTCCTCTCCTATCTCTCTTCCACAGTGCTATTCCCAGAGATTTTCCTAAAGCATAGGTCTGACCGTGTAACTCCCCCACTCCGCAAAGTCCCCTGATTCCCTATTGCTTCTAAGATCACACATTAATTCATCTTTATGTTATCCTTTTTAAAACTGTTGTTTTTGTGTAAGTCATATAATGAATATAAGCATTAGCCCGTTGGTATGTGTGTGAAGTTTCTAAATAAGTAAATAGCATATTCATATTGGGAGTTATGCTCACAAATATTTTTACTAATAGGAATGAGAAATTGAAAACGTTTGGAGACCACTGATCTCGAGAATTCAGTTACAGCCAGCAACACTGAGAACTTGCTATATTTAGAGCCCATGCAGACAATGATGAAAGCCAAGCAACCACCTGTGTAACCTTGTGACATGTCACTTTACCGCTCCCCAACTTCAGCCTCCTCATTTGTAAAAAGTTGGGGTTGGCCTAGATCGGCTCTAAAGTTCCTGTCAGCTCTAAGAATGTGTGAGTCTGCAGATGGAGAGTAACGAGAAAAATCCACATAATGATTCCCATTCCTGGAGAGTGATCTGGGGAGACAGAACAGACCCTCATATTGAAAGCAGCTAGATAGTTCAGTGGTTAGAGCCCCCAGCCTGGAAGACTTGAATTCAAATCCAACCTCAGACAATTACTAACTGTGTGGCCCTGGGCAAGTCACTTAACCACATTGCCCTCAATTTCCTCATCTATAAAATGAGCTGGAGAAGGAAATGGCAAACCATTCCAGTGTCTCTGCCAAAAAACAAAACAAAACAAAACCCCACAATGGGGTCACAAAGAGTCGGACAGGACTGAAACAATTCAGCAACAACGCATAAATTAATAAATGCATCTTGCTTAAAGAAAAATCTCACATTTTAAAAAATCTTCAGATTTATATGATGCTTGCTTAAAGTGAGGCAGAGTCCTCCAGGACTTGAAAAGATGTACTTGGGGAGTGGAGTGAATTTAAACGAGCTTTTAATCTGAGAGGGTGAGTTTGGAAGTAGGTGCTTCCAGGAAACAGTTCTTGTTAAAACAAAGGATGGGTCTAAGTTCTGTCTGGGGGATAAGAGGCAGAAGAGCTAGTTAGCAGAAACGTATACACCCTTGTTCAGTGGAAGTGAGAGACATTTCTCCCTACAGAATCAAGTTCTAAGGAAGGGAAGCCGGGCTGTCACTGTGCTGTCCCCACAGAAACCTCAGCACCCTGGTCAGAGATACAAGTTATAGCAGTTCGGTTCAAGTGTTGGATTTGGAACCTAGAAGACCTTGGTTCAGTTATTATCTTGGCCCCTTGTTGGCTGCATGACCCCAGGCAAGTCATTTAACCTTGATGAGCCTCGATGTCTTCATCTGTAAAATGGGGGCAGGGAGAATAAAAGCACGTATGACTCTGGGTTGCAGTAACAATTAGATGAGCCAACGGGTGACTTAAAATCCTAGAAAAATACCGGCTGTGGCCCTGACTGCCCTGGGGCTAATTCTAAGGCAGGCTGATTAAGCAATTTGAGAAGCCTGTGTAACTGTGATGCAGCTTCTTCATAATTTGGAAAAATACCTGGGGTGGAGTAGAGAGTAGCCTGAAGAAAGAGCTGCTCCCAAATTTTCCTGCCCACAGGATTATTCAGACACTCCACCCTTTTCCCTCCACTGTATTACTGTATAGTCAAGCATTTTAAAAATCCAGGGTACTTGGGAACCGACAGTGTGGATCCTGAGGTTCGGCAGCTTCCTTTTGAACCGGGCCATGAATCACACATGGTCCAAAGGTCCTTGGGATCTACACGTTCTGTCTCATTTGGGTGTTCCATGCTTTTCTGCTGACCCAACCCCAAGTACTTCCCACACCAGCCTCTTGGGAACCTCAGCTAAGGACTGTGGATTTGACAGGATTGACAGACCTCTCAGTGTTCTCAAGGAATCTTCTTGGTGTTCAAAAGAAAAGATGTGATTTAATGGGTAGAGGAGAAAACTCGGTGACTCTGGGTTCAGATCTTGCCTCCGACATTTCCTATCTATGAATCTAACAATTCCTATCTATGAACCCACTTAACCTTCTCAGGTGTCTGCTAGGATTTGTCTGAATGCTGAAACTGGAGTCCCAGGACCTGAGTTCAAATTCTGACACTGCTTCTTATTGCCTATGTGACATTGGGTAAGTCACAATTTCTCCAGCCTTCAGATTTCTTCATCTGGAAAATTAGGGCATTGGTTTACTTCTGAAGGTCTTTCTAGCTTTTTGGCTGTCATGGAGCATAATCTGCATTGGTGGTAGGAATTTCCATACTGGGAGTAACTCATGTTCACTGTATGAAATAGGCAAACAGACCCAATTAGGCAAACCCAATCAATCACCTATTCTTCCTCTCCCTTTTCTTCATGTCGTAGACAGAAATGAAGCTTGGAACTATTTGTTTTGCATATTACTGTTATTTCTAAGCCTACTTTCAGGATGTACTTTGCAACTATCAAGTCCTAGTCTCCATCTCTCCCCTCACCCCCATCTTTCAGGATATTATAATCCCCTAAACAAAGTCTAAAGCAAAATTCACCAATAATGGGAGCTTCTGCAGCTATGAAATGGGTTGCAATTTGCATCACTGAAGGGAATACCTACAATGATGAAATCACAGATTCACTGGAACTTTGAATGACTTGCACACACAGTGAAATGATAACTCACGCTCAAACTAACAAGCTCCCAAAATGCCTGCCTCCTGAAGGATGACAAGGGGGAAAAAAATAAGCTATCTTCATTAGCTTTATGCTACGTACAGCTTTTTCTAGGCTAGACCTGTGATTTTAAATTTCTTTCATTTTCTAATTACCTGAAAATTGGCAGTACATGCATAGTATAGGAAAGGGATTCTTAACTTGTCTGGGGGTCCTGGACTCCTTAGTTCGCGTGCCAAAGCCTAGGGATTCCTCCAAAAATGTTTTTAAGTGAGTGAAAAAAAATTCACAAGATTATAAAAGAAACCAATTAAATCAAAATGCAGTTATCAAAATTTAAAACAACACCACCACGCACACAAGTTCACAGACTCCACATTGAGGATCCTGGCGAAGAAGACAGTGACCAACTATGGACAGGGTCAGTATCCTCTCTGAATCTCTGTTTCTTCATTTACCAAATGGGAAATACTACAACCCAACCTGTTTATCTCACGGAATTGTTATAAAGATCAAAAGAGAAAAGATGTGAAAGTATTTTGATAACCACTAGGTGCTATAAAATGCAAGTATCATAAATAATAATATAAGCAATATTAGTTATATTAGTAATTATTATTAATCACTTAGTATTAGTAATATTAATAATATTACTAGCATTATTAGTATTAGTAATATTAGTAATTATTATTAATCACTTAGTATTAGTAATAATAATATTACTAGCATTATTAGTATTAGTAATATTAGTAATTATTATTAATCACTT
>CM053599.1:137615540-137635818 GCA_028646575.1 Pseudocheirus occidentalis | reverse complement strand
CTTAGTATTAGTGATATTATTAGTATTAATAATATTTATATTAGTGATATTGTTATTAATTAGTAATATTAGTCATCATCATCATCATCATCATCATCTTGGTTTAGCCAGAGGAGCCATTATAGGAAGGAATGACACTGTATATTAGAAGCAAGAAGGCTAGATTTGAAATCAAAAGACCCGAGTTCAAATCCCAGCTCTGACATTTCCTGACTTTGTGATTATGAGCAAGTCTTAATTAACCTCTGTGAACCTCAGCTTTCCCATCTGTGAAACAGAGATGACAATAAAGCTCTGCATACCCTGGCCCGTGCTGCGTTTCTGGTCTTCTTACACTTTACTCCTCTTCGTGCGCTGTATATTCCAGCAGCTTCTTGAACATGACCCTTCATCTATGGTCTCCTTGCTTTTTGTATATCCTGTCTTCCGCACCTGGAACGTTCTACTTCTCCACTTCTGTCTCTGCTTCCGTGTCTGTCTTCAAGATTTAGCTTAGGTCAGACCTTCTTCAGGGTGACACGGCAGATAGAATGCTAGATCCAGAGTCAGGAAAACATGAGTTCAAATCTGGTCTCATGTATATACATATGTGTATATATGCATGTGAACATGTGTGTAGATATGTACATGTGTATATACACGTGCGTGTGTATATATGTTTATATATCCTATCTAGATGTTTACAAGCTGACTCTGCTATTAGATTGGGAGCACCTTGAGGGCAAAGACTGGGTTTTTATCCATTTTTCTAACCTCAGCACAGCACTGTGCACAGCACAAAGTACTTGTTGTTGACTCTCTGCCTTATAGAACTATTGTGATGGAACGTACTTTGTAAACCTTAAAATGCAGTGGGGGGTGGGGGGATGTGTGCATGTTGGGGGATGGGGGAAGGTAGTAAGAAATGCTGTTATTTTCCTTCTCCTGATAACCCTTCTCTGAAGCCTGGTCTTGGTGCCTGGACAACGCTAGGCATTTAAAAGCCAGGCCAGAATGAATCCAGCTAAGAGCACAGAGGCTTAGCACCAGAAGCTTGAGGACCGGGTGACAATCTTTTTGGCCATAGTCATTCATGACAGTGTGGAAAGGCCATAAGCTCTGTCAGTGGAAAGAGTTTTGGTTAATAAAAACAACTATGAATCTCTTTATGTTATTATTATTTCCTCATCATACTAGCTAATAGGGAGTTGATATGATTTATTAGGGGCAGCTAGGTGCCACGGTGGACATGCACCAGACCTGCAGTCAAGAAAACCTGAGTTCAAATTTAGCCTCAGACACTTGGCTGGGTGAGCCCAGGTAAGTCACTTAGCTCTGTCTGTTTCCTCATCTGTAAAATGAATTGGAGAGGGAAATGGTAAACCACTCCAGAATCTTTGCCAAGAAAAGCACAAATGGGATCACAAGAAGTCAGATATGACTGAAACCACTGAACAACAACAACATGATTTACTGCCTTGCCCTGGCATGATCGATATATGCCAATGTAGACAGTATAATGTAATTGGAAAAGCACAGAATTGGCAGCCAGAGTGCTTGTTTTGAATCCCAGCTCCCACCCTTATTTGCGTGTCTTTGGACAGATCACCCTGGACTCAAGGTCGGCAAGACCCCGATTCGAATCCTCCTTCAGACACTTTCTAGCAGTATGACCTTGAGCCAGTCACTTAACCCATCTGCCTTAGTTTTCTCAACTGTAAAATGGAGATAATGATACCACCTGCCTACCAGACTATTGTGAGGCTCAAATAAGGTACTATCTGTAAAGCACTTAAATGTGAAGTATGGATATGATTGTTATTTGCCTCTTTGGGCCTCAGTTCCCTCATCTGTAAGTTGAGGAGAGAGTTGGCCTATATGGTACAATGCATGGTACAATGGAATGAGAGGCCCACTCTACCGCTCGCTAGATGCATCACGTGGGGCGAGTCATTTCCACCTTTCTGGCCCACGGGTTTCTCGTCTGTGAAATGAGGAGATTGGATTAAACTCCTTTTCCGTGCTCCAAATCCATGATCCTATGATCCCTTCCAAGCCTAAAACCTTTGCCAGGTTTTCTGAGTAACAAAGATCTTACAAACCCGTTCCAGCTCCTGAATAATCCTGTTTCCTAAGATTCCTGCCCCCCAACCATGCCATCCCAGCACATATGGCACATGCAGATGAGACGGGCGAGCATAGGGAAGGAACACGTGGGTGCAGGCAAGGCCAGACTGAACATGTCAAGGGCTCAAACGTGGCATCTGGGGCCGAGTGAGGAAAGGGAAGGGGGAAGGGCGGATGCAGAGGGGTGAGTGGTTTTTTTCTAAGTCTGTGCTAGTAGTACACAAAACTTGGCCCCTAAGTCTTTTAAGTATGTACTCCCCCCTTTTTAAAGGCACGTCCATATTTCCATCGAAAGTTAATTGACTAGAGATAACTGCCTCCTAACAGTGAGGGCTTTTAAGCAGTGTTGTAAGTTTAAAGACTTTGGAGGTCATTCTAGTACAAAACCCCTCATTTACAGATGAGGACACTGAAGCAAAGAAGGGTTAAGTGACTTGCCCAAAGGCTCCCGGGTCAGTAGAGCTGGGATTACCAACTCTGGCCCTCTGATTGTAAAGCAAGCTATTTCCTTTGTACCAGGGTGGTTAAGGGATCCAGGGCTCCTATCCAGCTAGAAGGCTGAGCTGGCTCACTCCCCATGGCCAGAGAATTCTTGGGGGTGCGGTGGAAGAGGTAAGGATACCTGGTGGGTGGAAGATTTCCTAATGTTAAAGCCAGTGTGGGAGGGAGCCCCAGGCCACTATACTGTTCCCAGGGGTAGGTCATTGGAGCAGTGGTGACTGCCTACACACTTTCCCCTACCCCACCTCCTTTATTCTTTAAAAAATGGAGCCAGTTATCCTAGCCAAAGGGAACAATCTGGTTCGCTTACCCTCCCCCTTTCTCTTCCCCTAAGCAGGATTTGCAAACCCTTGATTGCTTCTAGGTACTCTAACCCAGATCCAAGTCTGTTTGCTAATTGTCTCTTTGCCTTTGAGGTCTGATTATTTCTCCTCTCTGATCAAACAGTTTCTCCATCCTCAGAGACAGCAGCAGGGGAGGAGAAGGAGAAGGTCGTCTAGACCATTGTCTCCAAAGTTGAGGCTCGAAGCCTGACCCCCGTGAATCAGTGTTTCCTTAATCACAGAGCTGACCTTGCGGCTCCCCTGCTCAGTCAACTCCAGTGGCTTACTAATGCCTCTAGGATAAAATCTAGACTCTTTTATTTAGCTTTTAAACCCTACACAACCCGGCCCCAGTCACTCATCTGGAAATTGCTACCCCTCCTCGATGCTGCCAAATTGACCTTCTCTTATTTTCCTCACATGCTACAATCCGCCTCTCGTTACACTAGCTTTTCACCAGGACTAGAGTGTACCCCCTTCTTACTTCCACCCCTATAGTCTCTTCCTATGACATACATAGCTCAAATACCATCTTCTATCTGAAGTCCTTCTTGGTCACTTTCCAATTGCCCTCCTTCCCAAGCAATGTTGTATTTAACTATTTATTTTGCTATATATGCATGCATGCATGCAACATACTTATACACGTATAGACGTGTGTATAAATGTGCACGTGCACACACATTTTTGCATGCATGCATTCCTGCCTAGTCTCTCTCCTAGGATGCAATCTCCTTGCAAGCCTGCATGCTTTTATCCTTTATAGCATACCCCCAGTCTTAGCACATAACGGGGTTTACATAAATACTAATTGATTGTATCTGTGATGAAGCTATCAGAGGGTGGGAAGATGGGTCACATGGCACCTTCCCCATAAAAGCCAATCTTGGGTCTTGTCTGCTGTATTCAACTATTCCTACCCTCATCGGCCAACACTCTTCCAGTCCCTCTCCTTAGAGCTCCCAATGCCCCACTTTGGAGCCTATGGGTGGGTCCCTCAGGGGAATCATAACTGCTTCAGGGATCCCCGAAGCTGCAGATGCGGGCGCTCTGGAGAATTCCTCCTGCCCCCAGCACGCCCACTCCCTGCCCCTCACATCCCCTCAAGGCCTTTTCAGGAAGCCCTCGGTGGACAAGTCTGAAGTGTGGGGCAGTGACCTATGTGTGAGTAAGAACTCTGTCTTCCCTCGCTCCCTTTTGGGTGGGGCAGAGTGAGTCACACCCTAGAGCTCATTATATTTTCTTTCCTTCCAAATGCTCTTCCTGACTCCCCTATCTCTGGTGAGGGCACCGCCATTTTTTCAGTCACCCAGCCTCATCTATTTCAATGTTAACTTCGCTCTCATTCCACATACAGGGTGTCCCAAAAGTCCTGGTGCAGCTTTAACTCTTCAAGTTTGGGGACAGCTGCATTGAGCAGCTCCTACGGCTACTTCCACAGGGTCTCTAGAATTGGTGCCCTTCACAATCCCTATCACCTCCCACTTGGACTGTTGCAATAGCTTTTAAAAAGATCTCTCTCCTCCTTCAAGTCCCTTCTTTTTTCCTAAGCATCCTCCACAATCTGCCAATTTTTTTTCTTATAGTGTTGCTCTGACCACCTTATCCAACCCAACTAAAATGAACTCCAGTGGCTCCATATTGACTCTAGGATTAAATGTCCAACTTCACCTCATCAATTCTTAATTTCCATTTTTGTATACATTTTAACTTTATGTAATTATTAGTATAGTCGTATATATACATAATTTTTTTATTTTTTGCTTTGTGGAGGGGGAAGGCAGGGCAGTTGGGGTTAAGTGACTTGCCCAAGGTCACACGGCTAATAAGTGTTAAGTGTCTGAGGCTGGATTTGAACTCAGGTCCTCCTGACTCCAGGGCCAATGCTCTATTCACTGTGCCACCTAGCAGCCACCTACATAATTTATTAATAAGTACATATACACACGGGGCAGCTAGACAACGCAGTGGATAGAATGCCGGAACTGGAAGCAGGAAGACTCATGTTCCTGAGTTCAAATGTGACCTCAGACACTTACTAGCTGTGTGACCCTGGGCAAGTCAATTGTTTGCCTCAGTTTCCTAGTCTGTAAAATGAACTGGAGAAGGAAATGCAAAGTATTCCAGCTTCTTCAGCAAGAAAACCCTAAACTGGGTCACAAAGAGTCAGACATTATTAAAATGACTACGCAACAAAAAATATACACATAGTGGTGGTGAGAGCTCAGATATTTTTCTTTTTTTACTGACAGGTATTGAGAATTACAAAAATTTAGAGAACCTCTTGTGTAACTCCAGACCTGAGAGTTACAACTTCTGGTCATGAATCTCCTGTTCAGTTTGATTCCACATAATCATAGAATTTTAGAGCCGGGAGGGACCCAAATGACCTCTGGTTGTCTAATCCCTTCATTTTACAAATGAGAAAATCTAGGCCCTGAGAAATGAAGTGAGCTGGACAAACTGCAAACTCCTCTTGTGGGTAATCAGTGCCTTTCACCATCTAATTCCAAACCTACCTTTCTAGGCTTTTTACCAATTACTCACGTTATGCACTCTCTGCCTTCTAACAAAACTGGCCTATCTGCTGCTTTTCATCAATGATTTCTCACCTCCTTGTCGTTGCCCAGGCTATTACGCCCTGCCAGGAATGCCATCACTCTTCACCGCCACCTCTCGGAGTTCCTAACTTCCTTCCAAGCTCAGCTCAAGCATTATCGCCAACAGGTGATCTTTCTGGAGCTCTCCTAGTAACTCATGCCTCCATTCTCCAAATTACTATGTATTATGTATTTTTATATTTTATATACATATATATAGACACACACATCTTTTTATTTTTGTACATATTGTTTTCCTCACAATATAAGTTCTTTAAGAAAAAAAAGACTTTTGTATTTGCATTCTAAGTTCCTAGCACAGAATTGATGCTTAATAAATGCTTGTTAAATGAATACGTGAATGACCTGAATTTGTACAGGAGCCCAGACATCAGGTCTTCTGTATCCATTGATTCCAAGTCCAGGGTTCATAAGGATGTGGGGAAGGAGAACAGAAAGGGAACGGGCACTTCTTTGGCACCTACTGTGTGCCAGGCCCTGTGCCAAGTGCTTTTGGGTCCTCACAACAACCCTGGGATCCCCGAAGCTGCAGATGCAGCTTTTTAAATTTTATTTTATTTTTATTCCCATTTATTTAAAATTTATTTATTTTATTTTTATTCCCATTTCATGGAGGAGAAAACTGAGGCAAACAGAGGTTAAGCAACCTTCTAGGCTTGAATAGCTAATAAGTGTCCCAGATCACATTTGAACTCAGGTCTTCCTGATTCCACGCCCAGGATACTATCCACTGTGCCAACTAGCTGCCCTTTGCTCAGTTACCTTATTTTGGGGGAGGGCGGGGGAAGTAAAAAATAAATAGTGAAAACAGTAATACAGGCTATGCACTCCACTCTCTGCTGATGAACCACCCCCACACTCTTTCCTCCTCTTTACAGTGCTGGCATTTAGGTGGGACTTCTTCTGCTCTGACACTTGGACCTATAGTATTCTTCTCCAGGACCCCATCCCTATTCTAAGAAGAGTCAGACACTTAGGGAAGGAGTTTCCTCTTCCGTGGGGAACTCCTCAGCTCTGCACCCTTCTCTTCCCAGCCCTCACAACCGCCACAGCTCCTCACTCTGCAGCTGTCTCTGGTGGAGCCCAGGGCAGAGAACCTGGAGTCGGCCTGAGCTGACAAGATGTGGTTGAGAAAGTCACAGTGAGGTCCAAGGCCCTCTTCTGGCCACAGGGCAACAGGAAATTCAGTCTCCATGTCTTTTTTCAAGAACTGACAGCTGAGGAAAAAATTCCGTCTTCTAGGCCTACTATGGTCTGTAGTGTTATCTCTTAGGCAGGCAAGCCAGAGAGTTTATTCAGTGTCTGGCACTGTGCTGGACTGGAAATGTGAAAAACAGAAAAAACCAATCCTTATGCTAAAGAAAATGATGTTTTCTTTGGGAGAAACAACATGCGTCCAGAGCAGGGGCTCTTAAGGTTTTGTGTAAACCTTTCTGGCAGTCTGGTGAAGCTTCTCAGATTGTTTTTGAATGCATAAAATAAAATACATAAGATTTTAAAAGAAACCAAAAGTTAGTGAAAATAAATGTCATTTTGTTTTTCCTATGCAACTTTGCAGACTGCCTGAAGTCTATTCCCAGGTTAGAACTTAGCTACACATTTAGAACCTATCCCCGGGTTAAGAACCCCAGCCATAGAGATTTAAATACAATATGTATGTAATATCACTTGGGGTGGGCGAAGGACACTGGCAGATGGGGGAAGAGGTGTCAGAATAGTCTTCCTGGAGGGTGCTGCTCTTGAGCTGAGCTTTGGAGAAAACAGGATTCTAAGAAATAGAGGTGAGAAGGGTGTTCATTGCTATCCATGGTAAGAGAAGGCATCAATGCCCATTAAAGCAGAGTAAGATGGGAGATCTAGGTTAGCTCCATCTTTCCTTTGAATTGCATTGGAAGGAGGCTTGGGCTGCCAGTCAGGAGACCTGGCTTTCTTATTCACTAGATCTATGGCCTTTCTCAAGTCACGTAACTTCTTCAGACCTCATTTTCCAACTCAGTAAAGTGGGGATGGCAAAATAGAGAGCTGTTGCCAGAAGCAAATTAGATAATGGAGGTGGAAGAACTTTGATAAGATAGAGTGTTATTTGAAAGGCTCAGTTAAGAACTTTCCTTCCTAAACACTTCCACTCTCCTAGGACAGGGAACAGCAAGATGTTTGAGTGACTTGGCCAAGAGACCACCACAGCAACCACCACCTCCCCATGAAGGCTCCCAGAACCGTGGAACAGCAGCATCTTATGGCCGCGTGACATCCATCATCCAGAGAGCCAATCCCTGTGGAGATGCGGCCTTATCTTCAGCTGATGCTAGTGGGCAGGCAAGTAAGCCAGCCTGAAGCAGTAAGGTACCCCAAAGGACAGACAGGAGGCTCCATAGTATGCAGTCAAACCACCACCATGATCAGCATCTCCCTTTGGATCCCCATAAAATGACCCAAGACCCTCCAGGAATAGCAGCTCCCCCAAATCCATCAGCTCTGCCAATAGCCCACCCCTCCGCCATCATTTAGGGGAACTATCCCTACAGTAACCCTGGGAAAAGGTTCTCTCTACCAAAGCACCTGCCAATATCAGATGGTTCACCTTCAGAAACAGATAGGACTTTATCAAGTGAAAAATGACATTAAAGAGATTATATGTGTTGGCAAAGAACTGGAAATTGAGGGGATGCCCATCCATTGAGGGACAGCTAAACAATTGTGATAGAACTCCACCGTGCTATAAGAAGTGATGAGCTGGTTGATTTTAGAAAAACGTGAAAAGATTCACATGATATAAGGAAGAGTGAAATGAGCAGAACCAAGAGAACGTTGGACACTAACAACAATATTGTTTGAAGAACAACTGTGTACGACTGAGTTATCCTACTTATACTAAGTAATATTGAATATTACAAATACCCCAACCAACAACAAAGGACCTATGAAGGAAGATGCTATCCACCTTCGGAGAAGTAACTGACAAATACAAGTACTCGTAGTGTGATTTTACGTCTATATTGTATATATGCATAAACACATATGGATGAAAGACCACACACACATTTGTTAAATTGTGGTTTCTCTAGGGTAGGCTGGGGAGGAAAGGAGACTGTTTGGAATGTTAAATGTAAGAAAAAATAAACAAATAAAACGAGATTACACATCAGCTTTCTCTCCTCTCTACACTCCAGCTCCGTCACTCAACTCTGAACCTTTGCATGCGCTCTGCTGCTAAACCTTCCTATATATGTTATCGCCTCCTCCTATTAGAATAAAAGCATTTTGAAAGCAGGGAGCAGATCAATTTTCTGTTTGCATCCCCAGTGTTCAGTAGAGTGCTTTATATACACAGTATTTGATGAATACTTTTTGATTAATTTTTTCTTTCATTCATCTTGACACTCAACCCCCAGCTGCTGGCTAAGAAGGGCTTGCTTTGTCCACTGGTTTTTAATGGCCTCACTTTACCAAAAGCCTCATTCCCCGTCTGAGCATCTGTCTGAACTGAGAGGGTTGACTGGAGTGGGCCGGGGGGAGGGATGGGAAATAACTGAGTGGAACACACTGAAAACCACAGAGAACAGAGAGAACACTAAGTGTCTGTATGGAACTTAACCAAATGAGAGAGGAAGAAGAAATGAGCTGTGGAACCCAACACTAAATCAGGTTTCTTCCTTTGTGAATCAGCCACCTAGGGCCATAACTAGCTGAAAGCTTGTCTGGGACAAATTCACTTACTCACGGTGGGATGGGGTAGGGGTTTGGGAGAAGGGCGAGACTCAGTAGGAGGGAATAGCTCATCAAGGGAAGGGGGTTTGTGTGCTGGGCCTCCAGAGAACTGATAAATGAGGCACAAGACTAGCTATCCATAAAGAGAGGAAGTGTTGAAATTGAATGGGGGACAGGAGGAAGTACGCCCTCCCCAACCAACTTGGCTCCTTCACCCAGAGCTAGTTAACACAGGCATGCATGCCTTTGGAGCAAGATAACTTAGTGTGAAAGGAAGGAAACAAGTTCTGCCCTTTAATTTGACACGGATGAGCATTTATCTAGAGACTCTCTGTCAGTCATCAATAAATAGTCATAAAACATTTATTAAGCACCTACTAGTACCAGGTTCTGGGTCAAAGTGCTAGGGATACAGATGCAAGTGAGATATTTTCTTCTATTCCTCCACCCTGAGACCTTTCCTCTGACTGGTGAGTTCCTGCCCATCACCACTGTTTCATGAAGAGCCCTGGTCATCCACATTCACTTCCTTCCTGGATCTTGGGCTTTTTTCCTCGTAACACCTGAAAGAATAACCCCTCTCCTGCTCTCGCTCCCATTTCTAGCCCCTGGTGTGTGTGTGTGTGTATATATGCATGCACGTGCTAGTGTGTGTATGTATGTGTATATGTGTGTGCATGTGTATATATGTGTGTATGTGTCTTTATGTCATCAGTACTTGGCACAGTCCCTGGCACCAAATAAATGTTTAATAAGTATTCTTTATCTACTGGGGGAGACAGCACATACAGGGAGTGTTCAATGAGCATTTAATATATGCCGTCATACTGGTCTGTGTTAAACTCTGCACAGAATTCAGAAACAGAAGATAGCGTTCTTGCTCTCCCTTGGGGAAACATTTTCACACAAGAAATAATTATTGTTGTTGAATCATTTCAGTCACGTCTGATTCTTCATGATCCCATTTGGGATTTTCTTGATAAAGATACTTGAGTGGTTTGCCATTTCCTTCTCTAGCTCATTTTATGCGGAACTGAGGCAGACAGGATTAAGTGACTTGCCCAGGGTCACACAACCAGTAAGTGTCTGAGCCCAGATTTGAACTCCTAAGGTAAGTCTTCCTAATTCCAAGCCCAGTGCTCTATCCATTGTACCACCTAGCTGACGAATGAAATAATTAGAGATCCAAAAAACGTGTCTTCAATTAGGTTACAAGCCATGTGAGGTGGATTGCGAAACTACAGGAGTCCAAGATTTCCTTAGGTAGAAAGCTCCTGATTTCATCATCAAAAGAAAAGGGCCAGCCCAGGTAAGACTGCAAGGTTGGTACAGCTGGTCTTTGCCTGCTCTTTCAAAATAGTCCCTTTCTGCCTCCTGCAATCAAAGGACCTGAGCCATCTGCTCTACAAAGTACCCTTTCAGTTGAGTAAAGAAGAACATGATAAGTGATTGGGGGGAGGGAGAACAGCTGGAAAAGGGTAATATTTAAAGTCAAATGAATAAATAAAAATGCAGTAGACATTTATCAGGCACCTACTGTATGCACAGCATTGTGCTAGGCTGCTCAGGGCTTCCAATGTTCCAATCAGACATATTTGATCCCTGTCCTCATGGAGGACAGTCTAAGCTTTAAGGAAGGAGTTTTAGACACTGTGGAATCTGAATGGGGGCCATGTTTAGAGAAAGGACTTTGCTGAAGCATAAACATAAAATTACTGAATGTACATATGCATAACACCACCACCACCACCACCACCACTCTCTCACACATGCGCACACATGCGCGTGCACACACCCACACACACACCCATGCACACACACACCTCATTAGCCCCACAGGCTGCAAAATTTACTTAAACACTTCCAGGATCCAAGTGTTGTCAGTGTAGATATTTCCTCTGCTGCACAGAAGCCCTTAATGCTTTTACGATTTCCTGGGTTTCTGCTGCAGAAAAATATGTTACATAATTATATTACATATAATTTGATATGTTTTATATAATAACATATAATATAAAAATTATATATCTAAATAGAAAGAATATGATGACTATAAAATATAATATATGATAAACAGAAATGTTAATGACATCATCATTTTAATTTGTCATTTTAATCTGCATTGGTAGAGAGATTTTTCTCACCGGAAAGAAGAAAGGAATAGATGGGAAGAGGAAAGGAAGAGACAGGAATAAGGATTTATATAGTAACCTACTCTGGGCCAGGTCTGTAAAGATAAGTGCTTTACAATATTGTAGAGCTCAGCACTTCACAAATATCATCTCATTCAATCTTCACAGCAGCCCTTAGGGGTAGGTTATTATTCCCACTTTACAGGTGAGGAAATTGAGGCAAACAGAAGTTACATGACTTGCCCAGGATCACACAGCTAATAATGATTAAGGCCAGCTGGTGGAATCACAGATCACAATTAAAGATAAAAACTTAAATTAAAGGGTAAAATGCACAGGGCACTTGTGCACAAATGCACAAGGGTAAAATGCGAAGGCACTTCGTCATGCACAGGTTCTACAGAGTTAAAAGATCAAGAGATGTCTGATGGCCCCACCCACAGAGCCTACTGATGGGCTGCTCTAGTGACCAGCCCTGCCTGGAGGGCCTCACCACTTGCTCTACTGAGCTTTGAAAACCCCACAATGTCACCTTCTACAACACGTGAGGTGTCAGAAGTTGGAGTGGAAGAGGTTGAACAACATGAAATGAGAGTTTGTATCAGGTAGGAGCAGGGGAGAAACGGAGGAAGAAAAAGGAAATGCTAGAGGTGCAGAAGCCTACATTTTTGGCCTTGGCCACTACTTGCATTCATTCATACTTTGTTTAAAGGATGATTTTTTTTTCTCTCTCTTTCTCTCAGTTTTTAATTGGGGGCAGCCTTATACAAAATCCTCTTTTTTGTGTCTCCTTCCCTCCCTTGCCCCTCCCTTCTTCCCTTCTTCCCTCCTTCCTTTTCTCTCTGTTTCTCTATCTGTCTATCTATCTATCTATCTATCTATCTATTTATCTATCTATCTATCTATCTATCTGCCTGCCTGCCTGCCTGTCTGTTTATCTAGCGAAGAAAGCCATTTATCCAAGTCAATATCAAAACAGAAATCAGAGAAGGTATACATAGGAGAATATATACCAGACAATAGAGAGTGAAGGATTTCTCCCACTGGGAACAAGTTAACAGGGAGAGAGAAAGGGAGAGAGAGACAGAGACAGAGACAGAGACATAGAGAGACACAGAGACAGAGAGAGAGGGAGAAAGAGAGAGACAGAGAGAGGGAGAAAGAGAGAGACAGAGACAGAGAGAGAGACAGAGAGACACAGAGAGAGAGAGAGAGAGAGAGAGAGAGAGAGTCCCAGATCTCACCCAAGAAGAAATTCCTCAAAGTCTCTAGTGTAGCAAGCAGAAAATAGGAACACATAGGAAGAATCTCATTTTGATTTATGAAGGTGGAAAATACATAGCTATATTACTTCATACTGTGAGGGCTTAAAAAAAAACCCATATTACCAAAAACACAACAAAAAAAGTTAGAAAAAAATGACTGGGGAGTGAGAAGTTTATCCTAAGAATCATGGGATTTTAGAGCTGGGAGGGGCCTTGGAGGGCATTTGGCCTGACCTCCTCATTGTGTAGAGGAGGAAGCTGAGAGCCAGGGAAGAGAATGGTCTTTCTCACAGGGCTGTTATGGGGGGTCAAAATGAGATAATATGTGTAAAGTTATTTACAAACCTTATAATACCGTATAAATGTCAACTATTAGTATTAATCTGCCTCTTTGCATCATCTTTCATTGTAACAGGTCACAGCTGACTGGTCCATCATTTGTAGGAGCTAAAGCTGGAAAGAACTGTGGAGATGATCTGCTCCAACCCTCTCATTTTACAGAGGGAGGAACTGAGCCCCAAAGAGTTTAAGTGATTTTCCCAGGGTCACAAAGGTAGTAAGTGAGAGAGCCAGAATTAAAACTCAGGCCCTGAAATTCCAAGGTCAACACCCTTATGCCGAACTACACTGCCTAGTGGCGGCGCTAGTGCCAGGACCCAGGCCTCCGTATGGTAGTTTTTTGTTGTTTTTTTTTAACAACACCACTGTCTCCTGGCTGGGAGTGGGGTGGGGTGTGGTGCTAGGTGACTCAATGGATAGAGTGCTGGGCCTGGAGTCAGGAAGACTCCTCTTCCTGAGTTCAAATTTGGCCTCAGACACTCACTAGCTCTGTGACCCTGGCCAAGTCATGTAACCCTGGGTGCCTCAATATCCCCAATTATAAAATGAGCTGAAGAAGGAAATGGCAAATGCTTCCAGTATCTTTACCAAGAAAACCCCAAATGCTGTCACAAAGAGTCAGACGTGACTGAACAATGAAATAGATTCCTGTCTCAAGACATGGGTTTAATTAATATAACCATCTTAAGCAAGCATGGGGAACATTTTGAGAGAAAAGGGGGACACAGTGTCTTTCTCTCTTGGCCAGATGTCCGGTTAACCCAAGACATAAGCTCTGCCCTGGGAAACTGTTACTGTCACACACCAATGTGTCCCAGACTAGCCCAGTTCTCTCCCAGAAGGCAAAAGATGCCTGTGTTACTAATAGTAGGGGAAAAATGCCAGTGTGCTTGGGAATAATTAATGAAGATTTCTTCCCTATCTTCCCTTCTTGCTCTCCCTCTACAAACAGAAGCGTAACCTCCTTTCTCCCCAGTCCCCCTTACGGAAACCTTCCCCCCCTAGCCCACCCCCACTCCCAAGTACCCACAGGTTTTTGTTTGCTCTCCTTCCAAGATTAGTGTGTAGAAAATGAAACTTCTGATGGAGTTCTCCCTAGTCTCAGTCCCAGAGAAGAATTAGGGGAGGGAAAAGGGGCTGAGCCTGTGTGCAAATGCTGACTCAGCTTCCTAGCCCCTCCATTGCTTCATTCCTTAAAAAGAACAGTTAGTCAGTGGTGGTGGGCCCTTTGTGTCTGGGAATGTTGAGCTAAGCTTGCATTGAAAACAACAGGGAGCATGGAGAGGGGACAGCTCAACCTTTCCTGATCTCCCTACCTAATGTTTCCAGCCCCTCTGTGGCTTCCCACCAGACTCACCCCTCAGACCCTGTCTCTGGCACCAGCCTCTCCCCACAGGAAGGAAAGCCAAGAGATTCTCTCATTTCTTTATATGGGTGAAGGGAGAAAGAAAACTGTCCCATGTCTGCCATCCCTCCCTTGCTTATCTTGACTCTCTTCTCGTAGTCTCTTGTCTGTTTCCCTATTTGAAGGGATTTGCCTCAGTGGTGGGATTTTAGAACCCTTTGATCAACCACATTGCCCCGAATCCTGATACTGGTTAAACTGAAGGTTCCTCTAGAAATAATATATTACCTAGAAAGGACAAGGAGATACTGGCAACTGTTAATATTTTAACAGCTCTAACATTAAATGTTAACATTTTTGCTTCACTCATTTATCAGAGTAACTCTAGTCCCTAGGAAAAACACCAAGGGAAGGGGACACAGGAAAAAGAAGTTTTGATGGAAGAAAAGGACTACTATGAAGGCTCTTGGGACTTCCATGAGCTTAGCATTTTTTAAATAACTATTTCAATATAATTTGTTTCTTTTTAAATTTTTGGTATATTATTGTGTGCATTTAAAAATATTCTGAGAAGGGATCCATAGGTTTCATGAAGCTGATTGCCAGAGAAGTCTAAGAAACACCCTAAGTTAAGAATCTTTATTCCAGAGCATGATCTTTCCTGATATATAACCATTTAGCAAATATGAAGGACTTTGCTGGAGAGAACATTTCTCCCAAGTTTTTATTTTTCAGGCATGGTCAATATGTTGATGTGTTTTGTTTGAGTATATTTATTTATTCCAATGAAAGAAAGTAAAAGTTGATCACAGGAGCGGCTAGGTGGCCCTGGAGTCAGGAGGACCTGAGTTCAAATGTGACCTCAGACACTTAACACAAAAACCTAGCTGTGTGACCCTGGGCAAGTCACTTAACCCCAATTTCCCTACCTTCCTCCCTCCAAAAAAAGGAAAAAAAATAATAAACTTAAAAATATATATGCTTGCTAATTTGATTTTTAAAAAAAGTTGATCATAGTTAACATTTACATAGTGCTTTGTTGTTAAAGCCCTGTATGTGTATGTGTACATACACACACACACACACACATTATGTTATTTGATCCTCACAATAACCCTGTGAGGTGGGTGCTATTATCATCCCATTTTACAGATGAGAAAACTGAGACCAGAGCCATTAGGCACCTTGTCTAAGGATATACAGTTAGTGGCAGAGTCAGACTCAAAATCAGGTGTCCTGACTGCCAGTACAGTGCTCTTGCATCACGAGTTTCCTCACTGAGGTTTTGTTATGTCACAGATCTGCATAAGAAATTAAATGGGAATTTGGGGGGAGTTTTTTGGAAGCCACAGGCAACGCACAAAAGTCAGCAGATGACACAGAGCCTATGACCAAGTATCTAACCCAAATTTTACAAGAAGGTATTGTAAACACTCTACAAAAGAAAGAGACAAAATCTGGACTTCTCTTGTAGGAAGAGAGGGCCAGAACATTTTACAGGGATTTTCTAGATCAAGGCTGCACTCTAACCCCTGCAATGTGGAAGAGATAACTATAGTTCTATGCCTCTGCTGGAACTTAACCCCTCTGTCTCACACACTCATCCTTGATTTTCCCTGGCCTCCCGCAGGGTCTTTATCAGATTATGGAATCTTTCCCTTCAGAACCTCAGTGATCCTATGAACTCATTCTAGGATAGAGTCATGGAGCCTGTTTCTAGATGCCCCATCTCTCTTTCTCTCCCAAGAAGCTGGGGACTGACGGACTGAATGGGGAGGTGCATCAGCAAGCATCCCAGCATGCCCAGGATGGCTGCTAGCCCAGGTTCTTAGGTCTGCTTTTCTAAAGGAAAGCAACTCAAAATGGGTTAACAGTCTTACTTTAATCAATCAAACATATATGATTTACTTAATTCAGGGGAAAAAGTCAGCACCCTGAACTTCAGAGAATACAAACAGAAGTTACCAGCAGACAAAGAAACAGATCATCAGACAGGCATCCAGCCGTAGTTACCAGGGAGGGAAGCTGGGTTTTCAAAGCTGGGGGGCTCAACAGGTCTGGCCAAATCGCACAACTCTTTCCAAAGTGAGCCCCAAAGCAAAACCTCACATCAGGGTATATATAGCTTTCTCCTGGATCAGAAAATGTCACAGCCCTCTTGACCCACTGCCCAATCACAAAGTAGTAAGGTATAGGCATTTCTGAAAAACAAGCCTCCTGCCACAGGCTCCATGTGACCACAGTCTATTAGAGGGCAGAGTATACTTTCAAATCAGGGAAGGTTCTCAGAGCCACTTAAACCTATCAAAGGGCCTAGGGGCTGGAATCTTCAGATTCCCATAACGGGAGGGGACCCCAAACAAGGATTCCAGGTCTGCACAATTCCATGTGAGTGAGATGTATAATTTTAATTGTATTTTTCTTCTCTTTTAAATCAAATCAGGGAAATAGACCCTGTATCATATTAGATTGGCAGGAAGGAAGAACCACTTCTTATTAACTCTATAATTGATGGAAAGGGAGAAGAGGGAGGGAAGGAGTTAACCTCTGAGGCTATGCCTCAGAGTTCTACTCTATTAAGACTTCAGAGGAGATGAACTAACTATTGTGGGATTCTCAGACATCTGAGATCTGTGCCTCAAGACAAGGTACTAGAAGTAGAAATTATTATTTTTACTCAGTTGAGCAGAAAGTGAGCTATTTACTTTGACAGCTGTAGTTGATTTAAAGACAGATTCTTGATATCCAGAATAAAAGTCCATTAAAAAGGGTTCAGAAGATGGTGGACAAATTGAAGAAGGAATCCCAAAGGAACATTTTTCCCTCAGTTCAGAATCCCAGGCCCTCCCAGAACACTCAGGTTGGCAGGGCTCACCAAGTGTGAGCTTCTCTAAGAGGACCAATGACATCAGGAGAGTGATATCTTGACTCGTAAGTGAACTGGATTTAAGTGGGGCAGGGCTATGAAAAATCACCAGCCTCACTGGTGTCATGACTCTGGAGTCATGTGGGTACAGTGGCAAGACACAGATCAGGACAATTGGAGATGGCTCCCAGTATTTAAAGTACCCTTCTTTGCAATGGTCCATCCCCACAAGGATATACCACCTCCCTGTCAGCATCCTGCAGACTCAAACTGATCAGCCTCATATCAAGATTTCTGATTTCCATCATTCTACTAAGTGGGTCACCAGCATCATTTGCTGAAATTAACAATGATTGGAAACTGCCACAAGTGGTACGGGTTTGAATCTAGAAACCTATTCATAAAAATCAGCACTGACACAGAAGTCTGCAGACCTAATTAGAACAACTTGCATTTGTAGAGATATCATAAAGTGCTTCCCCCACAGCAACCCTGTAAAGCAGGCATTACTTAGCAATTACTAATTCAATTTATCAGTTTACTAATTCAAGCACTGCTAATCCTGGAGAGGACTTGGACTTCCCAGTCAGAGCAATATAAAATCCAAACCAAATTCAACTTCCTTTATAAGCAACTAATCCCAGCAAAGGAAATTTTACCTCCTCTTCTAATGTTTCAGAAATTCCTACCACCTGCCCAGTTTCAATCCCCCTTGCTGTAATATAAGCCAGTCTCCTCACATGACGAAGACAGAGAACCAATCCCTGTTGATCACCCTTGGCAGGATAAGTCTTTGTTTTCATTCTCATTCACCATTAGAAAAATAAGAGGACAGTGAGTGGTAGAGGACAGAATGTTGGACTAGGAATCAGGAACCTAGATTCAAATTCCAAATTCGGGCACTTACTCACTTCATGAACCCTGGTAAGTCACTTGACTTTTCTTGGTCCTCGTTTCCTCATCTGTAAAATGGGGATGATAATATCAACTACCTTATAGATTTGTTGTAAGGAGCAAATGAGGTAATTTATGCAAAGGACTTTGCAAGATTTAGAATGCTATGTAAGTGATGGCTATTATAATTAGTCTGCTTCTCCCACTTTCTATAACAAATTTAACAATGTTTTTTTTTTTTACTGTAACAAATAAATAAAGTTAAGCAAAGCAAGCGAACATATTGGCCATGCCTGAAAATGCGTGCATAGGTCTCAAACATGCACCTTTAGTTCAATGCCTCTGCCACGAGGTAGGAGGCACGCTTCATCATCGGTTTTTTGAAGTTATGATAAGTCACTACGGTGGATCAGGTTCTATAGTCTTTCAGAGTCGTTTTCCTATTTACATTGCTACGACCGTCACAAAAATTGTTCTGGTTCTACAAAAAAATGGAAAAGTTAAACAGTCCTGTTCCACAAGGACCTCACATTCTCATAGGAAGAGGCAACAGGTCAGAGGTCTGTTTATTAATTTACAATGAGAAATATTAATAGCAAGAGGAACAGAACACTGGGGTCACAGATAGTAAAGCATCTTCTTTAATCTTATTTCCATTGATAAAGTCACGTCCATTTCTGATGTTTAACCATTTGACAGTATGAAGGACTTTGGTGAAGAGACTCTTCTTTCCTGAGTCTTCAGCAGTTGTGGCTGCTGAAGTCGCAGCATTTGCCGAGGCAGCTACATCATGTGGATGGGTTGATCCCACCTGTCATTGGTATCTGTATGGGCCAGAGTAGAAGCAGAGCCAGTGGCCTTGGAACAACTGCTACTCTGAGGGCTCTTGAGGTTATCTGTGGGTCACCAGCAGTTGGTTGACAGTTGCTGTTAGTGGTGGTAGCGATGGTAGTTGATAGTTGATGGTGGTGGTGGGGATAGTGGGCTTCTTTTCCATAGAGCTTACTCTCCTCTGATGGTTGTTGGGGGCGTTTATTCTTTTTTCTTCTTTTTTCTTTCTTTTTGGAGGGCAACTGGGGGTTAAGTGACTTGCCCAAAGCCACACGGCTAGTAAGTGTGTCAAGTGTCTCAGGTCATATTTGAACTCAGGTCCCCTTGACTCCAGCACCAGTGCTTGAGGGCATTTCTTCTTAATGGTACTAGGGAGTCTGAGTAAAAAATAAGTGGGACTGGTCCTAAGGAAATTTGTGAAGCAAGTAAAGTATGACCTTTACCACCTTCCCAAGGAATCCCTTGAAAATATCCAATTCCTTTATTTTGTAGAGAAGACAGAAAAAGCAAACACCTTTGGTCAGCATACTTTGCTGTTTAATATTGTTTGTTTTTTGTGTGTGTGCTTTTTAGAGGGGGGGCAGGGTAATTGGGTTAAGTGACTTGCCCTAGGTCACACAGCTAGTAAATGGTAAGTGTCTGAGGCCGGATTTGAACTCAGGTCCTCCTGATTCCAGGGCCAGTGCTCTATTACTGTGCCACCTGCCTGTTCCAATATTATTTTATTTTGATAATTAAAGGATTCTTGAAGAAAGTCTGTCATTACATCTCTGAAGGAATCTTGTTGTTGTTCAAATGCTCAGTCATGTCTGACTCTGCATGATCCCACGGACTGTAGCACAGCAGGCCCTTCTATCCTCCACTGTCTCTCCAAGTCTGTCTAAGCTCACGTTTGTTGTTTCCATGATGCTGTCTGTCCATCTCCTCCTCTGCCGTGCCCTTGTCCTTTTGCCTTCAGACTTTCCCAACATCAGGGTCTTTTCCAGTGAGTCCCATCTTTTCAATATGTATCCAGAGTATTTAGGCTTCAGCTTCAAAATTTAACTTCCAGCAAATAATCTGAATTAATTTCTCTAAATATTGACTGATTTGGTCTCCTTGCTGTCCAAGGGACTCTCAAAAGTCTTTGCCAGCACTGCCGTTTGAAAATGTTGGCCGTGCAGTTCTCAGCTTTCCTTACAGTTCAGCTCTCCTAGTCACTCATTGCTACTGGAAAAACCATAACTTTGACTACACTGACTTTCGTTGACAAGCTGCTACCTTTGCTTTTTAGTGCACTGTCCAGATTTGCCATAGCTTTCCTTTCAAGGAGCAAGTGTCTTTTAATTTCATGGCTACATCCACTGT
>CM053599.1:137597048-137615040 GCA_028646575.1 Pseudocheirus occidentalis | reverse complement strand
TCTGTGGAGGTAGGGGTAGGCTCACCAAATTCATGCTGAACTTAGTGTGAATCTGCAATTGGCACAGGCCATTGCAGCTCAGAACTCCTAAACTCATGAGCCCACCCCCCCAGCCTCAGCCTCCACACTAGCAGGCATTATAGACCTTGGCTACTATGATGCTGCTATTTGCTAGAATCAAAGCTTTAAAAAAAAATTTAACAAATATAAAGATGAGATCCTGTATTCCATATGACTTTCTTCTTCTTTTTTTTTTTTTGGAGGGCAATTGGGGTTAAGTGACTTGCCCAAAGTCACATGGCTAGTTTTTGTGTCAAGTGTCTGAGGCCAAATTTGAACTCAGGTCCTCCTGACTCCAGGGCTGATGCTCTATTCACTGCGCCACCTAGCCACCCCTCCATATGACTTTCAATCATGTCTGACCACGAAGATGTGGTATGCTCCAGAAAATCATCTCTGAAAGTCAATGTATTCTATTTTCATCAAGCATGACTTAACATATGTATAAATATAAATATTTTTCAGAGATAAGAAAGTAGTAGTATATTAACATCCTCTGAGTGACTTAATTTTGATAAAAATACTGTCCATGGTTTTTTTGTGATCTTCTATATCTTTCTATATTGAAAATTAATCTCAGAAAGCTTTCAAACATCATGGTTTCTTTGATGAATACTTGGTCTGGTTCAAGTTTCTCTTCTAGTTTTCTTCCAGTTCTTCTCTTCCAGTTTTCACTTCCTTAGAGATTACAATGGAGATTTTAATCACAGGATCACAGACTTTGAACTAGAAGAGGCTTTAGATGTGACTCGACCCAAGTCACATAGGTAATAAGGCTGGGATTTGTACTTAAATCTTGTGTTGTTCTAGAGCCCTGTCTACTGTACTATGCTGCTCTCTAATTCAAATGTGTGGCTTCCATTGTCATTGATGATTAAGTAATTTGTTATAGAAAGTCAAAAGATCTGTTCCATTTTTCATCTGTTTATTTTCCTTATGTCAGGCTTACTGCAGACTCAATTAAACAGGTTTTATTTTGGTGGGGGCGGGGCGTTGGTAATAATAGTTAGCTAGCACTTCCATAGGTTTTTAAGGTTTGCAAAACATTTTACAAATGTAACCTCATTTGGTCCTCACAATAACCCTGGGAAGTTCATACTATTATGATCTCCACTTTACAAACAGGGATAATAATACTGAGGCAGACAGAGGTTAATTGACTTGCCTCTGACACATAGCTATTAAGTGTCTGAGGCTATATTTTAACTCAGTCTTCCTGACTCTAGGTCCAGTCCAAGTCCATCCACTTGATCATCTATAATCTTCACTATTTTTTTAACCATCCACCTATTTCATTTTATTAAACCATGTCTATTTATTAATTTACAATAAGAAGTATTAATAATATAAGGATCATAATACTGGTATCAGTTAATTGGAGCGTCTTCCCTTCTTAGAAGGAAGGTTTATTTAGAAAACCTCATTCATATGAGAAATTTGTTGAATGAACACAGAATAAAAGGGGCTGGATGTTCTTGCTGAGTGGTATCATAAAGGCAAGGAAATATTATACTTCCCCTCATCTAATATTCCTTCCCACTGTCTCCCCAAATCTGGGCACCCTCTTCTTTGCCCATCCTGCAGAATCAGCAGTGTGATATAGCAGCCAAAGAAAATAATGCAATCTGGGATGGCGAGCTGACAGTGAATAGAGCACCGGCCCTGGAGTCAAGCGGACTTGAGGTCAAATTTGGTCTCAGACACTTAACACTTACTAACTGTGCGACCTTGGGTAAGTCTCTTAACCCCAATTGCCCTGCATTTCCTTCCCCCTTTCCCCCCCAAAAAGAAAAAAAATTAATGCAATGTTAGGCTGCTTTTGGAGAATTCATTCTGACCTCTTCTTTGCACTAATATTATTAGTTGCATTATAGTCACTTGTGTACTTTTCTTCTTCCTCTATACTAGAGGGAAGAGACTTTGCCTTGTATTATCTATGTATCTTTCTCAGTGCCCTGAAAAGATGAGGTAAATACTAAGTGTTTGTTGTCAGTTAAGTGGCTTTGGTGATGAGAGATGGAGGGTGCCTGGTGAATCTCAGATGGCTGTTCTCCAGCACAGCCCTGCAACTTTCACACTCTTAGTACTTTCTCCTGTTTCCTGAGGGTTGCCAGTGGCCTGAGAGTTCGTGGCTAGCACATTGCCATCTAAACCATAAAAGCGGACAGCTAGTATGTCAGTGACTCATGGAAAGCCAGTTTTAAAGGGTCAGCCCAGACATCCTGGAATTCTACCAAATTTCATCACTCTAAATTATATACAAGTCCTAACTAGAGGCACCAGAATATGCCATTTCCCCAGTGAGAATACAGCATAGATAGTACAAGAGACAGAAAGAGAAGAGTAATACATGGTAGGCGCTGAGAGGGCAAAGAAGGAAAGGGGAGAGCTAATCGGCAGATTGCTTAAGATATTATATCAAGTATATATTCTTCTAGCCCAGGTGTTCTTAACCTGTTGCCTGGTAAAGCCTATGGACCCCTTCTCAAGATAATGACTTTTTTTTTAGGATAATGACTTTTTTAAAAGCATAACTGAAAAAATGCTAAAGTTAGTGTAAATAAAAATGAATTTTTTTTCTCATTCAAGTTCGTGGATCCTTTGAAATCTACACCTTAATCTTAGGTTAAGAATCTCTACTTTCGCCCCCTTTATTTTTTTTGCATAAAAAATGGCATTCCCTTTATTCTATATACTTTAATTGCCGAACAAAAATAAACAACCATCCCACAGTACCCAATATTCTACTCCCCAGATCAGGGGAGGGGACACAGGAACCCTGTAAGCCCTGCCCTAAGACACTGGAAAACAGGAGAAGAAAACAGAAATAAACCACTGGAAACTGGCAGATGAAGGCAGGCAGGACAGAGCCTCTTCTGCTTCTGTGGGAAACACAGGAGAGAGGAAGGTCTGGTGCAGAGCCTTGTCTAAACCCCCTCTTCCATGTGGTATGAGTCTTCAACTCCTTCTAGCAGAGGAATCTCATCAGGAACAACACTGGGCTCTTCTGCTGTTTCCTCATCCTCGTCAATGCCAAGACCTAGTCCAATCGTGTGATAAATCCAATCTGAGTGAGTCTGGGGTTCTTTAAGAGAGAAACCCAAAGAAAGCAGAGCTGTCTCAAAAAGCAGCACCGCCAGGTCTTTCCCAGCCTCATCATTCACATCAGCCTCAGCCTTCTGCCTGAGAGTCTCCACAACGGGGCCATCTGGATTCATCTCCAGGTGATCATTGGCTATTGTGTTGTCTCAATGCCTGTGTCTTCACAATGGGAGGTTGTCATTTTCTCAACTCAGAATTTCCTTCATTAATTTGCACACGTTTTCACATTTTTTCTTCTCTCTATTTTTTTTCTTTTCTTCTTCATCCTCTAAAGTTCTAACCCTTCCTTAGTAACAGAGACAAGGGTCTTCCCAGTGAATTCCTTTAGCTGCTGCACACAGTACTCATCAATGGTCTCCATCATGTTTACTAAAACACGTTTCCATACCTATTTCACAAAAGCAGAGTTGGATCCCATTCTTTGCTCTCACCAGTGGTTTAGTACATGCATTTCTCCATTTCCTTCATTCTGGATACACATTCAGACAAGGAAGTCATCTCACCTCCTGACTGAAATGTGTGATAATGTAACAGTTTGGATAAACATTGCTTGTTGGTTGAATCCTCATGGATTCAAATCTTGAGGTTTTTGAAAAGCTTTACAGAACTTTTTATAATTCTCTTTGTCTTCTGCCAGTACGTAGAAGAGCCGTAGATACTTCTTGACAATATTCTTACGGATGATCTTCAGGATCTTATCCTGCTGCAACAGCTCTCTTGAAATTTTGAGGGGCAAATTCTCAGAATTCATCACACTTTGGATAAAATTCAGATACTTAGGGATAAGCTTGTCACAACTGTCCATGACGAGTACATGCCAAACATACAGCTTAATGTTATTGTTCTTTTTGGTTCCACAGGTAAAAGGGAACCTTGTGGGGGAGGAAGAAAAGAGCTCTGAATTACAGCTGACCTTCCACAGAGAAGTACTTTACTGCCAAATGATCTTCCCAACCACTGGTGAGACCATAAAACTCACCTTACTCCTTTTGGCATATATGATATTGATGATATCAATCCAGATGGACCTTGTCTTATTCAGCTCTTTCTCCTCAATATATTTCTCCTTGATCTTCTTCCTTTTCTTCTTCTTGTCCTTGCCTTCATCTTCTTCATCATATCCTACATCTTCAATTTGGGGTTTCTCCTCATCTTTAACTGGCTCTTCCTTCTCTTTGTCTTCTTCTGTCTCATCACTGATTTCCTTCTCTCATTCTTTTTACAAATAAATGTGATGGGATAGCCAATGAACTGTGAATGCTTCTTTACAACCTGCTTGACCCATCTGTCTTCCAAAGGTAAGATCACCTTGGTGTCCCAACTGATAGGCTCACCATGATCAGCACAGACTGTAAAGGAGCAGCTGGCTTCTTCTGACTCCCAGGAATACTGTTCATCCTCATTGTTCCTGGTGATGACAACTACCTTCTCTGCAACCAGTTAAGCAAAATAGGAACTCACACCAAAATGACCAGTCACAGAGATGTCTCAAGTCTGAAAAACTGCCATAAGAAAGCCTTAGTGCCAGACTTGGCAATGGTCCCCAAATTATTGATCAGGTCAGCTTTTGTTATGCCAGTGCCAGTATCCACCAAAGTAAAAGTATGTCCCTGAGGGTTGGGGATGATGTTAATCTCCAGCTCTTCCCTGCTGTCCAATTTGGAAAGATCTGTGAGACTCTCATAGCAAATCTTGTCCAGAGCATCAGAACTCTTGAAAGAAGATTTTCTCATTGGAATAAAAGGTGCTGGCAATGAAGACCATAAGCTGGGCAATCTCTGCATAGAAGGCAAAGGTCTTCCCCTCCTCCTCTTCATGATGTACTTCCTCAGGCATCTTGAGTGGCTGTAGCTAATAAGACCGATTTAGGGAAGTGTTGTGTCCAGCAACTCCAAAGACCAAGGACCTTGAGGAGCTTGGCACAAGAGAAGCTTTCAGCCCCTTTTTTCTTTTTTTGTTTAATTAAATAGTATTTTGGTTTTTTCCAACTACATGTAAAATAATTTTTAATATTCATTTTTATAAGATTTTGAGTTCCTAATTTTCCTCCTTATTTCCTTCCTTCCCTCCTCCCCTCCAAAACAGCAAGCAATCTGATATAGGTTATACACGTGCAATCATGTTAAACATATCTCCACATTGGTCATTTTGTGCAAGAAGAAACAGAACAAAAGGGAAAACCCATGGGGGAAAAAAAGAAAATAGTATGCTTTGATCTACATTCAGACTCCATAGTTCTTTCTCTGGATGTGGATGGCATTTTCCATCATGAGTCTTTTGGAATTGTCTTGGACCATTTTATTGCTGAGAAAAGGTAAGTCAATCACAGTTGGTCATTGTACAATGTTACTTTTACTGTGTACAATGTTCTCCTGGTTCCGTTCACTTCATTCCAGCATCACTTCATGTAAGTCTTTCTAGGTCTTTTGGTTGTTTTTTTTTAATATGCCTTCAGACCCTTTTTCCCCCAAAGGGCTTTGTAATTCTTCCTTGAAGGCAATTGCCAGGGCACATAAGAAATAGAGATATCTCAATACGGAAATATAATCACGGAAATTATAAAGAAGTAGGCATGCTAGTGAAATGAAATAGCAAGATAGCTTCCATCAGAACTGACCATGGTTTCCCTGCTGATGGAAAGAAGGACTTAAGTGTGTCACAAAGAACTCCTGAGTTTTCTCATTTCTCTGGGCTATCGGGGATGTAAAAAGTAGAGGTTTTGTGATGGCAATGGTAGGGAGGAGGTTATATCTCTTTGTATGTCTGTGTAGCATAAATTCCTGATTATTTGGAATCCACGCAAGTGGAAAACCTAAAATAATATGATAATTTTTTTTGCATTCTGACTTTTGCTTTTATGAGGGTAGTATCTAGGGTACCTTTTCTAACATGTGAACTTCTAGAAAAAATATCTGCAGGTTCAGGGTACCCTGGGGGCCTGTATCCATTCAAAATCATAGTCAACAAGCCTGTATTCATGTGGCTACTGTTACTAGTCAGTAAGAAGGCATAATTAATTCAAAGTAAAGGCATTAAATGAAGTATCATAGTAAGAAAAGTAGCAATAAGTTTTTCCTCCCTTCAGCCTGGGATACAATCTCCCACAAGTAGACATACTATCAACAGGAAAAGTGGACAAGCATAGAGAACATGTTTATGGAGGTAGTCACATAAGGAAGATGTGTGGGACACGTGCATACATGGAGCAGAAACTCAGGTCTCTACCATAAGTTGGCTATTGTCTTCTTGGGATGTCATCTTGCTGCATTTTATTGGGCATTGCGTCTCTGATCTTCTTTGGGCATCGCTACTGAGACCTTAGACTCTGCTGGGCACATCATCTCTGTGCTGGTAAAGGGACTCATAGTTTCTTGATGGGGCTTCCCTGACTTTCTGACACAGCTTGCTCTCCCCTGCTTTGTTTGATCAACCTCAGCTTCCCTGATGCAGCTTCCTGGTCTGGCGGTATAAAAAGTCGCAGCCACAGATGTCTCCTACTCTCAGATTGCATGGGTGCCCTGAGACCGTGAGGGTCGCCATTTCCTAATGACTTACTGACTAAATCCATTTCCATCTGGGGGGTGCCATCCAGAGAAGTCAAGGATCACTCTGACGAAACTTGATTTACATCATCACTGTGTCAGGGCAAAGTAAACCTCCTCTTTTGCTATATATTCAATGACATGTAAATGCCTCATTTTGTCCCAACATCAAACCTAAGCCAAGAGGGCACTGTCTTGAGAGGCGTGCCTACAATAATGCTGGAGATCATGTCTCTGTCGATCGGCGTTTTCACTCTGTTGGGCATCTTCATCGATCTCATGGCTGCTGAGCTATTAGCTTCTGGACTTCATCTCTTCAGGGTCATTTTTTACCATATTGACCTCTCTCTGCCAGTCAGTCAATAAACAGTTAAACACTTTCTGCCAGGCACTGTGCTAAATGCTGGGGTCATAAAGAGAGGCAAAAGGCAGTCAGTGTCTCCTCTTAAAGAGCTCATAATCTAATGGAGTAGGCAATAGGAAAAAAATTACCTACAAATAAGTTCTGAACAGGATAAGTAGGAAATAAATGATGAGAGGGAAGGCACTAGTAAGAAAAGTTGGGAAAGATGTTTTACAGAAGGTGGGACTTTACTTGAGAAGGGAAGCCAGGGCAGGCAGTAGGTGGAGTTGAGGGCGGAGAGAGGTATGGGGGACAATCAGATAAAATGTCTGGCTGAGAGTGGAGGGTCTTGTGTCACTGGGTCAAAGAGTACATGGTAGGGAGTAAGGTCTAAGGAAGACTGGAAAGGTCAGAGGAGGCTGGGTTAGGAAGGGCTTTGGATACTAAACAGAGCATTTTGTATTTGATCCTAGAGGCAACAGGGAGCCATTGCTGTTTACTGAGTGGAGAGATGACATGTTGGACCTGAGCTTCAAGAGAACAAAGGAAGGATTGGAGTGGGGAGACTTGAGGCAAAAACAAGCATTTATTAAGTATCTCCTGTGTAGCAGACACTGTAAAAATATTATCCCATTTGATCCTCACAACAACCTAGTGATGTGCTATTATTGCCCCATCTTACAGTTGAGGAAACTGAGGCAAACAGGTTAAATGACTTGCCCGGGGCCCACACAGCTTGTAGATATCTGAGGCTGGATTTGAATTCAGGTCTTCCTGACTCCAAGCCTAGTGCTCCATTCACCACACCTGCCTATCTGTCAGGATATAGAGATCATAGATTTGGAGGTGGGAAGAACCTTAGAAGCTACCCAGTCCAAGTCCTTCATTTAAAAAGTGCTGATTTATAGCCTTTTGTTTTAAATCACCTTCATTTCTGAATATCATCCCTCCCAGCTTCCCTAACCCTTGTAACAAAGAATAAAGAGATCATCATTTCTTGAGGTCATGCCCTTCCCTCCCAACTCAACTCATTCTCTGGACTGCTCTACCTCTTTCCCCTCTCTGGTATTGTTCCCCGCCTCTCTCTGCCACCATTTCCCAGCTACTCTTTATATTTTATCTTTCCCTATTAGAACTTAAGCTCAACTGAGAGGAGGGATCATCTTGTTTGTTTGGTTCTCTTGGATTAATATCCCCAGTGCCTAGGACAGTGCCTGGTAAATATTAAGTCCTCTATTATCTATTTGTTTTTCTATCCATCCATCTATCCATCCATCCATCCATCCATCCATCCATCCATCCACCCATCCGTCCATCCATCTATCTAAAGAGAAAAAAGGCAGTTCATTAAACTAGCTAAAATACCAACTGAATCTGACAGTATATATAACATTCCATCCCCATAGTGCCCTACTTCTGCAAAGACGTGAGGGAGGTATATTTTCTCATCTTCTCTTTTGGGACAAGCTTGATGATTATAATTGTACAATGTTCAGTGAGGGTTTTCTTGGCTGATGCTTCCATTTGTATTCCAATCCTCTTATTTTCCAGATGAAGAAACTGTGCTCCAGAATTCATTTCTCTTCCACCATGCTAAGCTACTTTTTCCTGATAAGGATAGAATTACATTTCTTTAGTCATCACTTTGACCATGAGCCACTATGCTTAGCTAAGAAGCAGCTGAACAAAAGTCAAGCAGGGCAGAAATTAGATTTAGATCAGTACCTCATACCATGTAATACAATAAGCTCCAAATATATAGATGACCTGAACATAAAAGGTCGTATCAGAAAAAAAAAGTTAAAAGAGAAGGAACTATTACATTACAAGGTGAGTTCTTGACCAAACAAAGAATATAGATTATAACAAATAAAATAAAATGGACAGTTTTAGTTACATAAAATTGAAGGGCACTGAAGTCAGAGGGTCTGGGTTTAAATGCTACCTCTCATCTCTTGCTACCTTTGTGACCTTGGGCACCTAACTAAAACTCTCTTGGCCTCAGGATGGGAGATGGTTTAGACTAGATGGTCTCTATCTCTTCCAGTTCTTAATATATGACCAGGTGAAAATTTTTAGAGCAAACAAATTAGTGCAATTAGAATTAGAAGATAAATTTAACTGGGAAAAATATTTGCAGCAAATTCCTATAATAAGATATACAAATATATAAGAAAAAAAGCCACTCCCTAAAAGGTAAATGGTCAAAGGATATGAAGAGGCAGTTCTCAAAAAAAAAAAGAAAAAGAAAAGAAATGCAAGCTGTGAATAACCATGTGACAAAATGTTCCAAATGCGAATTAAAACAACTCTGAAGTTCCACTTCAGCTCCATTGGATTGGCAAAGTTGATAAACAAAGAAAAGGGAGGTTGTCAGGAGGTTTATGGGAGGACAAGGACACTAGTGTGCCAATAATATGAATTGGGTCAAGTATCCTCTAAAGAAATTCAGAAATACACTCCAAAAGTCATTAGACTGTATGCACCCTTTGGACCAATAATAGGCACATGCTCTAAAGAGGTAAAGACAGAGAAAGAGCTCAAATGTATAAAAAAATTTTATAGTAATACTTGTTGTTGTAGCAAATAACTGGAAACTAAGTTAGTGTCCATTAGTTGGGGGAATGGCTAAACAAAGTATGGTATATGAATGGAATGGAATGTTATTGCACCCTGAGAAATGACAAATTTGATGGATTCAGAGAATCCTGGGAAGACATATGAATTGATCCAGGGTGAAGTGAGCATGGCCAGGAGAACCATTTATACAATGACTACAAAAATGTAGTTTATGGCCTAGAGTCTAAATAAAGGGCAGTCAGGCCCTTTCTCACAATCTCTGATTCTTTATTGTTGTTGTTTTTTAATTGATTACTTTTTTTTTAGTTTTCAACATTTGTTTTTATAAGATTTTGAGTTCCAAATTTTTTTCTCCTTCCCTCCCCTCCCCCTTCCTCAAGATGGCAAACATTCTGATATAGGGTATACATGCACAATCATATTAAGTATATTCCCACATTAGCCATGTTGTGAAAGAAGAATCAGAACAAAAGGGAAAAACCACCAATCTCTGACTCTTTGTAATACTACCACAGAGACTCAGGGAAAAAAGTCACTTAGAGCTTAGATTTGTCTCATGTCTAGTTCTTCCCACAAGGGATTAGAAAGGTATGCAGTGTACAAGGTGGATTAGTATAGGACAGCTATTTATTTTCTCTGCACAAAGGAAATGCTTAAAACACAGAAGACTCATAAGTGCACTTTGACAACGACCTAAAGTGTAATACAAAAACCTACAACACCCATAAGGCTCCCCGGGCAAGTTGATACTTAAAACACGAATTTAAGCAACAGACCTTTCCTTGTGCCCTTCCCTTCTACTTCTCTTCTGCTGTTTCTAAGACCTTTCTTCTGAGATTATCTTCCACCAATATTATACATATTTTATATGTACATAATTATTTGCCTGTTGTCTGTGAGATTTTTTAAGTCACTGACTCTGCTCTATCCAAATAATTTCCTCAGGACCCATGTCTTCTGGCAAGCAAGGCCAGGATCTGGTTCATCCTCTGGTCAGGATAATCTTCTTTTCGAAAGATTAATTTCAGGGGGTATTTCCTGAAGTTTAGCTGGTTTAACTTAGGGGACATAGGAGCTCCCAACCTCCTGAATTCACAATGTTATTTCTAAGGCTGGAAACATTCACTTTGGGATTGCTGTCTGGTAACCTAAACTCCTCAGTGGAAAGAGGACCTGAGTACACAAACATTTGTACTGGCTACGTGACCCTGGGTAAGTCACTTAACCCTGTTGGCTTCAGTTCCTCATCTGTAAAATGAGCTGGAGCAGGAAACATCAAACCACTCTAGTATCTTTGCCAACAAAATCCCAAATGGGGTCATGGAGAGTCAGACACGACAGAAATGATTCAACAACAAAAATCTAAGCTCAGTGAAAGAAACCCAGGGCAGGAAAGAGAACCAGGGGGCTGAGGTCCAGACTTGGGCTCACCTAGGAAGCCCCTGCCCTAGCTACAGTGTGCTACAACACCAGATACCAGGGGTAGGTAAGAGAGGGGAAGGAGATATTCCCAAACCACAGAGAGTCTGAGAGAAATTATTTCAGATTCGACATTCCAGAGCAATGAAGAAAAGTAGCTCAAACAGGGTCCTCTCTTGTTTAGAAGCTCGGGAAATGGAAGTGGCATCACCGATGAATCACAAACAGAACACTGTTGTTGAACTATAGTGCATGCAGAGAAGATTAAAATGTAAAAAGACTGGAAAAGTCTAGCAAGGTTGTGAAAGGATTTTTAAAAATACCTTAATATTCCCTCTCTTGTTTCTATTCATTCCCAGAGGCCACATAACCCTGCCTAGAATGTCCTCCCTCCCTGCCTTCATTATTCAAAATCTTTATCTTCCTTCAAGGCTCAGTTATGGAACCATCTGCTCCCCCTTTGAAGCTTTCCCTGATCGCGCAATCCTCAAATTCATCTAGAATATTCCATTTGATTTTCCCCTGACCAACTTCACTTCCCTCTTCACATTATACAAATCTTTGTACATTTTGTAAATTTCATAAGTTCCTCGAGGGTAGAAACTACTATATTTCACCACATAATTGTTGTACCCTGGATTTTTTTGCAGTCCAAAAATTGGTTTTTAACCTGTCACCACGTAATCATTGCATGGTATAATTCTTTTCGTCATGCTGCTTAAAAGGTAGGTGTATCCACCAGTGACATATGGATACGCCATCATCTCTGGTGCATTGCGAGTCATGAGCCTAGAATTCTCAGAGCACAAGCATTGCCGGTACCCAGTTTTAAGTTTATTTATGAGTATTTTGTGCATCCTAATCTTGCACCAAAGGCAGTTTAGTAATAAATGATTTTTAAGTAATACTGGCGCAACTTTTTTAAAAAACTTCACATAATGAAGTTTTCTGCAAAAAAAAAATTGTCATAAAATCTACAATGATTATGAAATGAAATATGGTATATTGGTTTTGTCTATATTTATATTCCCAGCATTTATAATTGTACATATAGTAGGTTCTTTGCTGAATTGAATGAATGGATGGATGGGGAGAAGGAGGAGGTAGATGGACTAGATTGGGAGGGTGGCTAGACAGAATTAAAGGGACTGGTTGCCTCTCAGTGAATTTTAGCAAGTTCTAAGATAAATCACAGTCTGGAGTGAAGGTTGGGCAATGCTGGAATAGAAGAGTAGAGCCTCCAGAGTCTCCAATTGAGTCAGTTAGATGGATGTAGTGAATACATCATCAGCCTGGAGTTAGGAAGAACTGAGTTCAAATCTAGCCTCAGATACTTACTAGCTCTTTGACCTTGGGCAAATACCTTAACTTCTATTTGCCTTAATCCATTGGATTAAGCAATGGCAAACCACTCCAGCCAGCATCTTTGCTAAAAAAAAAACCCTGTGGAAGTATTGGTCTGCTATGGTCCATGGGGTCACAAAGAGTCAGACAAGATTTTATAACAGTCTCAAACGACATCTCCATAGGAGCAGGGGAGAGAAAACTGAGCCTAAGCCATCCAAGGAGCTTAGTTCTAGGTTGTTTCTTCCCTCTTAGGGTTCCAAAGCTCCTGAGATCTTGAAGTGACAATGGTTGGACTGGTCTGCTTCAGACCACTTTTTCAGAGGGATGGCAGACCTATCTCCTTGCACAGCTTTTTCTATTTCAAAGAAACAATCTGAAATCCTTTCTATTCCCAAATAAATAAAAAAGAACCCTAGCAGACTCTAAGTCACTAATATCTGCACCAAGGACTTGGGAAGATTGGGTTACAAAACACAAGTGGAAACCACAGACCTTGGCCTGAATGTGGAACTAATTTGAGAGATAAAGTGGAATGGCCGAATGCAAAATCAAAACTGAGTTTGAATGTTCAGTGCAGGCTGGTGGGAACCTAGGTGACAGGTCCTCTTGGGAATTTTCTTTCTGCTATATGTGGAGGGCTAGCAAGAGAGGGAGGTAAAAGTCTGGGATCCGGGCCTGTTCCTCCTAAGTCATAAAGACCTGAGATGGTGGGGAAGAGGGATGTGAAAACCAGTAGCATTCTGGATCTTTAGAGAGCTAGATCTTAGGGCTGATCTGAAGACAGAGAAAGAACTCAGCGGTAAGGGAGACAATTCAGCCGCCAATAATATTAGCTGTATAAAGAGTCCTGCCCCCCCCCATCCTTTTCTCTTGGATTGGACCTGGGATTTAATTGGCATAGGGAATGTCCAGTGAAAATTTCCTTCAACCAGTGGGAATCAACACCTGCTCTGTGATTCATAGTCTTAGGCACACAGCCGGTATATGCCAAAGAAGGGACTTAAGTCCAGGCCTTCATGACCCTGAAGGTGGCTTGCTCATAACTATGCTGTGCTGCCCCTCCCAGAGCGCTGTACAGGGCCTACCTACCTCTGGGAGTTACTGTAATGATCAGCTGGTATTGTAATTGCAAACCACTTAGCAATAGTGCCTGGCACATAGTAAGTGTTATAAATGTTAGCTATCCGTCATCATCATCATCATCATCATCATCTTTATTATTGTTACATTCATCGTCTCACTTAAGCCTTATTATAATCCTGTGGGATAAGTAGTACAAACACTCCCATTTTCATTCCCGTTTTTTTTTTTTGTTTGTTTGTTTGTTTTGCAGTCTGGACTGATGATTTCATTAGGGCAGAGAACTTCTGGTGTGGAAACTCTCTCTGCTGATGAAGCCTGGAAAATCTTTCTTTCTGAAACTTACAGTCTTGGAAAGGTCTCTGAGGCACTAAGAAGTCAGGTGAATTATTGAAGGTCATATATCTAGTATGTGTCAGAGGCAGGATTTGAACCTGGGTCTTCCTGATTCTAGGGCCAGTTGTCTGTCCACTACACCACACTGCCTTAAAATCTCATTTTACAAAGGTGGGTAGGTGGCACAGTGAATAGAGTATTGGTCCTAGAGGCAGGAGGGCCTGAGTTCAAATGTGACCTCAGACACTCAATACTTATTAGCCATGTGACCTTGGGCAAGTCACTTAACCCCAGTTGCCCTGCCTTCCCCCTCCAAAAAGCAAAAACAAAAATTATTTTACAGAGAAATTATTTTTTAAAAATTTATTTATTTATTTTTAGTTTTTAACATTCACTTCCATAAATTTTAAATTTTTTCCATCTCCCTCCCCACCCCACCAAGACTGCAATCTGATATGGGCTCAAGATATACATTCTTATTAAACACATTTTCACATTAGTCATGTTGTATAGAAATGAATATTTTTTAGTAATTTTTTTTGGAGTAGCAAAGCAAGACAATTGGGTTTAAGTGACTTGCCCAAGGTCACACAGCTAGTCAAGTGTCTGTGCTCGTATTTGAACTCAGGTCCTCCTGACTCCAGGGCCAGAGCTCTATTCACGGCTCCACCTCACTGCCTCCAAATGATTTAAAAAAATAATTGGATTGCAAGTAAGAAAAGCTTGTTTCAGAGATTTTAGGTGATTTGCTGAAAGTCAACAGAGTTAATTAATGGAAGAACTTGGGAACATAAACCAAGGTTGGAGTTCTTCAAGTCAGATATATTCAAATCTGGCATTTTTTTTCTACTTTATCAGACTAACTCAGTGCTGACAGACGGAAAAAGATGACTGTTGTTGTTCAGTGGTTTCAGTCACGTCCAACTCTTCAAGACCCCATTTGGGGTTCCCTTGGCAGAGATACTGGAGTGGTTTGCCATTTTCTTCTCCAGCTCATTTTTCAGATGAGAAGACTGAGGGAAACAGGGTTGAGTCTCTTGCTCAGAGTCACAGACCTAGCAAGTGTTTGAGGTCCAATTTGAACTCAGTAAGAGGAGTCTTCTTGACTCCAGACCCAACACTGTATCCACCGTGCCAGCTAGCTGCCCCAAGAGAATCACAGGATCATAGATTCAGAGCTAGAAGGAGAGACAAAGGAATCAAAACCCAGGGAAATTCTATGACTTCCCCAAGGTCACACAGACAGCAAGTGACATGGCTGGGATTTGTACCTAGACCATCTGATTCCAAAGCCATTTCTCTTTCTACTGTAACAGAATTTTCCTGTAAGACAGTGCTAGGTTGAGAATTTGTGCAAGAATACAATAGAATCTGCAGCAGATCACAAGTCTTTCGGCTGAAAATGGGTTGTGGAGGAATGGGTCTAGGCAGATAGCTAGTTTGCTCTTTATCATTTATAGAATTGTTTTTTTTATTCAGTTGTTTCAGTCATGTTTGATTTCATGACCTTTATTGGGAGTTTTCTCGGCAAAGATACTGGAGTAATTTGCTGTTTCCTTCTCCAGCTCATTTTACAGGTAAGGAAACTGAGGCAAACTGAGTTAAATGACTTACCCAGGATCACGCAGCTAGTAAGTGTCTGAGGTCAGATTTGGACTCGGGACGACTCATCTTCCTGACTCCAAACCTTGTGCACTATCTACTGTGCACTATCCATCTAGCTGTCCTTCCTTTTAGACATTCTCAGTTACCACTTCTGTAAAAGTCAGAGCATTGGATCTGATTTTGGCTCTTTAAGAAAGGAAAATCCCTCTGAGTTACAGCTTTTCTGTGGATCATAGCCCCATTAGAAGGGGTGAGGAGCAGTTTCCACTGATGATCTTGCAGGATGTCTGGCGGGAAGCCCAACTCAGCCAAAGATGATGATTGTTCCACCAGCTCCTAAGCCAAACTCAAACCTTTGCAACAGTTGGAGAACATTGGCCTGACCGAAGAGGTGTTTGGAAAAAAGCCATTCCTCTTGATGAATTCAATTTCTTTTTAGATCAGGTAATACTCAGCATTGGGACAGGAAATGGGAAATGGGGTCTCCCCTTCCTTTATTCTGGGAATAGACTCCACCACTGCTCTATTTTGGCTGGAATGGCTTGAACAAGGACCCCAAAACAGAAATGATGCAGGCAGATGAAAGGGATACATATGGAAAGGGTATTGGGGGAAGAACTGGGGAGTGGGAGCCAATTCCCCAAACCTTTATTTTCCCTTAGTTTGATTTATCAAAACCAAGTCTGGAAGTGGGGTAGGGGCCAAGGTTATCTTCCTAATGATTTTTCATCATCCATATGCACAAGTCAAGTTGACACACGAGTTGAGTAAGCCAACAAATTCCCCTGCTCCGAATATGAATATATCTTGGCAACTCTGGGACTTTTATTACAGAATTCCAAGTTTAAAAAAAGTTTCCCAGGAGAGAAAACTACATCTGCTAAAGTTATAGAAAGAAACAGTCTCTGGATCTTTCCACATTTCTCCTCTAGAAGGAAAGATCGCTCAAACACTTCTGCTCTCTCATTAGGGGCTGGTATTTCTCCATCTTATGTACCTTAGGGAAATGTTTCTCAACTTGGCTGCTTTCCCCCAGTTGATATTTAAAGAGAACTATTGAAAAGACTTTTTTCCTCAATATATTCCCTTGCCTTTCCCTCCCCGCTCCTCAATTCCATTAGTCAGAGAACACTATTCTCTAATATATTTCTACTCTGTTAATGGTAGAGAAGAAAATATTATAGAACTATAGCCAGAAGGGTCAGGTACGTGGCACAGTAAATAGAGTGCCAGGCTTTACTGCCCCAGGCATTTACTATCTGTATGACCTTGGACAAGTCACTTAACCCTGTTTGCCTCAGTTTGCTCATCTGTAAAATGAGCCAGAGATGGAAATGGCAAATCACTCCAGTATCTTTGCCAAGAAAACCCCAAATGGAGGCACAAAGAGTTGGACATGACTGAAAATTGACTGAACAATAACAACAATAACAGAGCCAGAAAATCTGATTGGAGGTGATTCCAACCCTTAATTGGCTTTATGACCTTGTACAGAGTCCTTTTAACCTCACTGTCTTCATCTATAAAAAGGAGCTAATCTCTCATTTCTGTTGTAAGGACAAAAAGACAATAGAACTGGAAAGGAGAATGTCTAGTCTAGAGGTTCTTAACTTAGGGTATATGAACTTTAAAAAAAAATTTTTTTCATAACTGTGGGTTTTCTTGAGCCTGGCCCTCTCTTGCCCTGGCCAGAAGTGCAGCGACCACCTGGGCCAGTTTGCCCCTCCCTAGGCAGCCTGGTGGTCCATTACCTGGCCCTTATGCCCCAAGAGCTCACAATATTGGTACAGGACGTAGTGTGAAGTTCTGATTGGCTTTTGCCCTACTGCGGTTCTGGAATCCTGAGCTTAAGTGATTCATCTGCCTTAGTTTCCCTGATAGCAGGAATTGCAGTCATTTGCAACCAAGCCCAGCTGAGTAGCATATTCCAATATAACTGGCTTCTTTTGTGATTCTATAGATTTTATTTTTGTGCATTTAAAAACAATTAATAAATTAGAAAAAAATAAATATCATAAAAAACCATTATTATGAGAAGGGGCCAGGAGAATAGGTTTCATAGTATTGACAAAAAGGTTACATACACACACACACACACACACACACACACACACTCACCATTAAGAATCTGATCTAGTCTAGGGGGTAGCAAGGTAGCCCTGGAGTCAGGAGAACCAAAGTTCAAATCTGGCCTCAGACACTTACTAGCTGTATGACCCTGGGCAAGTCACTTAACCTTGTTTGCTTCAGTTTCCTCATCTGTAAAATGAGCTGGAGAAGGAAATAATGCACCAATCCAGTATCTTTGCCAAGAAAATCCCAAATGGAGGTCACCAAGAGTCAGACATGACTGAAACAACTCAACAAGAACAATCTAGTCCAACTCTGAAAATTTACAATTAAAGAAACTGAGGTCTGGGGCCACTAGGTGGCGCAGTGAATAGAGCCCCCACCCTGGAGTCAAGGAGGACCTGAGTTCAAATCCAGCCTCAGATATTTAACACAAAAACTAGCCCTGTGACCTTGGGCAAGTCACTTAACCCCAATTGCTGTGCCTTCCCCCCTCCAAAAAGCAAAA
>CM053599.1:137492844-137596548 GCA_028646575.1 Pseudocheirus occidentalis | reverse complement strand
AAGTGAACAAACAAGTTAACTTTAAAAAAATAATAATAAAATAAAATTTAAAAAAATGAGGAGCAGACAGACTTCATAATAACCTGGAGAGACTCATATAAACTGATGCTGAGTGAGAAGAGCAGAACCAGGAGAAATTTGTACACAATCACAGACACAATGTACATGTGACAACCAACTTCAATAGACTGGGCTCCTCTCAGCAATACAAGTTGTAGGACAACTCCAAAAGACTCATGACTGAAGGAGATCTCCACATCCAGAGAAGGAACTGCGGAGTCTGAATGCAGATTGAAACAAACTACTTACTCTGTTTCTTTTTCTTGTTTTGTTTTGTTTTGTTTGCTCTTTCCCGCTGATCATTCCATCAGCTATAATCCTTCTTTACAACCTAATGATTAATGGGAAGATATCTGTAGATCCTATATCCGTGTGCATGCCGCCATGATGGGGGTGTTCGGAGAGAGAGGGGGAGAAAATCTGAAACTCAAGGGAATGTGGAACTGGATGTTGTAAACCAAAAGTAAATAAACCAATTTATAAAAAAATTAAAAAATAAAGGTAAGGTCTTTTCAAGTTCTTACTTTGACCACAGCAATGCCCATTCAGTAATTAGGGCTGTTTAAGAAGTAAATCAAGGGTTAGCCCCTTTAATCCCCCCAACCCCACAAAAAAAATAAAACCAGGAGGGGAAGACCCTCAGGGTGTCTATCCAAGTTCTCCAGATTTCTCTGCCAAACAAGACAAAATAGCACCTTGGGGTGAATGTAGATTGTTAAAAATAAGCAAGAGTTGGGGCAGAACAGAGGTCCTCCCAGGGCAACTGGAGAATAGACAAAAACATCCCAGGATTGAGGTTTGGTCCCAGTAAAGTGTGAACACCTCCAGGCTAGTCTCACTGAAACACCAAGAGGTGAGTACTGTAGCCTTGGCCCCAGCCATGGGAATTTTTATCTCACTGACGGTGTAGGGAGTGAGGCGTCTGTGCCAGGGAAGACTGAGGGAATCTCTGCCGATAGGGGACTCCAGGCTCTGCTGTGCTTCTGAGGCTCAGCCCTGGGCTAGAAGGAACCAGCACATGCCTGCCCAGTGAGTGCAGAGGCAGTGAGGTGGGGATGCTGCTGGCCGTGGGCACTTATAGGAGGCTGGAAATCTTGGTTTTGTTCCAGGCCAGAGGAGAGAACCAAAGGAGGATCTGAGGCCAGAGGCACCACCCCCACACACCCCAGAACTAGAGATGATCACAACAAGTTGTTGTTTAAAACACAAACAAACAAAACTGAGCACCAAAGGAGAAAGAACCCATCCAGAAAGTTTCTATGGGAATAGAGAAGACCAAGTTTCATCTTCAAAGGAGGATTCTGAAACCAAAAGAATCCTCTCTTACCCCAAAGAATAATGTCAAGTAGTCACCTGCGCAAAAAAGAATTCATAGAAGAACTTTAAAAATGAGAATGAAGAAAAATAAAAAAATAAGAAAAATCCAAGAAAAACAAGATTATGAAAAGAAAGTCCCCAATTGATAGGCGTCCCCTCACTTTCCAATTCAATAATCCTGTGATTCTGTAAATATTACTTAAAATAAGCGAGTCATCCATTTGGGCTGACACATTTTGTTACGCAAAGATTTTCATCAGAATAACATTAAAGGGGGATTTATGTTGTTGTTCAGATGTGTCAGACTCTTTGTGAACCCAATTGAGGTTTTCTCGGCAAAGACACTGGAGTGCTTTACCATTTCCTTCCCCAGCCCATTTTACAGATGAGAAGACTGAGGCAAACTGAGAGTTAAGTGACTTGCACTGGGTCACACAGCTAGACAGTGTCTGGGGCCAGATTTGAACTCAGGAAGAGGAGTCTTGCTGACTCTGTGCCCAGTGCTGTATCTGTGGCACCACCTAGCGGCCATTTGAGGGCATTATTATCCATCTAATCATCCAGGTTTGCAAATCTAGCCTCATCTTTGACTCTTCACTCCTGCTCCCCCAGGTCTTGACTTGTGTCCTGCCACTAGACTTCGAAGACTCTGGAGGAGAAGGCGAGGCTGGAAACTTTGCCCAGCTTTGCCTCACTTAAATACAATTCACTCACAAGGCTTATATTTTTTAGTTCAAATTCAGTCTTAGACCCTCACTAGCTGTGTGACCCTGGACAAGTCACTTAACCCTGTTTGCCTCGGTTCCTCCTTTGTAAAATGAACTGGAAAAATATCTTCGTCTAAAAAAAAAAGCCCAAATGAGGTCAGTAAGAGTCAGACATGACTGAACAACAAAAAATATAATTCTAAACTAGGTACCCCACCCCCGGAGAAGAGCAAAATTAAGGCCAGCTTCAGGCCCCAACCTCTTATATCCCCTCCTAGCAGGAATCAAAGGCTCCCTCAGAAATGTAGGGGAAAGAGGTGCCAGAGATTCCCACCTCCCTGCAAGCCCTACATGACATGTAGAACAGCCTTGTTACATTAGCTTTAGGGGCCACCTCCTTCAGGAAGCCTTCACTGAGATCACCTCCATCCCCACCCCTGCTATTGGTTCTTTCCCCCTGTTTGAATTGTCTTGCAATTACTTTTCTGTGTGCATCATCTGGGCATCTCTATCCACAATACAATATAAGCTCCTTGAGGACAGGGGTGGTTCCATTTTTGTCACTGTATCCACATTGCCTGGCAAAGTGCCTGGTATACAGTGGGTGCTTAATAAGTGCTTGTTGAATGAATGTCATTCATCTATCATCTTGGCCATACTCTACAAATGGACGTGGAGCTGAGCTCAGAATTAAAGAGGAAGAAAAGAAAAACCTAGATTGCTTTTGGGAAACTACAAAGTTCTTTAAATGACTCGCTGTCTTTTCTTTTGTATACAGTTGGTGTTTAATAAATGCACATTGAATTTAATTGAGTTGTGTCATTTTGGGTAAGTAATTTCTCTCTCGGTCTTAGCTTTCTGTTGTGAAGTTTGGATTCACTTACAGGGCTGACCTTGAGGATCTAGAGGGCCACGTGCCACCTTGAGGCCACAGGTTCCCCACCCCTGATCTAGATGAACTCTAAGGTTCTTTTTAGTTCTATGGAAGGAAGCCCTCACTTTGTGCCAGGCACAATGCTAAGCCCTTTACTATACTGCTTCATTCTATCTTCATAACAACAGGAAGGTGCTATCATTATACCCACTTTACAGATGAGGAAACTGAGACATTCGGAGTTAATTAAAGTGCCCAGGGCTACACCGCTAGGAAATGCCTGAAGTCATATTTGACCTCAGATCTCCCTGACCCCAAGCCCTGGGCTCTATCAACTCTCCACATCTATTCTAAAATCTCATTAAGCTAACCGGGTCATTATTATTAATTAGCACATTTTCCCATAGATAATAGGGCCTTCTTGCATCCTAAGCAAAAAAAAATATATATATATATATATATTTACATACAAATTAGTGGGTTCCAAATTAATGAGGGTTTTCTTTTTTTCACAAGGCTGAATCAGCCTCTGAATTCCATTTGGCAGACAGGCACTCTGTATGCCTTAATTCTCTTTCCTGGCATCAGGTCTTCTTCCTTTACTATTCTTTCCCAGCAAATTCCCTTAATTCTCTATACTTTGTTCCTTGGAAGGAGGCCTTGTTTCTTTTCTTTTTATTAACTTAAAATTTTTTGTTTCTTTGAACTTGACAAACATCAACACCTAAGAGCATTTGCATATGCAAAATACAGAAAGAGGATTTTATATGAAACCAAAAATACTATTCATGCAGCTTGTTTTTTTTTAAGTATGCATACTCATTTTATGCATTAGTTCTGTCTCACTCATCTGTGGAAGAACCCTTGCTTCTTCTTTTTTTTAATTTAAAAGAAAAAATTTTGTGAGGCAATTGGGGTTAAGTGACTTGCCCAGGGTCACACTGCTATTCGAGCCCTTGCTTCTTAGCACAGTCAAATCCCTCTCCTGAAATAGGTCCAGTAACTCTCAGGAGCTCTCTTTCCAAGTAGTGTTCTCTTCCACACTGCAGCCAAACTGGCTTACAAGCTACTCCCCAAACATTCCATCTCTGGGCTCCCGCCCAGCCTGTCTCCCAGGGCTGGAATATGAACGCTCCTCATCTCTGCCTCTTCAAATTGTAACTTCCTTCAAGGCTAAGCCTTTCCTGATTTTCCTCTCCAGCTGTTAGACCTCAGCTCCCCCCTCATATTACCTTGTATTTACTTTCATTTCATTTTTGCCTCCCTACATCCCCAGGGCCTAGAAGAATGCAAGGCTTAGAAGAGGCCCTTGATAAAAGCTTGTTGAATTCAATGAAATTCTGGATTCAAGGAGAAGAATGAATTCTCTCTCAAGTCTCTGACAAGGCTGTCTGACAGCTCTCTTGCCTTATGTTTGTGACAGACTCTCTGTGGGTGATCTGGACTGCCAAGGACAAACGACTTTTAACTTTCAGGTCACTGCGATAGAGGGGTGGATGAGTAACAAGCTATCGCTTACTGTTGGCAGCAGAGAGAAGAGGGCATGAGGGGCCCAGAGCCCCACCTACCTGGCCCGTAGCTAAAGAGCTCATTTTCTGACAATCTACAAAGACTGAGAAATGCAAAACAGAACCGAGTTTGTGTTTGTTGACTGAATAATCATTTAACACATGACAATAATAGCTAACATTTATACAGAGTTTAAGGTTTGCACAATGCTTTGTGTACGTTTCTGATCCTTTTATTCCCATTCTACAGATGATGATCTTGGGTCCAAGAGGTTAAAAGGACTGTGTTTAGGATTACCCAGATAGTAAGTTTCTGAAGCAGGAATTCTTCCTACCCCCAGGTTAGGACAAGAGGCAGAGGACAGGCTAGAAAGAATCCTGGAATGGAAGTCAGACAACCTTCTGGTTTCAAATCCCACCTGTTATATCCATGTGACCTTAGGCAAACCACTTAACTCCTCTGGGCCTCAGTCTTCTCATCTGTAAAATTAAAGGGTTGGGCTAATTAGCACATGGGACCTCTTCTTCGTAAATCTAGGGTCTTACGACTTACCAGAATATTACCTGAACAAACTTGTCTTCTCTGTTGGGACCTCTGAAGAATACACAACATCCCTCTTGTAGGAAGGAGATGGTATTGGTTTCTTTTGAAAGCTGCTTGCTTTCTACCAATGTGATTGATTTAGAGGTTTAATGAATCAATGGAAGCAATCTGGGATAAGTAACTTGCCCAGTGTCACACAGCTTGAAAGTGTCAGAGACGGGGCTTGAACTCGGGTCCTGACTGTTCTATCAGGTCAGTGTTCTATCTACTGAGCCACTTAGCTGCTGGCAGTCACACTGATTAGTGATAAGGACATGATCCTAAAGAGATGGGCTGAACACTTCCATAGTGTTTTCAACAGACGATGACCATTTGCCTGGGTAGTCAATCCCTCCCTAGCTGAAGCTGCAAGTGAAGAAGAGGTTTTGACCATTAGGCTCCTTTCATGTGGCAAAGCACCTGGTGCTGATTCTATTCCAGTTGAGATTTACAAGGTAGAGGGTTCATTGCTAGGATAAAAGCTGACTGAAACTTTCCAGGTTATATAGCAAGAGAAGGTTATCCCCCAGGAGTTCAAGGATGTCTCCATTGTCCATATCTATAAAGGTAAAGTAAATAGGCTATAACAATCATAGAAGGGGTCTCTCTCTTAGTCGTTGCTGGCAAGATTCTTGGCAGAATTCTCCTTAACAGGCTGGTCCTTCACCTAGAAGATGGTCATCTACCTGAGAGTCAGATGTGACTTCAGAAAGAGTGAGGAATAGTCAATATGGTGTTTGCTGTCTGACAACTGCAGGAGAAATGCCAGGAGGAGAACAGTGGTCTGTATACAACATTTGTAGATCTGACCAAGGTCTTTGATACTGTTAGTTGTGAGGAAAATTATGTCAAAATTTGGTTTCCCAGAGAAGTTCATTGGCATTTTATGTGAATTTCATGATGGCATGCTTGCCCAGGTTCTGGATAATGGATGATGCTCTCATGCCTTCCCAGTCACCAGTGGAGTAAAACAAGGCTGTGTGCTTGCTCCCATGCTTTTTAGCATGATGTCTTCAGTCATGTTGTCAAATGTTTTCAATAAGGATGAACACGGCATCAAGGTCAGTTATTGCACTGATGGTAAATTCTTCCATTTGAAAAAGCTACAAGCCAAGACCAAAGAGGTAGGAGCATTGGTGAATGATTTTCTTTTTGCAGATGATTTTGCACTCGATGCAGCCTCTGAAGCTGAGATGGATCAATTCTTTGCTGCTTGTGCTAATTTTGGCCTAACAATTAACTCCAAGAAAACACAGGTGCTCGCTCCATCAGCCACCACCACACCATCCATATGTGGAACAGCAAATGGAGACGTTTTGAATGCTGTGGCTAAACTCACATACGTTGGCAGTGTGCTTTCCAGGGATGTGCACATTGATAATGAGGTTGACATACGAATTTCCAGAGCTAGTTCAGTGTTTGGGAGGCTACAAAGGAAAGTATGGGATAGAAGAAGTATTAGACTGATTACCAAACTGAAGGTCTACAGAGCCGTTGTGCTGACTTCATTGTTGTATGCCTGTGAGACCTGGACAGTCTACCAGCGCCATGCCAGAAAACCAAACCACTGCCATCACCTTGCATTAGGAAGATTCTGAAGATCACCTGACACTGAGGTCCTTATTTGAACTAAACTGCCAAGCATTCAAACTCTGCTTCAGAGAGCGCAACTCCGATGTGTTGGCCACATTGTTCAAATGTAAAACGTACACTTGCCAAAAGACTATTTTATGGAGAACTCACACAAGGCAAATGCTCCCATGGAGGTCAGAAGAAGCGACACAAGGACACTCTCAAGGTCTCTCTCAAGAACTTTGGAAGTGATTGTGTGACATGGGAGACACTGGCACAGGACCACTCAGCATGGCGTGCCCTCATCAGAGAAGGTGCTGTGCTCTATGAGCAAGGCAGAACTGAAACAGCTCAGAGGAAATGCAGGATGCACAAATTTAGAGTATCCACCCCAAATGTCCATACTGACTACTTGTGTCTGACCTCTGGTAGAGCATTCTGAGCTCATATTGGTCTGATCAACCACAGTAAGACACACTAAAACCTGACTCTAGCATAGTGATATCATTTTGGTCATCTTTGAGAATGAAGGCCAACAACCAACCAACCAATTAACAAATCAATAATCCAATCAATAAATATTTAAGAGTCACTTATTTATTATGTAGGAAGGAGTAAGGTATTTTAAATCAATATATCTGGGCCTTCTATAACTTCAAATCAAAAGTAGACACAGGATAGAATGGTGGGAAAAATCTGTCAGAAAATTATAGTCTAGAATCAAGAAATAAAAGGGGCCAAAGGTTTGTAGACTAGTCAGAAATCTGATGTATCTAAGTATTTTTTTTTTTTTTGCTTTTTGGAGGGCAGTTGGGGTTAAGTGACTTGCCCAAGGTCACACGGCTAGTTTTTTTGTGTTAAATGTCTGAGGACGGATTTGAACTCAGGTACTCCTGACTCCAGGGCCAGTGCTCTATTCACTGTGCCACCTAGCCACCCCAGTATTTTTTTTTAAAGAAAACACATACTTCATACCTACATGTGTAGGTAAAGAATCCTTTTACATGCAGGATAATAGATATTTTATATGCATCCACAAAACAATAGAACAACACTTAGCTGCTAGCTTGTTCATGAAATAAAGCATTTCTTCCCACAAGGCTAATGTATCCTGTGGAAGGAACTCTGGACTGCTTTTTTTCTCTCTGCTTACTGGTCTGGTCTCTCTTCACACTGCCAGCCCAGTTGTAAATCACAGGGCACTGTCCTATTGCTACAATAAGACATGAATGGGTGGCCATTCTCCCGTACTCAAAGTCAGAAGCTTAGAGTCCATTGTCTTGACTTTGCTCTGTACTTTAGCAGCTGAGTAATATGTGGAATGGGGGCAGGTACGTGGTACAGCAGGTAGAGTACTGGGCTTGGTGCCCAAAAGATCTGAATTCAAATCTGCCCTCAGACACTTACTAGCTGCATGACTCTGGGCAAGGCACATAATCCCTATTTGACTATTCCCTCATCTGTTAAAGTGGGGACACACTGGAGGAAGAAATGGCAAACTCCTCCAACATCTTTGCCAAGAAAACCCCATGAACAAAAACCCATGGGGTCACTTAGAGACAGACACAACTAAACACCACCACCAGATTTGCTCTCATTCTCTCACCGTGAAAGGGAAGCCATGAGCAGTTTGGGGAGGAAAATCACCAGCTACAGATAACAGGAAGAAGTGGCGAGCTCCAGACACCGGACATGGGTGAACAGCTGAAGAATCCTCCAGTCAGCAAACACGCCAGGAGGTCACCTGGCACGGTTCCCTTTCAGAGAACCATTCTAGTCACCCAAGGCAGGAAGGCGGTGGTTGATCTTTTGCTCATGAGATTGTAGAGGCAGCTTAGGCGGTACAGTAGTCAGAGCATGGTGCCTGGAACGGCAAGTCCTGGGTTTGAATTCTGCCTCATTCACACTCCAGCTGTTATGGCCCTGTGCCAGTCACTTAAATTCTCTCTGACTCAGTTCCCTCACCTATAACATAGGCATAATAAGAACACCTACCTCCCGGGATTGTGGTGAGCATCAAATGAGACAATACTTTTAAAGCACTTTGCAAATCAGAGTTGGGAGAGGCGTGGGGGGGGGGGGGCTCAAAAGTCACTGAGTCTGATTCCAGAAGTCAAGAGACCTGCTCGAGGACATAGAAGAAGTAAGTGACAGAGCTGGAATTAAGATCCAGGTGCCAACTTTCCATTAGGCTATCTTTACTCATAACCTTCCTTTCTTTCAATCAATTGACAAGCATTTATCAAGGGCCTACTATGTGTGAGATCCTAGAGACACAAAGAGAAAAAATGGGAAATCATATGTGTATATGTATATACATATAAATATGCGTATGTGTGTATATATATATATATATATATATACGTGTGTGTATATAATATATACAGAGAGAGAGAGAGAGAGAGAGAGGAGACAGAGATGGGAGGGGGGAGGAGAGTGAGGGAGAGGGAGAAAAAATGAACAGTTCTGGGAATCGAGATGGTTTTCATGCAGAAGATTCTACTTCAACTGACTTTTAAGAACCAGGAAATCTATGAAGCAAAAGCAGGGAGGGAATAAATTTAATACAAAGGACAGAAATGGGAGATGAAGTGCTTGCCATGTGTGAGGAATAGGAAGAAAGTCAATTTGGAGGGACCACAGAACACACCCTTCTGGCTTTCCCACAAACAAGACCCTCTATCTCTCGGCTCTGGGCGTTTTCTCTGGCTGTTGCCCACGCCTGATACGCTCCCTTCTCATCTCCACCAACAGACCTCCCCAACTTCCTTTTAAGTCCCAACTAAAATCCAGTCTTCTACAGGATGCCTTCCCCAATCTCTCTTAATTCTAGTGTCCTCTCTCTTTTAATCATTCCTATTTATCCTGTATAAAGCTCACTTTGTATATATTTGTTTGCCTGTTTTCTCTTCCATTAGGTTGTAAGCTTCTTATCTTTTGCTTCTTTTTGTATCCCCAGGATTTAACACAGTACAAAGTTTATTGAATGACTAATGAGGCAAGAAAGACAGGTTAGATAAATGATGTTAAAATATAAGCAGAGGAGCTTATTATCTTATCCTGGGAAGTTTATTGAGTGAGGAAGTGGCATGGTCCAATCTGCATTTAAGAGAGGTCACTTCAGCAGCAAAGTGGAAAGATGGATTAGAGAAGAAAGAAATGAGGCAGGAAAACCATTAGGAGGCTATTATAATAGTCCATGAAAAAGCTGATGAGGGGTCTGAACTATGGTGGTGGCTTTGTAAGTAAAGAGTAGGGGTAATATGTGAGCAATATTGGGGAGGTGAGGGCACAGAACATTCCAAGCACGGGGGACAGTCAATGGAAAGGTATGCACACGCAGTACTATGTGCGATGAATGTGGTGCAGTCCGTAGGGTGCCTGGAGGGGAGTAAATCTTTAAAGAGATTGGAAAGGGAGGAAGAAGCCAGGTTAGGAAGGGCTTAAAACGCCAGAGGACTCTTTATTTAATCCTAGAGGTAATTGAGAGCCATCAGAATTCATTAAGTACTTTTCTGTGTGGGGAGAGGGGGGAGTGACATGGTCAAACTGAAGCTCTGGAAAAATCACCTTGGTAACTGAGTGGAGGATGGATTGAGTGGGAAGAAATTTTTCAGCAAAAAAGTGAGGTCCTTAGCTGGAGATCACGAGGTGGAAGAGAGCAAGTGTGGAATGCTTAAGGAGGGATAAGATTTGGGAAGTAAGACAAAGAACCAAATGGAGAAGAGAACAAGGATTTCCTAGTTGCAGTGAGAGTACCCTTAAGGTAAGGTAACATTAATCCGTAATGTACACAGCCAATTTGGCGGTTGATCTTTGTCCTTCATTCTTGAAGAGAACCAATGACTTCAAGCCCCATAAATTGGAGTGGATGAGGCAGACTGTAGACAGGGCTAAGGTTTAGCATGAAATGAACAGCAAGAAGACTAAAGAATCTGAGAAGAGAAGACTGTGTGGGTTTGAACTGGTAAGTGATAAGGGTCAAGTCTGGGAAGCAAGCAAAGTCAGGGCAGTGCTAATGTTCCTAGAACAGAGGGGTAACCTTTGCATCTCTGGCAGTCTGTTGAAGCCTGTGGACAGACCCCTTCTCAGAATCATGCTTTTCAGTGCATAAAATAAATAAAGTGAGATTACAAAGGAAACCGATTATACTGTGATAGTTATCAAAATACTAATAGAAGTATGTGTGCATTCCAAGACCACAGAAAAGTTTAAGTCCTCTGGTATAAAAGCAAGAGTTGACTAAGAAAGAAAGAGAGTGAACTCAGCTATTGAACTGCTTGAGAAAGGAGGGAGAATGAATTGGGGACCAGCAGATAAGTCACTATGATCTGACTAGGGGGAATTTTTTTTTAAGACAATGAACTTCAAAGGAGGAGAGATCGCTGAGTGGCACAGGGTGAGTCTAGAATTGATATTTGGGGAGCAAGGTATATGAGTAATACAAAAAATGATGGCCATTATTGCTGAAAGGGTAATTAATGCTAGGAAGGGTGCCAGGGATGCATTGTCATTTGGGGAAAACCAAGCCTCTGGAAGTCTACATAGATTAAAGGTATATGACTGCAAAAAGTGTTTATCAAGCACTTATCATGAACCAACTGTAAGAGAGAAAGAGGCCCAGAAAGAAATGAGTTTGCTGTGGATAGGGAATTGCTAAAGGCACCGTGGAAAAGGTGAGCTGAGAGCATAGGTATACAGGGATAGGGCCAAGCCTGCAGTCTCTCAGAGAACATAAACAATAAAAGAAGCTCCAACTATCCCTGGGAACATTTGCACATGACCCCAGGACATTCTGGGCACTATGCCATCTTTGTTCTGTTTCTTTATAATACCTGACCTGGCCTGGGATTGGTGTGGGGATCCATTACGCCATTTTGCTGCTCAGGACAACTGGTCTTGGGAGTAAACTCCCTTAAACAACCTAATTAACTCTAATAAATCTACACATATTTACTAACGAGCCAGCCTGGTTCTCTTTCTTTGGTTATCTCAGTATTCTCTCAGAAAGTCTGTGTTCCTAAAATTGACATATATGGGCAGACCTTACAACTGAAGAAGTTTACAGGACAGTCTACCCTCCTACAAATATTGTGTTCTTCCATTGGGGTGAGAGAACATGTTGGGGTTGAGGAGTAATTTACTGCTAGGTAAGCAGGAATTAACTACTAACAGAGAAATAGAGTAACAGGTGCTGAGAGTTTGTTAACCCAAAGGGATGGCTGTGGGCGGTAGGTCATACTTGAAGACTGTCGGCCCCTTCTCTTCTCCCACTGTAGCTTACCCGATCCTATCTTCTCATTTAAAGCTTTCACGAAATGGAAAGTTACAAATGTAGGAATAAAACAGAACTAGGTGTTCCTGAGCTTCTCTCCCAGCACTTACCAACAGACAGACCCTTTAAACAGTTACCTTCATCACAAACAGGCAGCTTTCAGGACCTCTGGGGTCCGGGAATATTTTTTTTAACCTGAAGTCATTTTTCCCCCAGAAGCATTATTTTCTCTGGTAGAGTTACAGCCAAATTTTTGTTGCTTTTAAAAATTCGCTTTATTTTTTAGCAGGCAGAATAAAAGAGAAGCCCAGTAGAGGATAAGTTGTCTTTTGGTCTTGTTCTGTTACAGACTTGAAGGCTGCTTTCAGATCTCACCATTACCCAAGAGTGTTCCACTTCCATTGAGCCTGGGGTGAAGTGTTAGCTTTGACACTAGTCATGTGACCTTGAGTCATTTTACCCCTCTAAGCCTGTTTCTTCATCTGCAAAATGGAAATAATACTTGCACTGCATATCTTATAATGTTGCTGCAGGAAAGCGCTCAGTAAAGCACCACAGAAATGAACTATAATTATCCCTCTGATAAAGCATACTTGCTTTCAGAACTTAGCTGCTTCTCAGCACATTGGTCTGTTTTTACAATACAGAAAGGTCTGGAGGGTGCCAAGGTTGGTCTCTTATTGCAAACAGAACTTCTGGAAGAGCCTGCAAATTTCTTCCATGCATCTGGATGCTTGTGCACATTTCATTTGGCTTCCCTTCCTCACTCCCCAACCCTCAGGGGAAAATATTTGGAGTCTCTGTTTCAGCACTATGGATGTCTCTCTTAAAAGCTGTAAATAGGTGCTTTGTGCTGGGTGGTTAGGCTGGCCTAACCCCTCAGATTCAGCCCTGGGTTCCATATACTTTTATTGAACAATGCAGATAGACCATACAGAAGAACAAGACATGACCCGGGAACTCTCGGATCCACCTTTCAACATTAGGCTGCAGGACTGGCCCTAAGTAAAACTGTGAAGTAAGCTTTAACTATGCTTAAACTTTCATTATCTGAGACAGCCCTCTCCAGATACCTAGTCTTCTCAAGGTGCCCCTGGATATCTCTTAACATTAAAGAATCATTTACTATAAGATGTTAACAACTTAATGTTGGCTTTCCCAAGGGTACTTGCATTTTAAAACATGACCTTAGAGAGAGCAACACGACCCAAAGGAATTGCAAGAGGTAGTTTACAACATTAAAAAAAAAATAAAAGAAGCTTCCAAGAACTAGAATAAAGGCTGGTAAGCAAAGAGATGCCCTGGTTATGTTCCTAGGGCTATGGCTGGCAGATACTAGGCATTCTAAGCTGGTATCCTCAAAATATCAGGAGAGGAAACCCGCCCCCAACATTAAGTGAAACCTCCCCAGGCCAATGAATTGTCACCTGCGTTAGTGGAGAGAACATCCAAACTGATGTGATCAGTGATCCATCTCAGAATTTCAGTAGAAAAGGAAAGGTCTTTCTGCTTCGGATTACACCTCACAGTGCTACTCTCCCTAGTGATACAGCTCCCTACCTCTTCCTGTTAGGTTTAGGACATCACTGTTGAAGATTTACGAATCTGCTCAAAGGCATGGGTTGCATGATCAGCAACAGTTCCAACATGAGGATATCCAGGCTTCCTGATACGACGTACCTTTGTTCAGCATTCAGCATACCTTAAAAACAGAATCTTTTCCCTGGTGCTTCCTTGCTCCCTCCCCTCCTCTCTTCTGCCCTGAGGTAAAGATCTATATTGAAAAGATACAAGGATACCTTGGGTTTGTAGTCTCCTTTTGACAAAGGGGGTGGTGATTAGAAGGGAAGAGAAATATAGAATGAATGGGCATTTATGTATGCATCCAATTTATAGGCATTTGTTATAGTTATAAAGCTATACTCAAATATATTATACCATTCTAAATACAGATGAAAATGTGTACAAAAACAGCTGGATGACAGTGCCCAGCATCCTAAAACATGCCCCAAGTTTCCAGGGGTGTTATGGAGCCACAAAGGGAATGCTATCCAGCCCACTTCCCAATCTTTGCTTCTTTCTCCTGTCTTTGTCCAGTATCTCCCTTCCAAATGATGCCCTCTACCTTCAGATTTCCCTTGTACTGGAAAGGAAAGCAGCAGGAAGTCTTTAGGGGCAAAGTATTGTACTATGTACCTGTCAGGGATCCTACTTAAGAAGGTACAATGGCTCAAGGATGATGTCTTTCGATTTCCAAAATAGCATGTGACAGCAGACGTTCTATACTTACAAACTGGCCACTGCTGATGACTCCTACATTTAAGGGCAAAGTGACTAATGTCTTTATTTCTCCAAACCCAGTTACTGACTTGAGGAGATTTTGTAGCTGTTCATCCTTTCTTGAAGGCTCTGACTTGCATGTGAATTAGATTTAAGTGAGATGGAGCTGTGCAAAGTGGTCAGCCTCACTCTCTTAAAAGCCAAGGAAATGAATAGCCTTAACTTTTACAAAATGCGCTTCCAGGTTGCTTCGTTTTTATGACATCATCAGAATACTGTAGGACTGACTGATGTATACAGAAAGCAAGATAACAAGTAAACAAAATTCCTCTGTGAGTCTCCTTTCCACTTTGAATCAAGAAGCTCTAGTTCTAACAACTGCGCAAGCATTTACCTGGTGCCTTTTTGACCGCAGAGCTCTAGGAAGTGCTTTTTACACGTCTTGTCCATCCAATCTCCCTCCACAGTGGAGTGAGGCAAGCCCGATGGGTGGAACTCATGGCCTACCCTAGGATGGTCATTTGTTTGTTCAGTTTCTAGACTAAGAGGTCTAGGGGAATATACATTATAATCATAGGAGCATGTTTTAATGCCTTCTCATCTCTAAATGCCAAGCTCTTAGGAGCCATCTTAATTTATTTAACATTTACCAAGTACCTAGCGTGCACAAGACCCAAATTCTGAAAATGATTGTTCTATGTACGAAAAAGTTATACTTATAGGGAAGGACCTGTATTTCTAGAATTAACCCACCTGTAAAGGTGAAGAAAATCTGGAAAATAGCTCTTGCTTCCCCATCCTCCCATCTGGTAGAAAAGGGTAAAAGTTAAAAATGATTCATTTGTACTCTGGCTGGTGTTCGTTATTCTGTACAATTTTTCCATGGAAAAGTTGGCCTGAAATGGGCTTATAACATTTTCCCATATAATACAGCATGCTTTAGAAAGGTTCATTTAGCACATATGCACTGCTTCCTGCGACTTAAGTTTTCTTCTTTTCATGATGTATTTCACTTAAAACACACATATACACAGGCATACACCAACAAAACAAATAAATCCAAGTGGCTATTCACAATCCCTCCCTAACATGATAGCTTAAAAAATCCCAAGTTTAAGAAAATGGTGTTTTTTTAAAAAGTTGCTTTTTTCTTGGGTGGGTGGGGGACCAGGGGCAGAGACAGATTGTTTGCCTTGTCAATAGCACTTGTCTTCTAAATGGCCCTTCCAGCTAGTGAACTTGTGAAGCCCTTCCATTGACAACAAATGGCCAGTCACAAGCACTTAGAGCAAAACTCAACTGTTACCTGGTAAGAGAGAGGCTGGGATACAAACGGCTAGAGCTGAAGGATTATGGTCACACTCGAAGGAAGGCTATGCAAAATAGGCTGAAGGTGCTAATAAATGCTCATTCTTTTTCCTTCAAAAAGTAGTTTTTTGCCATGTATTATCTGATTGTCCTCCCCCTGGCCCCCCAACCCAAAAGAGTGAAACCTAGTAAGTCATGAGATCATAAAGATCATCCAAAAAAGATTGATCTATTTTTAATACTCACAAGTCTTTTCTGCCAGGAGACAGATTTTCCTGGCCTGGCAGGCAGTGGTAACTAAGGACACATTTGGTTAAATGTTTTTATGTCATAAATGCTTTGGTTTTTCAAAAAATTACACGAGAAAAGTTGCTAAAAATGTGAGGAGGAAATGTACCCCCATTGGAATGATGAGTCCACCTCCCTTCTAATTTCAATTAAAGACATCTGCTTGCCAGTCAACAAAGTCATCAACTGTTCTTCCGTGTCCTCCCCTTCTCCACTGCCCAAATGGAAAAAAAGACCCACAATAAGAGCTCACAGTTATACTATCTTAAGGTTTGCAAAGCACTTACCTCATTTGATCTCCTTTTGAGATAGATTCAATTATTATCCCCCATTAGTAGATGAGGAAATTAAGGTGCAGGGAGGTTTAGCAGCCTTCGGAAGGTCATCCAGATTATGGGCAATAGCTAATCATTCATGTAGCGCTTATTATGTAGTGGGTATGGTACTAAGCGCTTTACAAATACCTGACTCATTTGATCTTTACAACATGAAAGGTAGGTGCTTATTATTCTTATTTTACAGAAGAGAAAACTGAGGCAGAAAGGTGAAATGATTTACCCAGGTCACCTCTGTGGTGTTTGAGTACATTTGAACTCATGTCTTCCTGACCCCGGGCTCTGTGCTCTATGCTCTGCCCCATCTAAGCTGGATTTTGAATCTGAGGACTCAGGCTCAAACCCTGATTCTGCCACATACCACCATGATTTATTTATTTTGCTAAATGTTTCCCAACTACATTTTACACTGGTTCAGGCCATATTCAAGAGCACTGTGGGCCTACTGACCGGGTGTCTGACATTTGAGCTACTTATCTGACTTCTAAGGTTTCTCAACAGCTTTAAATCTTATGACTATAAACTGTCTAAAACTGCATACGATGAAATGCAGCCATATCTGGGCTCTATCCCTACTATCAGGAATGGCTACAGCATTCTAAGACAAAAAGTCTATTCCTGTAAAACTTCTATTTAACACAAAAACATGAATGTAAAAAATATGGTCACAGTCTCTTTCAGGTATAGTTAACTTTGATCATTAATTTCTATTTCTAAATTTTTCATTACATTACAAAAATGAGATGCATCAATGACCACTTTTTTGTGTTTTTAAGTTTTAATTTCTAAGTTCAATGGAGTCCAGCAGCTTCTTTCAGTATTCTCACTGAACATCTTTTATTGCTTTTCTTTATTCCACCATATGATTTTTTTTCCTTGTAGAGTTATGGGTAATGGTAGAATCCGAGGGAATGAAAATTGTCACAGAATGGTTCTTTTTGGCAGTGAGTGCTTGTTTGTTGACTACTCAAGTTCAGTTTGATAAACTGGGCAAGGCTGGGAAAGTGAGGAGAGAAGGAAAACAGGGTGGTTGTTTTTTTCCCCAGATGAAAAATGTTGTGTAAATCCAAACTGAGATGTCCACAGAGAGCTCTAGGCTCATCATTCCTTCTAACAGTCCACTGAAAGACCTCAAACTGTTATGGCATCACTTAACATGGCTAATTTAGTGCTAAAACTGCTGACAATTTGGTCCCACATAACAAAGACAAGGGTGGAGGCAAATAAATAAATAAATAAAAAAGACCAATCCTGCCAATCCCCAAAGATTAATCTAAGTAACCTCTTTTTAGACAATATTTTCAGGGGTAGCTTTCAGAGGAAAATATAAAGAAGAGGGGAGGAACATTAATTAATATAGCTAGTAAAATTTTTTTTAAAAACTTAGAAAAAAACTTTTGAGTCCTATGAAAATTTCTTTAATTTTTATCTTATGGAAATACATTTTCATTTTATTTCTATGATACAAAAATGCTGAATATCTAACAATGATCTGAAGTAGATCTGGACTAAGGCAGATCCATGGAATTTTGTTTTTTCTTTTATTTAATTGGTTGTTTTTTTCTTTTAACAGAGTAAGGGCTGGTGTATTTTGTAGGTCTGTCATAGATTTCATACAAAGACACACACACACACACACACACACACACACACACACACACACACACACACACACACACACGACTTTATCAAAGGATTTCCCCCTGCCTCTTTACCCTTCCTCCCCAATCTATATCAAGATTGAAATAGTGAATATGGCAAATGTGTACCAAAAAATAAGTCTTTCGTGTCCCCCTCTCCCACATGAAAAAATCATGTCTCAGAAAAGTCACTCCATAAATCATGGTTTCAATAAGCTGCTGGATATGTCAGGTCATTTCTGGGTTGACACAATGGTAGAAATTCTCTTACTGGAAAAACAAGCTTGAGAATGCAATGCTTTCTGGAAGAGGAGTGGGTGAAAAGCAATGAGATGGTGACAGGCCTATTTACCAGGAGACTGATGACCATGTGTTGCAATTGCCTAAAAACCCCAATATGAAGAGATGTGTGATAATGCTGAAAGCAGGAAAGAGTTCAACACAAAATCTTGATAACAGCATAGAAGAAAGAAGGCCAGCAGCTCATTCTTACATTTCACAGCCAGCATCCCCTCTCAGGTGGCCTCCAAAACACTTAAATTTGATTATCTGATCTAACATTAATGACAGCAAAAGCTTCACATGTGACAGACAAACTCAACCAGTTAATGAGATATACATTTATGACACTCTAAAGCTGCAATGATTGTTCAATGGACAGTTTAAAAAAACAAACTGGTTTTTCAGGAGACATACTTTGTTTTCAAAACCACGCCCACACCACATTTTATTAAATTAAATACAGTATGGCTTCCAAGTGGTGTAAGTCTGGTGATTTCTCAGAGTCCGAGCCCCTGCTTTCTTCATTCAGCTGTTGGCTACCATGAATCAGGAACTTCAAAGAGCTTGGCAGAACTGCTCGAGATGCTTCCTGGTGGAAAAGGAGGGGAAAAAAACCAACCACTTTACAATCACAGATAGCATCTTGAAAAAAAAATGCTAAACAATTCAAAGCAGAGATAAGTGCATAGCTCTGATTTGGGAGACGGGCTTTCATACCAGGCACAGGGTGGGGCCGGCTGCATAAACCACAATGAAAAAAAGCCCTTTGGGACAGTGTCTGTATTTATGAAGATTGGAGCAGGGCAAATAATGAAAAGCTGCAGAAAATCATAGTCAGAAAGTGCCAGAGAGCCAGATTAATGGAGTTTCAGGGTGGATGTCTCTTTGCTTTCCCCTTTTTATTAAAGACGTTAAAATTTTTGAGAATACAGAGTATTATATCTTGAACTTCTAGACCCACTATATATAACCACTGGCCAATAGACAAAAAGCATAATATAGTCAGTTTCTTTGTCTCTGATCAACAGAAAACATTGTCCGCATTAATAGCAATACTTTAAGGATGACTTAGCTATTCTGATCAAGACAATGATCCACGACAATTCTTAAGGACCCACAATGAAAAATGCTATCCACATCCAGAGAGAGAACAGATGAACTCTGAACGCAGACTGAAACACTTTTTAAAACTTTATTTTTATTGTTATTGTTGCTGTTGTTTTGCAACATAGGCTAATATGGAAATATGTCTTCCATGACTCCACATGTATAATTGAGATCAACTTGCTTACCTTCTCAAGAAGGCAGGAGGGGCAGGAAAGGAGAAAATTTGGAAGTAAAAAATGTTTTCAAGTAAATGTCAATTTTTTTTTAAAACATGTAATGGAGAAACACTTAAAAAATAAATAAAAATAATTTTTAAAAGTGGGCATGAGATAGGTCAGAATTTTTAGTTTCTTGTCCAATGGATCTTCAGCCTAGATTTGTGATGAAGGCTATAGGACTATAAAAGGCAGAAAACTGGCCTAAAATCAGAGGGGACTAAGACAATTCCTAAGCAGGCAGAAAATTTTACAAAGTCTATGTAAAAAAAAGGATAAAGGGGTTAAAAAGTAATACTTTGGGTAACTCACTGTAATAAGATAACTCATTCACAGATTACTTATTCTAAAAAAGATGTCATGGCACAAAGAGAATACCATGAAGAAATGTCCTTTTAATTTGTTCTGCTGTCACAGAAACAGAGAATCCCAGAATTCAGTTAATTTTTACAAAGGTAAAACACACACTGCCAAGTGTTAGTTACATAAAAAATCAGAGTAAATTTTAAAATAGCTGAGAGGAAAAACAAACACAAATTACTTATATAAAATAACTATCAATTTAATTGAAATTTGTGACTAATGATAGATTGGAAAACAAAGTCCATTATGCAAGTATAAAAAAATGTAGCAAAAGGTAAGAGATATGACCATATACCACCATGGAAGTCACTCCAAGATAAGAGTGAACAAAGAAATGGTCTAGGACCTGGAGGTTGAGTTCTAGCTCTAGCATTTATTAACTGTGTGAACCAAATTGGGTAATTTAGCTTCTCTAAGCTTCAATTTCCATATCAGTAAAATTGGGGTAAATAAATATATGCCCTACATACAGTGTGGGACTGACTGCTCTGTAGATCAAAAACCATACAAATGTAAAGTATCATTAGGGAGTCAATCTGGGTAAATTATAATAACTACACCTTCATTATGAGAGCCCAATTTACTTCAATGTGAGTAGGGAAGTTTCCCTCAAGTAGGCCAAGACTTAGTTATTTCTTAAAGTTTAATATTAAATGAAACAAGCTGGAGTGGTGACAAAGTCAGGTTTGAAAAAGCCACGTCTTGGCCTCCTCTTCCCTCCTCTCCCCCAATATTTTACTCCTAAGGCCGTAAGCTTTCTCAGTAACACTTAGAATGAACAAAACAAATGTCTACAGGCCATAAGAAAGGAAATTTTCTGACGTTAAAAATGTGTGCATATATATATAAAAAAAGTACTATAAATTGTTGTTTGTCCTTCATTCTCAAAGAGGACCATGATGTCAAGAAGGTGATGCCATGACTTGCAGGTGAATTGGATTTAAGGAAGGCAGGGCTATGCAATGTCATCAGCCTCACTCTCCTCCAGAGCCATCTGGGTTCACTGGAAAGACATAGGTCAGGATGACTGGAGATAGCTCCACTGTAGTGGGAGACCTTGGCCTTTTTAAACGAAGGTCTTTCCCAGATCCCTCTGTCTGAGGAACACCCATTCAGTGATTAAGGATAGGTAAGAAATGAGGCAAAAAATGGCCTCTTTTATCTAGTCTCAAAAAAAAAAAAAATCAATCCAATCGAACCCTCAGGGTTTCTGGCCAAAATAGAAACAATTGCTATTTACACTCACTCTGAGCCTTCAGAGTCCAAGCAATGACCAAGTGAGGTTTGACCAAGCAGCGAGAACCAGAAAGATCTGGGTTGTACGGCATGGTCAAGCAGCTCCATTTGAATCCTGATAGGCTTAATCAAAGCCTGCTTTTCCAGTGCTGTATTTCCAGAAATCATAAATGAAACTACAAGGGGGCAAATTAGTTAATTGTCTCAGGTTTTTTTTTTTAATGATTGAATAAGTAGGGAATAAAAAAAAAAATGTAGCCCATAAAGCCAAGATATCTTGTTAGGTTTCACTGATCAAAATTTATATTCCTTTGGGCAGAGCATCCACAGGTAAAGGATATGACTCCCCAAGTGAACAGAGAGGAGAGGGAAAAGGAAAGAAAGATGGGTGGAAGAGAGGGAGGGAGGGAAGGAGGGAAGGAGAAAGCGAGGGAAGGAGGGAGGGAGGGGGGGAAAGAGGGAGGGAGGAAAGAAGAGAGGAAGGGAGGAAGGAAGGGAGGAAGGAAAGAAGGAAGGAAGGAAGGAAGGAAGGAAAGAAGGAAGGAAGGAAGGAAGAGCAACTGGCCACCAGCATGACAATTACTATTTCTCACAGACTATTGTTTGTCCTTCATTCTTGAAGAGGATCAATGACATCAGGAAGCTGATGTCTTGACTTTTAAGTGAATTGGATTTAAGTGAGGCAGGGCTGTACAAAATCACGAGTCTCACTCTTTCCTCCAGGCCCTCCCAGAACACTCAGGTAGGCAGGGCTCACCAAGTGTGACTTTCAGAAGAGGACCAATGACATCAGGAGAGTGATATCTTGACTCATAAGTGAATTGGATTTAAGTGGGGCAGGACTATGAAAAATCACCAGCCTCACTGGTGTCATGACCCTGGAGTCATGTGGGTGCAGTGGCAAGACACAGAGCAGGACAATTGGAGATGGCCCCCAGTATTTAAAGTACCCTTCTTTGCAATGTTCCATCCCCACAAGGATATACCACCTCCCTATCAGCATCCTGCAGACTCAAACTGATCAGCCTCATATCAAGATTTCTGATTTCCATCATTCTACTAGGTGGGTCACCAGCATTATTTGCTGAAATTAACAATGGTTGGAAACCACCACAAGTGGTATGGGTTTAAATCTAGCAACCTATTCATAAAAATTAGCACTGACACAGAGGTCCGCAGACCTAATTAGAACTTACATTTATAGAGATAATGTAAAGTGCAACCCCTAGAAGCAGGCAGTTCAAGCATGTCTAATCCTGGTCCTCCTCAAGAATGAAGGACAAACAATAATAACGAACCAAGAAACAGGGTCAGATAAAATTGGTGACTTGTCCATGGTCATCTAGTCAGTGCCAGAACAGTGATTCCAATGCAGAGTTCCTAATTTCAAGTCTAGCCTTTCCACTACAACATCGGCTATACTTTGAGATCTATAATCTTGATATGAAGACTTGTACTGATCAACCCCTCCATATGTTCTGCATGTCCTGCAAGGTAATTTTCTGAATACATGTAAAATGCCCATTTTAAGTAGCAAAACTGAATAGCTACATAGCCAAGAATGGTGTGCCTGATCAAGGCACAAGAAAAATCCAACTGATATGCTACAGTTTTCAAGGCTACCTACTTATGGCTTACTTTTGAGACTTAAATTTTAAAAAAAGATGAAGCCAGCTAGCTGCCTGTAACTTTCTTCAATTACATAAAAAAGAAGTACCTGCAACTCTTGAATTTCTTAAGTCCAAAGCTGAAACAGTGAAAACCAGGTGTTCCTAGAACTGGATTTGCACAGGCAACAGTTTACAATAGTGCAAAAAACCTATTTAAATATGTTTTTCAAAACCCACACACACTCCCCCCTGCCCCGGCCAATCAATGGTCCTTTCTGAAATTATTTCTATCTCTGATATGGCATTTAATTAAAAAAAAAACAAAAACCAAATCCACTACACTAGAATTAGGAGATCTCAAGCCTTATTTCTTATTCTGTCAAGCTATGTAACTTGGGTCAAGCAATGTAACTTCTCTGGGTCTTTGCTTCTTCAGGCATGTAATTCAATGGCCTCTGAAGCCCTTCTGATTTCAGAGCTGCAATGTTAGATTCTGTTATAGACATATACCACGCACATGGCCTTGGTTGGACTAGTCACCTGCTCTGGACCTGTTTTTCTCACTACAAAGAAGGGGATGGACTAGATGCTCCTGGGATCCTTCCAACTTCCCATCTATGACCATATGATTGTCTGATTTTTTTTAAGGTCTCTCCCTGCTCTAAGACTCTATAAATTGACTTCAATCTACTTAGCCTTCTGATCAAATTTGAATGACTGGTTGAAAAGGGAAAAACATAAAGGCAAACAGTTTTTCCACAGCTAATGACTATCTTCACTGCCAAACCAAAATGAAATTTAAAAATTTTCCAAAACTGACTAGCTTCAGTTGGTCAATAAGTCTTTATTAAATGCCTCCTATATACTGTCTAGACACCACGTTAAGCCCTGAAGATGACAAAGAAAGGCAAGATCTCAAGGAGCTCAGTCTAATGGGGGAGACAAGAAAACAAACCACTAAAAAACTACTCAGAAAAAGGCCAGTCAACCTTGGATCCTATCCTTCAGTCAGTAAGGCCTCCAAGGAACCTCATTATGAAGCAGCAGTTCCCTGCAGGGGTCCTAGAGCACACCTCCTACAGAGCACCACAGCACATTCTAAGAAGCTCTAGGACATCACTGGGCAAAAAAAAGTCACAAGCATGTATTTCAACATGCAAGCTGCTATTTGCTTCACAAATATTTTTCAATATTCAAGCTGTAAACCAGTCCTAATACAGTGATTAAAAATCTTCATAGGAGGTGAGTGAACTCCCTTTGTCTGGCCTTTCACATGATTGACAGCAACTTTAGAACTTATTTCTAACTTACATGAAACCTGTAACAGTATCTGAGAAGATTATTGCTTTAAGTGGATTCTAAACTTTTCAATGTAACCTTAAGGGTATAAGATTTAAAAGTTCAGCAGTTTTTCCAAGACTCCAATAAAACACGGCTCTTGGCAAACATTAAAGGTCTAATGTATCGTGCTTTTTATGTGTGTAGGGGGGTGATGGAAGGGAGGGATTTCTCTTTTTATATTAAAAAGTTTAACGATGAACTGCATTTTGGTATATTTTTTCTTTGAACTCAACTGGAAATCTCCTCCAAAAAAGATTCTATTTCAGTCGTATCCAAGAAGGTTTTGATGCCTGTCAATCTTGTCATGATCTGGTTGCCTTACTAGTCATGTAATTTTTTTGGTAGAGTGTAACAGGAAGGATGACTGGAAGATGGTTATGGTGACAGAAAGATGAGGATATGGAACTATAAAACACCCGGTGAACACGGCACTCAGCCTATATTTATACCATATGCTCGTGACTGATTCACTACATAGGTTTAGTGAACTGGACAAATCCATTCTGCTGAAAGAAATGTTGGGAATTATCTTTCCTAGATACAAATATGCTGTACAAACAAATGCACACTACATGCTAGACTGTTTTTCTTTCATTAACATTCAGCCCTAAAACAGTATATATACTCTACCTTGAGCTCTTCTGAGGAAAAACATAATGACACTAATAAACCAATCCTGATTATAATAAACACAAACAGGGAGCTAATTGTTCTTTATATAACTGCTTCCTATGAATATAAGGAACGAGATGTACAAATCCTGAACTTATAAGTGTATTCATTTAACAAATATTTATTGAGAACTGATATTTTTTAAAAAGGTAGTGATTCTGATAGGTGTGAGGATAGGAAAATAAAGGCTTTTTTTCCCTTACCGGCACAACAGCAGGAAATTTGTAAAATATTTTGTAAAAATTTTTGTAAATTTGTAAAAAATGGCTTTGTAAAAAGCCATTCCTTTTCTATTATATTTTTGAATATTCTTTCTGTACATTTAAGTGATCTTGGTGCCCATGGGAAGTGGTGTGATAAAAGAAAATAAAGGCTAGTCTTTTAAGATGTAATGAGACAAAATATTTAGGGCTAAATCTAGTAGGCAAAATACCTAGGTTCAAATCCTGGCTCAGTTATTTACCAGCTATGTGTTACCTTAGGAACTCCAAGAGTTCCTACAAGAGGGGAATAATACTACTTGCAAAATCTGCCTCAGGAGTAAAATGAGATAATGCATATAAAGACTTAAAGAAAAAAAAAAGACTTAAAGAAATAATTTTATCAATATTAATATTACTAGTTTTATAACAAAGCTTTTTAAAGTAATACTCCATTTATAATAAATAAATAATTTATTCATCTAATAGTAGGATCAAAGGCTCATAGAGTTAGAGCTAAATGACCTTAAGGTTTTCCAAACCATCCATTTTACAAATGAGGAAACCAAGGCCAAGAAAGAAAAAGGGATCTGGTTCAGAGGCAGGATTTGAATCCAAATTCTCTGACTCCAAATCTGGTGCACTGCACCATGTAATAACATTACTACCTGAAAAGTACCTGGTCCATAACCTTCACACACATAGAAGCTACCCAACATTTCAAGTGTTTCTTGTAAGGTTTGGTCAGCAACACTTTTTTCACTATTTCGGTTATGCATAACTGATTACTAAAAAGTATATGCAATTCGCTTGTAGAGGAGGCCCATATCTTCAGTTTCTCTTATAGCAGTACTACAAATGAGTGTTGGGCACATCAAGAAGCCTCCTTGAATTCTGGTGGAATCATTCCCACTTAAACTCCTCATCCCAGAATTTCTCCCGTGAGGTTTTCTTCCACTGCACTGACTGCATCAGGACATTAATGCTTAGAAGCCCGTCTACTGAGCTCGTACAGTCTGTGGAACACGGGAAACACCTTCAAATTCTGCTCTCAGGGTGCTTCACAAAGCTTCACTTTGTTCATCACAACAGGGGCATTTTTTTAAAAAGCTGCTCTAATACTGAATTTGTTTGCTTTAGATAGTTTAACGCAGACCATGAAGACTGTTTGAACTTGGCAGTGTCACAAAGTTACAGTGCCTTAAAACAATAACTGAGTAATCAGTATTGTTAGATTCAACATGTCAAGCATCTGCTATCACTGACCCACATCTTACTGATACTAACAGGATTAAATGCTTAAACAAACCAGGTTAAAAAGATTCATGAAACTGCTATATTTGCATTGTTAAAAGGTTTTATTCTAAGAATGGCAAATACAAAAGAAAATGCAACTCACCTGATTTACTCAATTTGATTAAAAGTTGTTAATTTCTTAAGTCACACGTTTGACAGAAGTAATAAAAGAGCTGTCTTACACTCAATTTCTGAGACTATGACAGCTTTACTGTCAATGGGAGAAAAATGTATGCTTTACTTGCAGTACCATAGATTTGATATCCTAAATAATCTACAGAATGTTTTCACTTAAATGGCAAAAGCAGCAAAGAGAGTTAATCACAGGATTCCATGAATAGGAATTATTTTTGGTAACTTCAAAGATTATCCAGAAATGAATAGAAAAGGAATGGAAAACTTCTCCCTAGGAAGTGACAAACAAATGGAAAAGTTCACTGGGTAAAACTTGAGAAAATCTAAGGAAAACTGAGATACAAAGAGTGAAACACAAATAAGAAAACTCTCAGAAGAATCTCACTGGGTAGAATGCTGAATATTTAACAGCTGACTAGCATCTACAGCGAGGTAGGCAGGAAGTATACACTACTTATGCCAAAGACTTTAAACTACACAGCTGCATAAGGTTTTCTCCTTTTTTTAATAGCAAGTAATGTGAGAAGCTGAGATAAGTTCCCTGAACTAGGCAGGATATGTAATCAGGGTGTCTAGTATGTGCTACAGTTTTGAGTCAATTAAACTTTACCATGATATATTTTAAAAGTACATAGAACGTTTTGGCTTCACCGTTGATTTTACTAATATTAATGAAATTCAATCAACCTCAAATGTGAAAAAGAAAGACAGACGTGAACTATGTTCCGTGTCTACAACTAAAAAACTACAGCAATATTTAATAAGCATCCTTTTACTATTTACACCCCCAAAACATAACTAGGATTGTAATGCTTTTTTGTTTATTCTGTGCTAAATCTTAGAGGCACAATTAAAAATAGGTCTTAAATCTCTTTGGTCTCATGGTGAACTACCTAATATGTCACAATTAAATGGTCCTATGATCCTTCCCCAAACCCATACATTTATATAAGGTTCAAGGTCAAGAAAGTAAGTTCTGACCTTTAGCAAATGAGACCTACCGGCGGGAGTGAGTTCTTTCTTCATTTTTTTACATTTCTTGGTTTTTTTCTTCCCTTCTGTAAGGGACTCTGCAGAGGAATCTGTCTGATCAAGCTCACAGTCTGATATTTCCACTGACTCTATGTCTTCAGAGCCAGCTTCCTCGTGAATGGGACTCATGTTTCTCTTTCCTACTGTGCTGGTAGCTGTAAAACTGAAATTTAAAAAGGGAAACAACACAAAAGGTGTCAGGGTTATTTTTATAAGCCAATCTCCTTACATCGTAACTACTCTTATTGCCAATAACACTTAATCAGCAATCTCCGAAGCTGAAAGTTAAAGAAATTATTAAGTAATAAAATCTAGGTGCATACCACTTAGAAAGCTGGTTTGAAAACTGTGCATGTGTGAGTATATTTTTGTATCAATATATAGGCACAAAATGCTCCAAAAGGCGTTTTTTAAAATAGCAGAGAATATTGTGGTGCAATGGAAATATCAATGGACTTAAGAGTCACAAAACCTGAGTCTGAATCCTGACTCTCCTCCTTATTGTGTGACCTTGGGCAAGTCACTTGATCATTATAGGTTTCAGTTTCCTTGTAGAAAATGAAGCGGTTGGACCAGATGATCTCTAAGGTCACTTCCAACTTTACAGCCATGATCATTACAGCTATTATGATTAGAACCATTTTAGAAAAATAGTAACTTTAGATGAGGGTTTAATATCAGTATTCTTGAATATACTGAGAATGACCATTCTGTAGAATTGATATGCCCTAAAACACTAATAATATTGCTTGTGGTTTCAGATATTACAAAGTCTCCTGAAATACAATTATATGCAAAAAGCATATGCCACAGTCCATATAACAAGGGTCAGTTCTGTCTTTCAATATAAAGTTGTACTAGAGATTGCCCTAAAGTTATGAAAAGAAAAAAAATAAACCCAAACCAAATAACCAGATTCATGCAATGAGGTATGTATGCCACGTACGTTTAAAAAAACCTACAAAGATATCCTTGCTGAGAACAAAACTTTTCTAAATATGTCTTCAGAAAACTTGGTTACCTGATTATTCAAACTACTTGTACACTCAAATCACCTTTGAAGTCACACTTGACATATTTCATTGTTTTGGGATCACCGAAAAGAGAAAGAGAATTGGGTTTTGTTTTTTTTTTCTGATGTCTTCAAGAGATGGCCCTGGGTCTTTGGAATGAAAACAATGAACTCTTGTGCTTATAGTTTTAAGGATTAGTTATATACATAGAAATTATTCCTGTTTCATCTCTACTTACAAAACCCTTTGGAAATTTTCCTCTTGTAGAAGTGTTTTGGAAAAAAGTTAAGATGAACAGAGCACAGATTCAGACCAACTCACTCCTGTAGATCTCAGAATATGTTAAACTTTGTATACTTACATTTTTAATGAAATGGTTGTAGCAACAATTCACAAGGTAATTAGTGCTAAAAATTACTGTAGACATATAATAAAGGAAAATATGGTTAATGTTCAGTGACAACTAGAGAAAAAGACAAAAATAACAAATAATAATGTAGCTAAGATGATGCACAAGTACTAAATATAATGATCACTGTGATCGTGCGTGCATGCGTGCGTGCGTGTGTGTGTTTAAATAAAGCTATACGACTACAAATCATGGAAAGAAGCAAAAAAAGTTCAAAGGTAAATGGAATTGGCTGGCATAAATAGGTGACAATGGTACCAAATGAGGGTATGTATACAAGAATCAGGGTAAAAGATGATCAAGGATAAGAAGGGTAGGAAAGGGTGGTGGACCAACCTTGTGGCAAGAACGACAGACTTAAGGCAGGTCTTAAACCTGACTGGTCTATTGGAAAAACAGAACATGTGACAATTAAATGGTCCTATTATTTCTCCATATCCCCTAGATAATAAAAGAACAAGAGGAAGATCTAGCTTTTCTATGCTGGGTACAACTTCGACGGAACATCTGAGAGAAAACATGAACAAAAATCACAAAGGTTTAGATGCTAAAGAGAGACACATGCAGACACGGGTGAAGTGACTTGCCCAGGGTCACAGGAGCCTGTGCCTAAGGCTGAATTTAAAGTGAGGCCTCCCTGAATCCAGTCCCAATGCTCTATCCATTGTGCCACCCAGCTGTTTCAAAGCACAACAGTACTTACATGGTAAAATAAGAATGATAGTTGGAATAATTTAGAAAATTGAAGGGATGTTGAGATAGAGCTCCAAAATTTGAACATTTTTGGTAATGGAAATCAATCAATTAAGTATTAGGCTTAGCAATATTTTTTTTAAATGGTATCTTGAAAATATAGGGAATGAGGCAGCTGGGTGGCACAGTGAATAGAGCACCAGCCCTGGAATCAGGAGGACTTGAGTTCAAATCCGGCCTCAGACACTTGACATTTACTAGCTGTGTGACCTTGGGCAAGTCACTTAACCCCAACTGCCTTCCCCCCACTTAAAAAAAAAAAGGAAATATCTGCCTTAGGTATAGTTGTTAGCTCTCCAAACAAGGCTTCAATAAATGTTTGGGTTGGTTACTTAAAAGTTGCCAAAATCTTGGAAGATTGGGATATGATTTAAAATATTTACCATGAATTTTTAGGACTAAATCCCTGCCTTTCTGGGCCTACAGAAGTTTTCCAAAATCTGGAAAGTACTTTGGAACCTCCACAGATACAGCAGCTTTAGCCTAGTTCTAAAAAACTTCCTAAAGTACAAATCTAGCCATTATTCCCCAGATCCCAACTCTAAAACCTCCAATGCCTTCTTTTCACTTGCCTTCATGATCAAATACAAAATCCTCTGTTTAGCTTTTAAAACATTCATAACCTGGTTTCTTTCATAGCTTCTCCTCTCCACCTATTCTGCAGTCCAGTGACCCTGGCTTCCTCTTGTTGTTCTCACATGACACTCCATGTCCCCACTCCAGGCCTTTTCACCGGCTGTCCCCCACGTCTGCATCAAAGTGTCATCTTGGCCTCCTGGTGTCGTTGGCTTCCTTCAAGTTTCAACTAACGTCTCATCTGTAAGAAGCCTTTCCCAGTTCTTCTTAATCTTAGTGCCTACTCTCTGAGATGAACTACAATTCACCCTGTATATATCTTTTTTTTGGGGGTGTGTGTGATTTTTTGCTCATCTTTTTTCTTTTTGGAGAGGGCAATTGGGGTTAAGTGACTTGCCCAAGGTCACACAGCTAGTTTTGTGTTAAGTGTCTGAGGCTAGATTTGAACTCAGGTCCTCCTGACTCCAGGGCCAGTGCTCTATTCACTGCACCACCCAGCCGCCCCCACCCTGTATATATCTTGTTGTACAGAGTTGTCTGCATGTTGTTTTCCCATCAGACTGTGAGCTCTTCAAGAATAAGGTCTATTTTTCAACTTTTTTTTTTTTTTTTTTTGGTGCTACAAACCTTATTAGTACAGTGCCTAGCATGTGGTAACTTCACAAATGCTTGCTGACTTGACTTGATCTGGGATTTCAAATGCAGAGATAACAATAATTGTACAAAAGACTATGGAACAAATCTTGCAACCCTTAGTGGATGAAGTTCTATTGCAAACCCTTAGATCCCAGGATCCCCAGAGAGGTCTTGCCAGGCACGGTAGTACAGTACTACATGCACAACAAAAAGCCAGCAAATCCCCAGACCTTTAAACAGACTTTTTTGAATGTATTTTAAAAAATAGAAGATAACACTCTGGCATAATGTACTCTATGTAATATACTATACATTACTGGGTAAAAGACAGAACCTTTCTGGGAACAGCTGAGAGGCACTTGGGAACAAACAGATGAAGGATGAGTATGAGGAATTGAAAACTGAATTAGAGACTTTGCAGTACAAGATAAAGCACCAGTTTAAAGTATTAAGATGCTATTGGATCACAGAAATGTAGAAAGCAGAACAGGAAATCAGAATCCCTAAAGATGCAAGGTCATGAATCTGCTCGGCAGACGGCCTGTTATGAATGTGTGGTGTGGTGCACTGCTCCACAAAGCAGAAGATATGTATAATGGTAAGAGACCCATACGTGCTATGTGACTACAAGAAGAGGAGTACAGCCTGAGCACTAGATGTGCCCCAAATGGAATCTCTAGGGTTTTGCTAGCAATCAAGTGTTTCAAATACCACTGCGTAGAAAATGAAAAAAGATCCTCTTATGGGAAGAGTTGTCTCCAAAATCTAGAAGAAAACTGTGGTATTAAAAACTAGAGTTCTGAAATTTAAGTTTTTTTTTTTTTTTACCCCAATCAAGTTTTTAAGTTCACCGGGTGTCAGAACTGGTGTGCAGAACAAATAATACTATAATCTTCCGAGCTGATTGTATCTTACATATAGATGTGAAACTCCCACACCCACTGGCTTCTTTGAAGCAGCCAAAAGGGCTAATGCAATCTTAGGCTGCACAAACAGCTGGGGGAGGGCTAGCAAAGAAGGTGAGAAGGCAGATTTTGGCTAATTAAAACAAATAAAATATTTAAGACCTTTAAAAAAGGAAATTAAAAGAAAAGAATTAAAAAGCTGTCCAGGGAAATCTAAACTTATGCCTTTTAAAAACCTCAACAAATTTCCCACTTAATAAGCAGAAAGTGGTGCAGTTAAGTGTTGGTGTTAGAGACAAAGAACTTAGAAGGAAACACCAACTCTGCACTGATCAGGAGCCCCTAGGTGATGCAATGGAGAGCTGGGCTTGGAGTCAAGAAGACCTGAGTTCAAATGCCAGCCTTGGAGAGTTACTCTCTGTGTGACTCGGGTGAAGTCATTTAACCTGTTTGCCTCAGTTTTGTCATCTGCAAAATGGGAGTAATAATAGCACCCATCTTGCAGGGTTGTTGTGAAGAGCACTTACACTAGTGACTGGCACACAATAAGCACTAATGTAAATGTTAGTTAGCTATTATCTATAATTATCTGCAAGTCACTTAGCCTCTCTGAGTCCCAGTTTCCTCACTTGTAAAATTAGTAGGAGGTCTGATAATTCTCATCTACTTCTAGATCAATGATCAGTGCATGTATGTGTGTGTATATATACATATGTGCATGCAAATACACATACATACAACGATCACAGATGTGTGTGTGTATACACACACACACATAATGTATGTGTAGTTAATAGTGAGGAATTACAAATATCTCCCAAACCTCTGCCATATATTTGTAAGACCTTATAGTCCAAAAAACACAATATAGTCTGATAAAGAACTATTTCATTCAGAGAATATGGGCACTAGGGCTAGACTTGAATAATGGGAGCCAAGATTCATGCCCCCTACCACAATTACGTTGCTGGAGTTTGGAAGATGGACGTTTGGCATTATTCTTATCTAAAATTTGATTCTAAAGACTCATAAGAGATAGCCGCTTTAACCAACGTGTAACATTTCTTTTATAGCATAAATATTCTGGTTTCCTGTCACAATCTCAACCGAATGCAAACTCAGTAATAAAGATGGCACGCTCAAACTTGGTTTATCAACAAGCCCTGCTGAAACTCCAGCTATGGGGCAGGACACCACATGACACAAGATAAGTCTGAGCAATGTATTGCTTAGCTGACTTGGATTCTTTAATGCAGAGATGCTGAAATACAATCCATTAAGGAGAGGTAACTCCACATGCGACCTCGTGTTGGAAAGCTGAAAGAGCATCACAGAATTATAAGCCTTTAAGAGTCAGTAGGGACAAGACAAGTCACCCAATCTACCAATCTAACCCCTTCATCTTACAAAGAAATAGCCTAAAAGAGGTTATAGCTTTACCTAGTGTGAGACAGTGGGAAAATACAGACCTGTATCTTTTGGCAAGGCTACAGTATTATCAGTTCTATACTTAAGGGGGGCTTACGTCATTTGTTAATTAAACATTTTTTCAGCCCGTGAGTTGAAAAGTTTTATATTTATTCTATAACCTGCAAACACTATCACTGTATGTCCTGATATGGCATGGAATTTAGCAAAAGGCACCTACCCTACGCCCTTATCCAAAGGCCAGGCTCACAGAAGCAACTATTCCAACACTATTTCCCTAAAACACAATTACATGACAAAGAACCCAAGAACAATGTTACAGTGTTAGTGTTAGAAATTTCAGCTTAAGCGAGAGGCTAAGAAATAGTTATGTCCAGACCAAAGTTACAGGACCCAAGTATTTGATTACCTGAAAGTGGGCAAAATATCTTCCAATTACTTAATAGGATTGAAAAGACCTATGAATTTATATAATAAAATGGATTTCTCAATAAAAGGCAATTAAGTGTCTTCTTAAAAATTATTTGAGTAGATTTCTAAAATACAAACTAATCTCAAAGGATTATTAATATTAAGAATAATAACAGTTGTGTCGAAATGGGCAAGTTCATGAAACTCAGGAAGGTGGTGCTGGTCTTGGCTGGGCAGTACTTTGGGCGCAAAGCCATCATCGTAAAGAACATTGATGACGGGACCTCCGACAGGCCCTATAGCCATGCCTTGGTGGCAGGTATCGACCACTACCCTCAAAAAGTGACTGCAGAAATGGGCAAAAAGAAGATTGCCAAGAGATCAAAAATCAAGTCCTTCGTGAAAGTTTGTAACTACAACCACCTCATGCCCACCTCATGCCCCCCTGGCATGATACTCTGTGGATATTCCACTGGACAAAACAGTTGTCAACAAGGATGTGTTCCTGACCCTGCACTAAAACGTAAGGCAAGGAGGGAGGTCAAGGTCAAGTTTGAGAAAAGGTACAAGACAGGCAAAAACAAGTGGTTCTTCCAGAAGCTGTGTGGTTTTAGAACTACTGTGTTGATCAGTAAATAAAATGTTTACTAAAAATGAAAAAAAAATTAATAATAACAACAATAAACAAAAAGAAAAGACCACACCAGCAGGTAACAATCCTAAATTCTCCTCCTAGCTTTGCTACTAACATGGGCAAATCTCTTCATTTTTTAGACCTCAATGTCTCATCTTTAGAATGACAGATGAAGCTAGTTCACCAAATTGTAAAGTCTCTTAAAGAACTAAAGCAAATATGGAAATTGGTTAAATTGTTTTTGTTCAGTAGCTAGAATGGTTTCACTCGATGGACGTTGTATAACACTGACAAAACATTGATTAAACGCTTACTACATACCAGGCATTTCATGAAGAGATGGGGATACAAATATCCCTGCCCACAAGGAGATTACAATCTAACAGAAGAAAATTAAGCAGAGTTGGAAAGGGAGCAGGTGGGCTGGGGTCTCAGGGGAGGTGATCAAGTGATGGCATGGTTTAGAAGTGACACGGTTTGGAGGAAAAAGTGCGCCAATCAGAGCAGAGTCCTGGCTCCAGTGAGAGGGAAAGAAGGCAGATGCCCTGAGTAACCAAGGGAGGCATAAACAACCAAGGGAGGTTATTCTACGCAAACTCTTGGCATATGTGAACATATTTATAGCTCTTTTTGAGGTAAAAAAGAATGGGAATCTGAGGGGGTATGAACATGTTAGGGAACAGATGAACAAGTTAATAGCCCATTAATGTGATGGGATATGATTGTGTTGAACTCTTCTCAGTGTCATGACCAACTATGACTCCAGATAACTAATAATAAAAACGTGTAGATGCTTAAACATTTTATTTTTATAATAAACATCTTTCAGGGCAGCTAGGTAGCACAGTGAATGGAACATTGGCCCTGGAGTCAGGAGGACCCAAGTTCAAATATGGCCTCAAACACTTAACACTTACTAGCCCTGTGACCTTGGGCAAGTCACTTAATCCCAATTGCCCTGCCTTCCCCCCACCCTCCAAAACAAACAAACAAACATGTTTTACCCACTGCTGGAGAAGTCAAGAACTTCAAATGCAGAATGAGACAAATATTTTTTGGTCATGACCAAAGGACTTGCAGTCCTGGTTCCTGGCATGATAAACTTGCAAAAGCTCACCTATTAGAACCCAATATAATCTGAATTTCTGCAGACCAAACTTCTATCACCAAGATCTTATACCATGTATAGGTTATTACTTTAATATGCTTGGTTAGTACCCATCTTATTATTTATTAAATGAGATACCTTGAAGTTATAAAGATACAAACAACAGTAACATTCAACCTTGGAAGACTCTGGATAATTCAATAATTAGTACTCTTTAATGCTTCTAAAAAAGATGAGTGAAAGTCACAGTTCACTTTACAGATTCTTAGTTCCCACACACCAGCTTATACTCCCAAAAGCAAATACTGCTTCAAAGTAAGGGTAATGTCTTGCTGCCTAACTGAAGGTACAGCTCTAAGATATATGTTAACTGGTAAGTTCAAGACACAAAATTCCACACTAAATTTATATTTTAAGTTGGGGCTAGAAAAAAGTAACTTTTCTTATTGGGAAGTTCATTAGCATGCACTATAATATATTGTAAAAAATTAGCTTATTTGTAAAGATTATGGAAGGCAGGTTTAAACAGATCATAAGAAGTGGTGATTAAGAAATAAAGATTATAGGTACAATTTGGTAGATTAGAATTGGATACTAACCTTGGTAAGCATTTGCATATGAAATAAAATAGCAAACTATCCTTGTTCCAAAAGCATTTTGAGTAATAAAACTGCTGGGTTGCTGAGTACTCTGGTAACTACTTAGGAAACTGAGAATTATGACATAAGTTATATTACTACTAACAACTGAAGATAGACTGATTAAATTCTAAAAGGATGAACTGCACCATTAATTTCTTCCCCTCCCTAGAAAAATAAGTTTGCTGATAGAAAGACCATATTTTTAAGTTTTTAAGAGAGAGAGAGAGAAAGAAAGAGAGAAAGAGAGAGAGACAGAGAGAGAGAGAGAGAGAGAGAGAGAGAGAGAGAGATGAACAGAAGAGAATAGGATGGAGGGAAATATACAGCAATCATAACTGAATTTGAATGGAGTGAACTCACCCATAAAATGGAAAGTAGAGAGCAAAATGGGTTAGAAAACAGAATTCAATCATATGCTATTTGCAAGATGTAATTACTGTTACATTTAAGAGGATGCATATCATACTGCATTTTTTTTAAGGTAATGATAATGAATGGAGGAAGGTGTGAGATTACTGTTTTCTATGTGTAATGTATTTGAAATTATCCTTGATGCTCAATGTGTATAATATTCAAAGGCAGAACAATGTAACCATAGTAAAACCTCATAAATCTTGACTTTTCAGACTGAGCACATGCTGAATATATGAACTTATAAAAAATAGTGAAACTTCTGCATATTTATTTAAAGTATAGCATGTACCATATTTACCTGTATAATTTACACCTTCTTGCAGCTAAAGGAATGGAAGAATTATATGGGTAAATTGTTGGGTTGGCACACCAATTAACTATTGTTAACACTTCTTAAAACACCTTTATTTTTCCAGTGGTATTTAATGTGGTACACTGGATAAAAGGCTAGACTTATGAACCTGGAAGATACGGGTTCAAACTGCATCTAAAACATGACTATGACTTGGAAAGTTACTTAACTTGCCGGTGTCCTCAGGCAACTGTCTAAGACTGTAAGTCATAAAGTAGGTGATGATTTGCACTTGTGGAGGGAATTTCCAGACTGAAGTTCACTATGCTGATGAAATCCAGTCTGTCTCTATTCTCCACCCAAAGCCCCAAACATTCAACCACTCTTTAGGGAGAATCCTGCTACCAGTGAGTGGCGGTGATAACAATTTGCTCTGCTCCCCTCCCCCAAGTTCAGCTCATCATCCGTGGGGTTGGGGTGGAAGGGTGGAAGACCCAAGTAGGGGAATGCCAGTCAGGCTGATATACAGTGGAATCCTGTGCCCTGAGACTGAGGCATACAAGATCAAGATCTTTCTCTCTCCTCCAATTGCCTACCCGCCCCCCCCCCAGACTCCCCCTCTGCCCTGTCCCCAATGAATGGGTTAGCATCCTGGCCAGCATGATATAACTGCTTCTAGGAATCTAGGGAAGCGATGGGCTAGCATAGAGTTGTAGGCTGTTCCTATTTCAGTTAGTGGCACATTTTCTTATTTTGGTCTCATACATCAGAACAAAAAAAGCACCAATATTCCCTCTGCTGGAAATGCTTCTGTGCACGAAGTGCTGACCACTAAGCAGGCAAACCAGGAGTGCGCATGAAATGGACTGAAGATATGAATGCTTTTATTATATGTCAGCGCTACATCACAAGAAAATTGGAAACAGATCTTACCAGGCATTGGCAAGGACTTCGTACCGCTTTTTGTCAACGATATCCTCAGTTCCAAGTTACACAACAACGTAATGCAGATTATGCAGGGCAATCGTAAGAAATAACTTCATTCCTAAGCCCAAATTAGATGAAATAAGAGTGGAAATTGAGGAGTTACTTAAATCAAAAGAGGGAAAAGCTGAAGAATCTGAAGGCATTGAAAATCTATACTTAACAAAAACTCCAGAAATACTACCTAATAATGAAACAGATGGCAAAAATAACATTGATACACTGAACGAATCTGAAGTAAAGAACATACTTAGATGGGAATTTTGGAAAGTCCTTTATGAGACTGACAGCATGCACCACTAAGAGACGAACTGTACCAAAACAGTAATATTTACTAACTCACTATAACCATTATAAACAAACTTATTCTCCTACAATATTTGACTAAAATTATTTTTAAAAATTTCAGGGCCTGGACACAACAGCCTATACTGTAGATCAGTGGTTCTCAACCTTTCTAATGCAGAGACCCTTTAATACTTGTACGTGGGCATATCTGCATGTGGGTAGACTGGCCTGGAGACAGATAAGGGAGCAGTGTCTCAGTTTCTAAGACCATTGGAAATGTGTGTTTTCCAATGGTCTTAGGTGACCCCTGTGAAAGGGTTGTTTGACCCCCAAAGGGGTCGCAACCCACAGGATGAGAACCACTGTTGTAGATGCTGACATTTTAAGAATCATAGGGAAAAAAGGTAGATTTAAGAAAATGTCCCAGGTTGGGGCAGCTGGGTGGTATAGTGAATAGAGCACCAGCCCTGGAGTCAGGAGGACCTGAGTTCAAATCTGGGATCAGACACTTAACACTTACTAGCCATGTGACCTTGGGCAAGTCACTTAACTCCAACTGCCCTGCCTTTCCCCGTCCAAAAAAAAAAAGCCGAAATGAAAATGCCCCAGACAGGTATAAAATACCATAGAAGGAAAGGCTTAAGAAAACTATTGGAGAATTAATTTTTTTAATTGGAAGATTAATTACATCAATATCTACACGCAGTAGAAAAGTTGAATGTTATTGCCCAATTAAAGACAACAAAGAAGAAACCTGCACAATGAAATGTGGAAACCAAAAGTATAACAAAAATCCTTGATACCCTTACTAAAAGATAGAAATACAAAAGGTTAAGGCAACATGACATGTCAAAGCAGAACAATGAAATAATTCAGCATCAATTAGAAACTACAATATAAAGGCTTATAGAAAAAAGAAGAGAATCCCTAAAGGTAGATGTGAAAAATTTCTGGTCATTTCTATGGTCAAAAGGAGGTCCAACACAAAGAAAACTCAGGTTGGATCAAATACACAACAAAAGATTTACCTACTGTTAATATAATGAATGACAGAAAGGATTATGTCAAGGTCAGAGACTAATGCAAACATTTCTGCAAAACTGTAAAGTAATATGTCCAGATGAGAATCATAATTATTGGCTCAAATATTTCACAAAGGTGCATAAATCCTTAGTAAAACAGTTTACCGGCTTCCCTTTTGGAGCAAACTTGATCCCATCTTTCTCCCCCCGCCCCCGGTTTTTTTTTGCTTTTTGGAGGGGGAATGCAGGACAACTGGGGTTGAGTGACTTGCCCAAGGTCACATGGCTTTTAAGTGTTAAGTGTCTGCAGCCAGATTTGAACTTGGGTCCTCTCGAATCCAGGGTTGATGTTCTATTCACTGTGCCAGCTAACTGCCCGATCCCATCTTTCTTAAGAAAGGAAACTATATATTTATTTCCAAAAGATGAGAATAACAGCACTCCTTTAAAGCAATGTCTGATTACATGTTTATTTTACATAAAATATTCATAATTTATACTATCCCCAAACTTCTATAAACACAAGAAAAATATGTTGACTGAGGAACAAAATATAGACAGACAGACAGCCATATTCCAAAGTTCCAAAGGTATAAAGAATAACTCATTAATAATTTGGTGATTGTTGAACAAGCCACCCCAAAACACTGTAAGAATTATTGCACTTTTGTTGATTACCACAAAACCTTCAATTCAGTTCTGTACTCATGATTTAGACCTATGCTGAAAATATGTAAATCAGATCCAAGCATAGGGAGGACAGCTGAGCATCTGATATCTACACGGGAAGTTATTCTTTACTTTAAAAACTCCATCAATACAATGATGTCAAGAAAAACTGATAGAAAATGTGGACTTCTGCATTAAAAAATACTTTAAGTCTGCTATAGTTTTGTACAGTCTTAAAGCCGTTACTATCACTCTTGAATAGAACAAAGTATGGTTTTCAAGTCAAAGAAGGAATTGTATGAGGAATGACTAAACAAGTTGTGGTATACGTTTGTAATGGAATACTACTGTGCTATAAGAAATGATGAGCTGGACGATTTCAGAAAAACCTAGAAAGACTTACATGGACTGATGCAGAGTGCAGAGTGCAGAACAGAAGCAGGAGAACATCGTACAGAGTAACAGCAATATCAGATGATGAGCAACTGTGAATGACTTAGCTATTCTCAGCAATACAATGATTCAAGATAATTCCAAAAGACTTAAGATGAAAAATGTTATCTACTTTCAGAGAAAGAATTGATGGAGTCTGAATGCAGATCAAAGCACACTATTTGTCACTGTGTGTGTGTGTGTGTGTGTGTGTGTGTGTTTTGGCCTGTGTCTTCTTTCATAACATGACTAAGATGGAAATATGCTTTGCATGACTACACATGCATAACTTCTATTAAATTGTCTGTTGTTTCCAAGAGGGGCAGGGAAGGAAGAGGAGAGAATTTGTAACTCAAAATTTTAAAGAAAAAATGTTAAAAAACAACAACAACTCTTTTTACACACAATTGGGAAAAAATAATTTAAAAAAAGAAAAAAAAAGGATAAACTGTATCAAAACACTGTATTAATCACTTGAAGTACATAGTTGATATCAAGTAACAGGGCTGACCTAAAAAAACACTGAATTGCCAATCCATCTTGTGAAAATTTTCTCCAACAATTACTAAAATGCTGTTTGCACGTGGAAAGTATAAAATTCTCAGTGTGAACCAAGGAACAATAAAAACCAAAGGTTTTGGGTAGAAATCAAGACGTTGAAATGAACCAATGGATAGATGTATTACTTATAAATATCTCAGTCCGATTATTCAGGTAAGACACACAGAGTATAAGGCTATCATGAAGAAAACTATGGTTGAGTTGGTTAAGAGGCTGACTAGCATCCTAAAGTAAAAATTTAATGAGAAAAACACATTTAGAATAACTTATGCATAATACCAGTCTTAAAGTAAGGTATTGCAAAATTGATGACATTTACTAAGCAAAACAATGGAAATATTTTATTAGAACAACTATTTCAGAGAAAAACTTCCAGACAGAAATATTTAGAATGACAGAATTTTAGAGCTAGAAGGGCCCTATAAAATAATTTATATAAAACTCTCTTCTGTGTATCATAAACAATCATTTACATTCAAATAACTGCTGTAATAGTTTTTTTAAAGTTATTCTTTTCTATTAATTAAAAAGTTGTATTTAAAGATATAAGGCTGGTCAACTGCCATTAAGAAGTGTGTAACCTTGAAAAAGTTACAAATTAAAATGACAAATGCTGGAGAGGATGTGGAAAAAACTGCATCAGTTCATGTAAGTCTTTCTAGGTTTTTCTGAAATCATCCCGCTCATTATTTCTGAAGTATTCCATTACAAACATGTGGAACACTAATGCATTGTTAGTTGAGTTGGGAACTGATTCAACCATTCTGGAGGGGAGGGCAATCTGGAACTATGCCCAAAGGACTATAAATAACTGCTAACCCTTTGACCCAGTAAAATCACTTCTAGGGTTGTATCCCAAAGAGATCATAAAAGTGGGAGGAAGACCCATATGTACAAAAATATTTATTGTAGCTCTCTTTGTGGTGGCAAAAAATGGGAAATTAAGAGGATGCCCATCAAGTGGGGAATGGCTAAACAAGTTGTGGTATATGCATGTAATGGAATACTATTGTGCTATAAGAAATGGTGAGCAGATGGAGTTCATATTTACCTGGAGAGGCTTACACAAACTGATGCTAAGTGAAATCAGAGCAGAACCAGGAGAAATTTGTACACAATGACAGACACAACCTATGTGTGACGACCAAATTTGATAAACTGGACTCTTCTCAGCAATGCAAGGTTATAAGACCCAGGATGGAAGGAGATGTCTACATTCAGAGAAAGATCTAGAAAGAAGAGAGTTTAAATGCAGACTGAAGCAAACTACTTACTCTCTTTCTTTTCCATGTTTGGTTTTGTTTCGTCTTTCCTACTGTTCATTCCATGGGTTACAACTCTTCTATACAACCAGACTAATGTCCAATGTGAAAGTATTTGCAGATCTTACACTTGATTGAATGGTGCCATGGGGGGGAGGGGGGAGGGAGGGAAGGTAGAAAATTTGAAACTCAAGGGATTGTGAAACTAAATCTTGTAAACTAAAAGTAAACAAACAAATCTATTTTTAAAAATTTAAATAAAAAAAAGAAAAGAAAAAGTTACAAATTGTCTGGGCTCCAGTTTCCGCAATCTCCAAAATGAATGACGTTGGACTACATAATCCCTATGGTCCTTTTTAATTCCAAAATTCTATTACTTTATCTAGGTATTATTTTATTAACCTAGCTCTGGAGACACACACACACACACACACACACACACACACACACACACACTTTAAAATTTTTTACAATTCAAGTTGGGTTTCCCCTGAATTAGTTGAATTAATGTGGCTTTATCATACAACAACAAGAGACAAAAATGGACAGATAATTGTTCAAAACTTCAATCACTCAAATAACAATTAAATGTATAGTCTAAAATGATATATATTTATGTATGCATATACCTTTTTATTAAAAAATTGTTTTAGCTAAGCCCTTTCCTTAGCAAATAGTCATTTTTGGTTTTCTTTCTACCTTCTTTCCTTTAAACTGATTTCATTGCTCAGTCATTTCAGCTATGTCTTACTCTTCAAACCTCATTTGAGGTTTTCTTGGCAAAGACACTGGAGAGGTTTGCCATTTCCTTCTCTAGTTCATTTGACAGATGAGGAAATTGAGGCAAACAGGATGAAGTGACTTGCCCAAGGTCAAACAGCCAGTAAGTGTCTGAGGCCAGATTTAAACTTCGATAGCTGTCTTCCTGACTCTAAGCACAGCACTCTTGCCCTTTAAACCAACTACAACCAATCTAAAGAAAAAGCCCTACAAATGTTAACTGGTAGACAAGGTTTTGGAGATAGGCCACTGCTTTTAGATTAGTGCCTGCAAAGTGAAGGAGGATGTGTGGATCTCTCCAAATTCCAAGAAGGTTCTAGGTTTGACTCTCACCTTTATCTGACAGTGCAACAGCATGTTCAGACGTAAAGGAGAAAAACTGTGGGATGAAGGAAAACCAGAGGAGATAATGAAAACTAGCAAGTGGAAAATTCTGCCATTAATTCTAATGATTTCATTAGTTTTATTACTTTAACCAGTCTAAAAGTACATTTAAATCATGTACTTAATCTAATTATGACTGTGTATGATTGGCATTAAAAATCTAATTTGATGAATCAACAGGAAGATTTATGGAACATTAAAATAGAACAAATAAAGAAAAAAAAAGTACTGTCTGATTAATCTGTCTGTGACCCATGCAATGTCATTTCAGTTAGTGAAAAGATCAGAAAAGATAGCTTTTCATTTTGTTTTTAAACGTCATGCATAGAGTAGCAGAAAAAGCACTGGACTTGGAGACAGCAGAGACCCTGGTTTGGACTAAGTTTTTCATATTTATTAGTTAAGCTAAGCAAGGGCAAGTCACTGATTTCTTCGTCTTCTCATCTGTAAAATGGGGATAAATAGTACCTCCAGCACTTTCCCATAGATTTTCTGAGGCTCAAATATGATTATGTATGTGAAGTACCTTACGAACTTTTTAAGTATCAGCTATTCTTAAGATTATTACTATTTAAAGGAAGATGGTCTTCTTTATCACAAAAACACCTGATAACCAAAGTAAGCCAGATACTAACTCCTCTATAGTCTTAGACAAACCAAATTAATTGGAAAGTCAAAATACCTATATATATATATCTATATATCTATATATATATATAACTCATGCCTAATGTACTTTGCAATCATTCCTAAAATTCTTCATTTCTATTTCAAAAAGATGGTGGAAGAATGAAAAAGAGGAGAAAGGAGGAAAAAAACCCAGAAGGCTTAGAACTCATTACTTTAACATGAAAAAGTGTCATATAGAATAGCCAGTGGTCAGTTCAGATGTGATGGAAAATGTCTCTGTCACAAGACTAGTGATAGTGTGGTAGACAGGAAAGGTGCAATGAATCTGATAGGCAAAGTGTTTGACTGGCAGTTAAAATTTGACATGTACAAGTAGTTAAAGTTCAGGGGTATGGAAACTGCAGCCTCAAGGCCACATGCAGCCTTCTGGGTCCTTGGATGCAGCCTTTTGACTGAGCCCAAGTTTTACAGAACAAATCCTTTTATTAAAGGGATTTGTTTTGTAAAGTTGGGGTTCAGTCAAAGGGTTGCACTTGAGGGCCTAGAGGGTCTTATGTGGCCTTGAGGTTGCAGGTTCTCCATCTCTGAAAACGACAACATCTCTATTCATCAATAAAATATATCTGTTTTAATTTCTAGGTGACCTAATATTCATAGCAACACCAATGACAAATGAAGTACTTTTACATGAAAGTAAAAATGAGGAAGATAGGTCAGAAAACAACGATTTCTTGTTTGACAAACTGTCAAAGAGCAATATTAATTATCTATCAAAGTCTACATTCTACCTAGTGCTGTGGAGAAATATATATTTCCAGGAGAAAACATCCTTTTTGAACGAAATTTTGAATGTAAATAACAGCTTTGAATTATTTTGCCCTTGGAACAGTGAACACCATGGAGAGGAAGTTGTTTTCCTTTCAAGATAAGACTTTGGTCCTCTATGGCAGAGATGTTTAAATGAATAAAAAGAAACCTTAGAATCCAATAGCAAGAGTTTCCATTACGAAAACAGCAACATGCTCAACACCAGAGCAGGGCTTAAAGCCAGCAGCACACACACATCTACAACATCCTTCAGTCAGTCACTCACTTACTTATTTAACAGTGGTATATGAGAAACCTACAAGCAATGAAGCAATGCATTGTGTTAAAAAGCTGGGAGAGACACAAAGATAAATAAGACAGGATCTCTGCCCTTATGCAAAGAGACAAATGTAACAGAAAAGGCCAGCATTTGGATAGGTTTACAAAGTGCCTTACACATAATCATTTCATTTGACCCTTACAATTACTCTATGAAGTATGACCTATCAGTGGCAATATGCTCATTTTACAGATGTTGAAAATGATTCTCAGCAAGATTAAGTGACTTATCTAAGGTCACACAACTAGCATGTTCTGGAGACAATTGATTCCAAGTCCAGGGCTCTTTCTATCCTAACATGCTGTCTCTCAAGCAAAGAAGAGTTTGGAGTAACAGACCATGACAATTTTTCATTAGAAATTCCTTAATTTAAGTCTATGATTACTAATGAGATTGTTAATGAGATTTTATCTATAGCAGTTATCAAACGCACAGTCCACACACACCTCACAATACTCAAGTGTAGCCTTAATCAAATTAAAATGTCATTGGGAGACGGTTAACAAAATAAATACAATCAAATATAGATGACATTAATAAGTGGTTTTCTAAGTCAATATATGCCCACAGAGATGCTCATGTATGATTTAGGGGCTCCCATTTCTATTTGAGTCTGACATTACTCATCTGCAGCATTAACAAGATTTCACACAAATCACCAAGCATTTAAGAAAATTCTCTATCATGTAAGTATAGTATGAGCGAGGGCTATGTCTTTTATATCAGTACCGAGTACTTGTTTTGAACTCATTATAACCAAAAAAATTAATTACACTGATACATATGAAGTTACTGAACTACCCAATATGACACTTTGTTTAGAGGCAGATGATACTAACTTGATTTAACCTGATTTGTCTTACCTAGACTAGTACTATGAAGATACAGAAGAATAAATTTATGCTATATTTATTTCCAAATGATACTAATTTGAAAAGAAGAGCTACAAAAAGGTTCCGAAAAGTTAAAAGTGGTATACAAATATCAAATGGTATTTTTATTTAGCAATTCTGTAATTTAAAATATACTCTGGATGTGTTTTCACTGTCAAGTCTCAAGTTTTTGAGTATTAAATTTTTCATCAAAATGTAGATATTGACAAAGTAGCACAAGTCACTGTGTTCTTCTAACATCAATGATATTTTTTCTTTGAAAAACCAAACAAGAAAAAAAACACCCTTTTTTTTGTTATTATGGACTTTACAATGATCAAGACACACAAATATTTCCTTATGCAAAGAACAGAATAAATTTACATATGACACTGTTAATCTCTATTAATATAGTTTGTTTATGGTTATATTAAAATTTAACATGGTAGCTATAATAGTTCTGTCTTGTCTGCGACCCTTTGTGAATTTCCTTGCGCTCCTTTCTATGTATTTTAAAAATATTTTAATGATGCTTTTTCTTTCTTTTTTTTGTTATTACTATTATTGCACCCCTTTATGTAATCTCACCCCTGATGCTATCTAAAGAGTATTTGGGAGAAGGGGGAAAAAAACCACCTTAATTCCAACTAAAATATCCAGCTCTTAATTCTATGTCCATTCGAATGATGAACAGTAAAACCAATCGTGGTACATATGTAGCTAACATTCACATAGCTCTTACTATGTGTCAGGCACCGGGCCAAGCACTTTACAATTATGATCTCATCTGGTCCTTACAACAACCCTGAGAGGTAACCACTGTTATTATGCCCATTTTACAGATGAAGAAACTGAACAACTGAGGTCAGATGACTGATCTAGGATCACAAAGCAAGTAAGTTAAGGGTTGGAAGCTGGATTTGAACTCAAGCCATCCTAATTCCCAGCCTAGCACTCTACCCACTGTACCATCTAGCTACATGACCGTGAGTAAATATTACTACACCATAAGAAACAATGGACATGATAATTATAGAGCTACTTGGGGAAAATTTATATGAAATGACCCAAAGTAAAGCAAGCAGAACAAGGAAAACAAAATCACAATGACTGCAACCATGTAAATGGAGAGAGAACAACACACTCAAAACTGAATCCTATGAAATTATACTGGCCAAGCTCGACCTCTAAGAATACACAGGAGAAGACATCTGTCTGTTTCTTTGCAAGGTGGGCGACTGTAAGTCCGGAGCACTACATAGAAGGTCAGACTTTCTCTAGGTGTTGGTTTAGTTTTATTAAACTCCTCCCCCACCCTTTGTAGTTTTTGTTATAAAAGCTGGATCCTGGAGAGAGGTGAGAACGCAACATACTGGGAAATGTAAGGAATATTAAAAAAAAAAAGCTTAATAATAAAAGTTTCTGAAATAAAGAAAATATTCAAGACTTGAAATAAACTAGGCAGAATGGTCTTAAAATTTTACTTTTTAAATTCTACTGCAATTCAACTCTCGTTAACTTTTGTACAATTGATCTTTTCCCCACACAGACTTAGTTACAAAAATAGAGCTTAATGTAAAACTTTAATCCACCTGCTTACCAAGTACCACAGCAAATTTAACAAATCAGAAAATGATAGCTTTATCTTAAATTTCAAATAGTTTAATGAATATTTTCTTAATTATTAAGACATAAAAGGCATTTTAATAAAATGTTATTATTCAAAGACTACATGATTAAAAAGTATTTTCTGTATTTTTACATTAATAAAATTTTGGCAATTAAATGAGGAAAAATAATTTAAAAATTTTAAAAAATTTTCTCTATCCACCAAATGGCATTTTCTCTATCATATATGACCACCAGTCTACAAACAGAGCACCTACCTCTTCCTCATAGTTCTTCCTGTTCATGTGTGTGTGTATGTGTTTGTGTGTGTATTTAATTTTTAAAGGTCTTCTTAGTTGTCCTTAGATATTTTTCTCAGGTTTTTCATTTCATCCTGTTCTATAGTCTTCGATCTGTGTCACTTTTGTATTTTTCTTTGGTTATAGTCCTGATTCCATTTTTGTGCCCTTTTTTTAATCTATAAGTTTCCTTGTAAAGTCTGTAAAGCTACAGTGATCATTTAAAGTAACTGACATTTCCCTACTCTCCCTCCCTTTCTCACTGGGATCATTAAAGATGAAGTATAAGAATTTCACTTCCAAGAGTCTAGAGTTATCTTGTTTACAGTCTCAGGTCATGAAATCATACCCATGTTTACTATGAACGTTGTGAAATGTGTTTTCCTAAAGCCCAGGACACATGTACAACTATGCCTGTTATTCTCCTCCTTGGCTACTGCCAATTTTAAGGTGATATGGTCATTGCCCCCCATAGTGCCTATCAAACCCACTTCCCCAACTTGTTTTTATCCTAGCTGATCAGAATAGAGTTTACAGTAACCCAAGTTCAGACACTTGGGCAAGTCACTTCACTTTTTTGCCTGGTTTCCTCTATAAACTATACAATGAGTTTAGTAACAGCACCTACCTCAAAGGATTGTTGTCAGGACCAAATGAGGAGTACTTAGCACAAAGCCCAGAACACAGTGGGTGCTATATACTTATTCCCTTTCCCTTTCACTACCCCATCCCCTAATTCAATTGCCTATTCCCAATAAAACTCTTCCAGTTTTGTGATCTATACCAGAAATTATTTCAACTTTGCAACTGAGTAGTCTACATGAGAAGTTGGCAAACTACAGATGAGGGGCAAAATCTAGCCTGCTTCCCGTTTCTGTACAGGAAAACTGAGAATGGTATTTTAAAGTGTAAAAACCACTTTTATTTCATAGAACATACAAAACAGGCAGAGGGCCAGTTCTGGTTCCTGCACCATAGTTTGCCAACCCCAATAGAGATTATTTTTCCATAAAGATAGAAATTCTACTTCTTTCTCCTTTTGTCCTCATGCAAATGCTTCCTACCACACCTCTCATCTCAAGTTCATGGATTTCAACATGTGAATATAATTTTCTGGCATATAGTGAAACTCTGCTGCCCCTAAAATATTTAGTTTTTTTTTATTTTTTTAACACAGTATTACCATTTTCTAGTCATCAATCTCACCTTACCAAATCTCAATGAAAGCTAATGACATCTTGCTTTCATTCTGGTATGGAAAATTTGAGGGCACTTTTATTCCTATTATAATTATCCAAACTGTGCATTGCAAACATTTGAGATCATAATGTTACTATCCTCTTTCTAGTTCTTTTTTCTTGTGTGTTAAGAGGTTCCTCCCTCCATTGTTGCTTTTTTGCCATACCTTACACCCTCTATAGCATCTATAAACAGGAATGCCTGGAGGTGTTTCTCTTACTATAATTTGGAGGAAAGGTGTCTTCCAGATGTTTCTTTTTGTGAATGTCCAGATATTACAGAGAATATCAGGTACGTCATAAATTAAAAAAACGAAAGAATACTAGCAATGGCGGAGGTATCCACTTCAAAAAGGGCTGCTTAGTATAGCTAGATATCTTGGCCAGACACTGTAAATTGGTAATAAATTTGACTCAGAATTGAACAAGAAGAGAGTGGGTTGGAGTACCTTTGAGAAGAAGGAGGGAATAAGTATTTACATAATGCCTACTATGTACCAAGCCCTTTTTACAAATACCATCTCATTTAATCCTCACAACAACCCTGAGAAGTAGGTATTATTTTTATCCCTACTTTACAGCTGAAGGAATTGAGGCAGATGGTCACATGACTAGGAAGTGCCAAATCGGAATCTGCGTCTTCCTGACATCCAGGCCCAGAGCTCTGTCCACTATGCCATCAGATGCTGAGTTAAAGAGCTGCAATTGTTTTAATAATTTCTCCCTTTTCCCTGAGAGACCCACTTGTGAATCCAAAATTATTCTGGTGATACATAAAAGTGGAATACTGAAGGCTCTAAAAATTTAAAGTTGAGGATCGTGCAAAGAGAAACGGAGACTCACTAAATGATCACAAGCAGGCTGTAATAGTACAAATGAGGGACTGCGCAGAAGCCACCTAAGAGGTCACCAAAGAAATGTAGGATTTGAAAAGAAAATGAGACAATTACAGTCCATTTGATGACAAGAAAGAAGAACAATTGAGGGAGAGTTCATCCTTCAAATGCCAAGAGAGTATAAGAAAGTCTTCCAACCTGCTGGATGAAACCCGAGGTAAGAGTCACACAGGGTAAGCAGATACACATAGGCTGAGATCTGCATCATGGGAGGGAATAACCACATCAAGAAGATCACAGATACATTTTAGTATGTGGACATTTACCCTCCGCTCTCCTCTACAGATAAAGGCCTCTTGGTCAGGCTGGCAAACCTACAGCTAAGCGAAGCCCTTCTTTCCCGGATCCCATAAGATACTTCATGATCTAAGGCTGTGATTCAGAAAAACCAAATCCCATTATTTCATACAATCACCAGTTCGAAGGAGAAAGAGCTGACCTTTTCAGAAGTCATACAAACTCTCTGTACAAAAAGGTTTATACTGGGGCGGCTAGGTGGTGCAGTGAATAGAGCACCGGCCCTGGAGTCAGAAGTACCTGAGTTCAAATCCGGCCTCAGACACTTAACACAAAAAACTAGTCGTGTGACCTTGGGCAAGTCACTTAACCCCAACTGCCCTCCAAAAAGCAAAAAAAAAAAAAATTATATAAAAAAAAACAAAAAACAAAAAGGTTTATACCTTTAATAATAATCCTTAGTTTTTATTATATCCTGGGAACATTCCAGCTAGGAAGATCAATCTGTATTGCTAATAGTTCCATTTGTTGACAAATGCATAATTTAAATGCATTTTAAACTAATCAGGCCCTATTTGTGTTGCATATTTATTAGCTCTTCTGAAAATCTATTACTTACAGCACAGTTGTTGACCCCTTCCTTTCACTGTTTAGTTGTGACGGGGATAAAGGATTGCAAGTCAACTGGACAGGAGGATGGATGTTCGGATCGCATATGTAAAGCGTATCACTAAAGTCTTAATTACCTCTGTCCTAAAAGGCATAGGAAACAAGTAAAAAAGAAAAAAAAAGTCTGTTTTTGTTACCGAGTGAGATTTCCACAGACCTTAGAAAGAAAAAAAAAAAAATTTTTTTTTTTTTTTGGCAAAAGGGGTAATCATTCAATTAAGAAGAATTTATGAAGGGTGTCTTATGTGCCAATCACTATGTTAAGAAGTTGAGGGCACAAATGAAATAAATGAAGCCTTGCAAGAAGCATACATTCTTCTTTTCTCAATAAAACATTTATTTTTTGTTTTCAACATTCATTTCCACAAGATTTTGAGTTATAAATTTTCTCCCCATCTTTCCCCTATGCCACCCCAAGATAGCGAGCCTACTCATTACCCCTTCCCCCAATCTGCTCTCTCTTATATCCTCCCTCATCCCCCTTTAACTCTGAGAAGCATACATTCTAATGGGAGGAACAAGGACATATGTTAAACATATACAAAATAAATATCAAGAGAAGTTTAAAAGCCTTTTATCAAGGGTCTGCTGTGTGCCAAGCACTGGAGGTTTTTTAAAAAAAAAAAAGGCATCGGACAATTCTTCCCTTAAGGAGCACACAATCTAATGGGGGAGACAAGTAAATGGAAATACCTGAGAAGAAAGTCACCAGAATTAGGAGGCTTCCTGTAAAACATGGCATTTTAGTTCAGACTTGAAGGAAACCAGGGAAGTCAGAGGGTAGAGCTGAGGAGGGAGAGCATTCCAGGCATGGGAGAGAACAAGAGAAAATGCCTGGTCAAGCATAGAGGGCCGTGTTCAAGCAACAGGCCGGAAGCCAGAGTTGCCGGATCAAAACACACAAGGCTGTAGGAAGACTGGAGAGGTGAGGGAGAGTGATTAGAGTATAAAGTGAAGAGGAGTCACTGAGTGGCAGGTGGGAGAAAAGGGTATGTGTGACTATGTCAGACCCACATTTTAGAAGACTCATTCTAGCAGCTGAATGGAGGATGAAAGGGAGCAGGCAAAGACTTGAGGAAGCAGATGCATCAGCAGGCTCCTGTAGCAGCCCAGAGGTGAGGTAATGAGGGCCTGCACATAGGGTAGTAGCAAAAAAGGATGTTGCAAAGGTAGAACGGACAAGCCTCAGCAACAGATTAGATTGTGTATGGGGTGGGGGGAGAGGAGAAGGAGAGAAAATCAAAGTTGAATAAATGCAAATAGACACAAAGTATTTAAATAAAATGTAGTTTAGGAAGGAGGGCACCAGTAGTTTGTGAGATCAGAAAAGGTTTGTAAAAGGTGATACTTAAGGTGTATTTTGAAGGAGAGAGAGATTCTAGGTGCCTGTGAATTACAATCATGGGGGACAGTAAGAGCAAAGGCTCAAAGATGGGAGATGGAACATCTGGCACAGAGAGTAGGCCATGTGTAATGAGGCTGGAAAGACAGGGTCAGGCCATGAAAGGCTTAGAAAACTAAACAGAGGGGTTTATATTTGCTTTTATAACAAGGAATCACTGGAGTTAACTGAATAGGGGAGTCATTATATAATAAGCTCTTCACTTAAAGAAATGTAGAGGGTGGACTAGAACGATGAGGGACCTGAGGTGGGGAAGCCAATCAGGAGGCTGCTACAATAACGCAGGTGAGAGGCAATGAGTGTCTGAACTAAGGTGTGGTTGTGTGGACAGAGAAGGGAGGCTGTGGAAGTAAAAACTTCCTGGACATGAGGAATGAAGGAGGTGGAGGAGTCAAAGGCAATGGGGGTCATGGAGAGGCTGAAAGATGCCTTTGGCAGAAATAGGGATGGTCTGGAAGAGGGGGGAGTTTGGAGGGCAAAGGTAATGAGTCCCACAACTTTCCACTAATGAGTCAAATGACTTTGGGCAGCTGACAATTCCTCTCAGTTTTAGCAGCTGCCTCTGCTGATGTGAGACGAAAGCACTTATCCTACCTATCATAAATCACTGTTGTAAGGAACAAGCAAGAGAACGAATATGAAAGTACTATATAAATCTAAAAAATTATATAAATACAAGGCACATAAAAATTAATTTCTTTCAGTTTCAAAATGCAGAGAATACCTAGATGCAGAGACAAACTATCACCCTTTTTCTTCAGTATAAAAATCTTTACCACTGTAAAATAAGACCACTGTACTTGTGAACATTTACAAAAACTATGGCAGTGGTCAAAATAGGCATATCTGGTGCAAATATATTTCTGGAAAGAAGAAAGATTAGCAAAATTATCAGAAAAAAATTATAATGCAAATTTATATATTGAGATATCATAAAAATTACATAAGTTACAGTGGAGAAACCAGTTTGTTAATGGGATTTATATTTTCTAAAAAACAGGAACCCTAAGGTATTAGCTAATAGAGCCACACAAATTAGCCAAGGCCCAAGAGACCAAGGCCTAAAAGAATTAGATTGCATCTAAAAGAAATCAGGCTATCGAGAAACAAAATTTATCATAAAAATTGAAAGCACAGGCTACAGACCAGCTCTGCATTTATTCATGTTTCTCATATGCATTTACATCTCTACTAACAGTGAGAAGGACTTGTGAAATTTTGCAGCTTGGTAAGCTTTTACAAGGCTAAAGACTTTGAAAAATCTTTCTGTACCCTTCTGGAAGTTCATTAAAACACATGGCTGTTACAAGTTATTTATTTTACTCTTGGGTCTCCAGGTGATTGCTTGAACGATGAAAGATAGATGGATATATTTCTTCTCTTTAAGGCCACTGATGGAGATTCAATAAGCTCTTAAAATAACTTGGTTCCAGTGTATGATCATTCTTAATAGTTTTTTTTTAGTTCTTTCTTGTGTCTAAGCAAAAACTATGTTTATGCATTTGAAACCTGTTTCCTCTTGCCCAGTCTTCTGTGAAGATGGAAAGACACTGCTCAGAAGGCCTGAAGGTGATTAAGTCCCTTTCTTGCCTCTTCCCCTTGTCTCTTGCTACAAGCTAAACAGACCAAATCCTTTTCTCACAGGGTCTGTTTCCCCTTCTTTTAATCAAGCTGGTTTTCTTTGCACCTATTCTAGTTTCTTGACATTCATTTTAAAATGTAGGCATGAGTACTGCACACTATTAAGATTCTGACCAATGACAAACAAAGCAGAAAGATTACTTTCTAGCTTTTATATGTCAAACTCCTATTAATATCTACCAGTATCACACCTACTTTTTAATTAACTGCTGATTCATAATCAACATGTTGGTCCCTGGGAACCTGAGGCCTTTCCTCTATCAAGGGGTAAGGTAAAGACCCTGATGCACTAGAAGCATGGCCACTTTAACACATCTCCTTTACATCATCATTTATTACAGTAAGATAATATACTTGAAGGAGATAGATTCTTACTCCAGAACTGTGACCTCTTTCATGTAGGAAAGAGTTTCTTCTCAGTGAGGAAACTCCCTCTACCAACGCAGACTGATAATTCTTGTGTAATTTATAATCTTTTTTTTTTTGAGGGGTGAAGGCAAGGCTATTGGGGTTAGGTGACTTGCCCAAGGTCACACAGCGAGTGCATCAAGTGCCTGATGCCAAATCTGAACCCTGGTCCTCCTGATTCCAGGGCCAGTGCTCTATTCACTGCTCCACCTAGCAACCCCTATAATTTATAATCTTAAAGTGTTGCCTAGGACACTGAGAGGTTTAAGTGGCTTGTCAAGAGTCACAAAGGCACTATATTTCAGAAGTAAGACTTAAAATGAATATATTCTGTATCTAAGGCCAGGATTCTATCCACTATTTGATACTGTATATATAGATATATGTAAATGTATTATGTTCACATATATTCATATTCACATATGTGTATAAAAATAAAAGTATATGTACCCATACAACTTAATTTCTAGACTCCAAAATCATGTACATTCCAAATTTCCAAAAAATAAAAATATTTGAATTCCAAATTCTCTTCCTCTAATGCACCTCCCCTCTCTATGGAGAAAGGAATATGATACCCATTATACATGTGAAGTTATGCAAAACATATTTCCATATCAGCCATGTTGGCCCCCCCCAAAAAATAAAATGGAAAAAAGTATGTTTCAATCTTTAGTTCAGTTTTAAACTACAAAAAGTTGTAAATTGCATTTAGACTTTTGGGACACTGTATATTAAATATGAACTAATTTATGGTAGCTGTAGAACACCTGGTTTCTACTAGAATCCACGAGATTTTAAATATCAGGCTGGTCTTTCAGGTGGGAATGTAAATACTCTAGTTTTGGGGTGGCTAGGTAGGGCAGTGAATATAACACCAGCCCTGGAGGCAGGAGGACCTGAGTACAAATCCAGCTTCAGACACTTAACACAAAACTAGCCAAGCGACCTTGGGCAAGTCACTTAACCCAACTGCCCTACCTTCCCTACAAAAATACACACACAAAAAAGTGAATAAATACTCTAGTTTGCCCATTCAGGTAAATTTTATTAAGATGGTCACCAACAACTTAAAGGTCATATGTAAACATTCACAGAAATCTGAATGGACCTCATGCCTCTGTTTTTAATGTTTCAGGAGAACCTAGATTATTTGAAAGGGCTATTGCAGCATCTACATCCCTCCTTGATTCTTACTACACCAATTTTTAATTAAAAACATAAGTACCTTCATCTTTTATTAGCTAGCATCCATGATGTCTATATTCAAGGTGACAGAAACCCAAGTAGAATCCGTTTATTTTCAGCACTTTCTCTGCTTAGGATAAAAGTGTCCTGCTACATCAGTAAATAAAACTAATTTTCACTAAAAAGCCATCTGAATGTCTATAATTTTTTTAAAAAATAATTCTTATCTTCTTTTGTCACTTTCTTTTTAGAGAAAGAACTGAGGTTCTAAATAAATTGGTCTTCCTGTGTTTACTTATTTATTTATACCATTCAGCCCTATTAAAATATAAGCTTCTTGAGCATAAAGGCTGTTTTTGCCTTTCTTTATGTCCCCAGATCTTAGCAATCCAGATATTTAGAGAGGTTGTCTAAGTTGTCTTTTTCAATTTCTGTGCATATTTTTCCATTTTCACAACAGTATGAGGTTCAGTGGATCAGCTGTACAAATTAACTGATGCAAAATAATATTGGGTATAAGGACAAGCACCTGAGCTGCCATCATCTAAAAAGCAACTGAAGATAAATCCTTAGTTAGGTGCTGAGTAATCACAACGAATCTTTCCTGACTATAACCTTTTATCATTCTTTCTTTTTCTCTCCCTTATGACCTCCAAACCCTGTTCTTCATCTTTCCTGTGACCAGTCCCTCCACTCCTCAGTTTTTCCTAAGGTAATCATCACTGCATTGGCTACACTCTCCTCTCTTCCCGAATTCTCTTAACTTTGTGCTGAATAAGTAAGTTCCTCTCAACACTATCCTCTACATGTGAGTCCCTTGGCCCCTTAAACACACCTTGTCAAACCCCAATGTTGGATTACTCCCACTCTCTATTACTGACTAGAACCACATTGACTGGAGTCACACAGATTTATCTTTCATGGTCTCAGCTGTGCTTGGTCACTGCAGAGAGGCAATCCTTCTGCCCTGTTTTGCTCTCTACATCTACATTAGTCCCTCACCAAAGTGACTGTTCTTATTGTTAGGCCCTCCTCCAGAAATCACTTTATATTTACCTTGTAGGTACTTACATGTGACATATTGTTTCACCCCAACAATGTAATTTTCATCCCTCCTCGGGCCTCCCTGGCTATCCCTTCCTTCATTCTCTCAAGTTTGGGGCCTCACCTTATAATTTCATGGAAAAAACTCAGGTCCACTTGACAAAAGTTCCCTCTAGTTCCCTCCTCCTCTCACACTGTGCATATGTCCTCCCCTCATATTACATAAAGAGACAGCCTCTCCTCTTGCCAAAGTAAATCATTACATGCATTCTTCCAATTCTATCAGACCTTCCCCAGAAGGCAGTCCCCTTTCTCATCTGCACTCTATCACTTATTTTCAATCTCTCCCTCTCTAGGGACTGCTTCATTATTACAAACATGCCCATGCCTTTCTCCATACTTTGAAAAAATTTGATCTGAGCATGCCTGTTTGCTACTGTCTTTTATCTCTCCTCCTATTCTCAGCTAAACTCCTTGAAAAAATCATCTATATTCACTGTCTCCACTTGTTTAACTCTCACTAAATTCTAAACTCTATGCAATGTGGCTTCCAAGTCTTCATTTTTCTACTGATGAGGTAACTTTCTCCAAAGTTACCAATCATCTCTTAAAATCCCCAATCTAATACCCTTTTAAATCACATTCTTCACCTTTCTGCACCTTTGAAATTTGATCTCCCTCTTCTCTTGGACGCTCTCCACTCTGAGTTTCTTTTTCCTCAGACCCAACTTCCTATCAATAATTGCCTCTTAAACATCTCAAACTGGGTATCCTGTAGCCACCTCAAATTTAGTATCTCTACAACACAATTCATTTCCCACAGAAGCCTTCTTTCTTCCCAGCCTCCCTAAGTAGGTCAAGGGCACCATCATTCTCTTAGTTAACTAGGTCCACAATCTTGGTGTCAACTCTTGATTCCCCTCTCATACTCACTCTATATATCCAATGTGCTGCTAAGTATTTTTGTTTCTACCTTCACAACATCTCTTGTCTATGCCCCTCTTTCTTCACCTACACCAGACACCCTGCTGCAGGGCCTCAACATTTCATGCCAGTCTGCTGGCTGGATTCTATGCCTGAAGTCTCTCCCCACTCCAATCCATCTTCCACTCAGCTTCTGCAATGATTTTCTCTAAGTATTATATCCCTTTCCCCCCAATAAATTCTGGTGGTTCCTCCCAGAATATTATCTCCGGGAGGTAATAATATTAACCTCTTAATATGCCTTCTTTTCTCTTCTGAGACCACCACCACTTTAGTGCAGGCCCTCATCACCTCCCACCTGGACTACTAAAATGATGGGTCTGCCTGCCTCAAGTATCTCTGCACTCCAATACATCCTCCACTCAGTCACTAAAGTGATTTTCCTAAAGTATAGATCTGATCATTTCACACTCTGTCCCTATTCAATAAACTCCAGTGACTCCCTGTGGCCTCTAGGATCAAATATAAAAATGCTGTTTGTCCTCCAAAGCCTTTTATAACCTAGCTTCCTCCTTCCAGTCTTACACCTTATTCCCCATCGTGTACTCTCTGATCCAGTGACACTAGCCTCTGGGCTTTTCTGCCAACATCGCCCTCCGTCTCTTTGACTCTGGACTTTTGTCTAGCTGTCTCCCATGCCTGAAATGCTCTCTCTCCTTCACTTCAACTACTGACCCCTTTATCTTCCTTTAAGTCTGAACTAAAATCCCATCTTTTACAGGAGACCTTTCCCCAGTGTCTTCTCTTGGTCATTTCCTATTCATCCTATTATGTAGCTTCCTTTGTATATATCTGTTTGCATGCTGTGTCCCTCATTAGATTGTGAGCTCTTTGAGGGATTGGACGGTCTTTGCCTCTTTTTGTATCTCTAATACTTAGCATGGTGCCTGGCACATAGGAAGCACTTGATGTTGATTGATTGTTTGGATGATGTGGAGACATTTTACTGGTTTCTTAAACTGAAAGTTGGAATGGAAGTTCATATTAGGACAACCTAGGGAAGATTAAAAGAATTGGAGTTGTTTAAAGTGGGAGAAAGACAGGCAGAAAGAGAATTAGTGAGTACCTCAGAATTTTAAGTATAGGAAGAACCTTGGAAATTTTGGAGAGATTAAATGACTTGCCAAGATCACAGGGAACCTTTGGCACAACCACTATCCTTTTTCCCTTAAGTGACTTACTCAAAATTACAATTTCCGCTATGAACTATAGTGTGGATCACTCCCAAATCGACATTTCTTGCTCTGAAATCTTCCTTTACTTGCCTCAATTCTTCTGTCCAGAGAAAGGCAACCAGGATGCTCAAGAATCTTGAAACATATGAAGGAATCGGGAGTGGCTGCCTGGAGATAAGACATGGCAAGACAGCATAGATTCTTTCACATTTTTCCTACCTGCCTCCTTTCCACTCACAGAGCCAACACACTAGTTTGGGGCTTCATCTCTTCTCATTTGAACTATCGTGAAAGTCTCTTAATTGGTCTTCCTGTATTGACTTATTTATTTACACAATTCATCCCTTATTAGAAGACAAGCTTCTTGAGCATAAAGACTGTTTTTACCTTTCTTTATATCTCCAGATCTTAGCAATCCACACCTTTGCCACTGGCTGTTCCCATGCCTGGAATGTCTTCCATCCTCACCTGAACCTCTCAAAATCCCTCAAATTCTTCAGAGTGAAGTTCTAGTGCCACCTTCCACGTAAGGTCTCTCCTGATTCCCCAGCTATCTCCCCCTGAAATTACTCTGTATTTATTTTGTATGTATTATACATCTACTTACATGTACACATATACTGCTTCTCCCAACAGAATGTAAGTTTCTTAAGGGAAGCATCTATTTTTGCTTTTGTCTTTGTATCCCAAGCAACTACCATAGTGCCTGGCAGAAAATAAGTGTTTAATCAATGCTTGTTGGAAAAATGGACAGCTAAGCTTTAAATGAATCAGATCTTCTGATTCACTTTCTCAACTTCCCATTTTGTAAATATCTAAGATAGCTAAAAAAAGAAGCATACGAGAGCAAGGTGAGCAGGTATCAGTATCTCTCTGGGAAAAAGTTCATTTAAGTATTTAATTCACTGATTCCCACCTATGGCCACCCCCAAAAGGTTCATAAGGGGTGCTGGAAGGTGGTGGTGGATGGAGGTGTACACACCTGTGTGCATGCCATCACCAGCATCTTTCTATGCTCCTACTATGTGCCAGATGCTGCTCTAAGCATTGTGGATAAAAAAAAAAAAAAAAAAAAAGAGCAAAAGACAGTCCCTATCCTCAAGGAGCTTACAATCAAGTAGGGAAGACAATATACAATTATGTACAAAGAGAATACACACACACACACACACACACACACACACACACACACACACACACACACACACACACAGAGAGGAAAATCTGGAGATAATCCACAGAGGGAAAGTGCTAAGGCGGATCAAGAAAAGAAGGTAGGACTTGAAGGATGCCAGGAAAACCAGGAGATAGAAATGAGGAAGGAAGGTACTTGGGAAAGGAAGGAGGGAGGCTGGAAAATGAAAGAGAGATAGTAAAGATTTCTTCCCTCCAAAATTTAGAAGTTAGGAGGAAGGGGAAAATAAAACTAACTACATGATAAATGTTTTTAAGCCCATAAACCTGAAGAAGAAACAACAATAATTGCTTATCTCTAAAGACAACAGTAAATGGAATTATTATGTTAAAGGATTTCAAACAGTAAAGTTACATGCTGTCACATATAAAACAAAATCACACTCAGTCTCAAGGAAAACAAATGAATTATTAAGTATAGCACAGGTAAAAATGAAGCTTATAAAAGTTATGTTTATCAAAAGACACTTCAGATCTTGCTAATTTGTATAGGAGGAATTTGTAGGTGGAAAAAAAAACTGGTATGAATAGGAAAGCTAGCAAATTTTAAAACACCGCAGATGCTTCTCAGTTAAGTATATTAATCACTAAACAGAAAGAATGTTATCAATAAATTTAAGATTGTAAATAAACTTTAATATATCACATTCTCAATTAGATTTGGGTATGCATGTGTGCATGATATATGTGCATGCATGCGTGTGTCTGTAATCCAATTCTAATTTTGAAAGCTAGTTTCTCCAAATCTATTCTGATACAACTGCCTGGCCTTCTCATTGGGAAATTTCACATAGGTCTGTGTATGGATTTGCTCTATACATACACATGTACACATGCATGCAAACACACACACACACACACACACTATTATATGTTAAGTTCTTTTATAAACCTCCACAGGATATTGTATTTTAAAAGAATCTGATAAAACTGAATAGAACGTGTTAAAAATCAGCTCCCTATATGTGTTCTCACAAAAATTCAGAAGAGAGAGACAGTACAAGTATCTTTATCCTAATTTACTGTCTCCACGGCAAATTAACAAGTAAAGGACTTGTTTCAAATCAGCAGACAAAACAAAGAAGGGTATGTGTGTCTCTGTCTGTCTACATGCACTTTCTGGGTTCCTGGGATATATTGCTTTTCTCAGTGGTTTGGGAGTTCAGGTGGGCTTTTTTTTTTTTTTTTTTTTTTTGCTTTTTGGAGGGCAGGTTGGGGTTAAGCGACTTGCCCAAGGTCACACGGCTAGTTTTTTGTGTTAAGTGTCTGAGGCCGGATTTGAACTCAGGTACTCCTGACTCCAGGGCCGGTGCTCTATTCACTGCGCCACCTAGCCGCCCCTAGGTGGGCTTTTCTAAATGATGAATGCTAAGATGATAAATACTGAGAAGAGCTGAAGAACAATTTCAATCTGATTTATAGTTTTAGAATTACAAGGTATCTTGGTCCAACCCCTTTATTTTATAGTTAAGGAAACTGAGCCCTGAAGACTGAATATGCAAACAACAAATAAAAAGATAACTTTTTTTGTAAACAGTGACTTTAAATAAATGAGAATCAAAGAAAGCACATATTTCATAAGACTATTTACTGTAACCAGCTCAATAAAGCATTATTTTTTTTCTATGAGGGTTGGAAATAACTTTGTTTTGCAGAACTCTGTAATTGGACTTTACCCATATCCAACTGCAAATCACATAGTTACTTCAGAAAACCACTAATCCAATGCAAATAAGTTTGATTCATGATTTAGCCTCATGATTAGTAATACCCAGGAGCTTTACAATTTTCTAGGAAGCTTTACAACTTCAGGCTTACAAAAAGGAAGACAAGAAAAATATACCAAGAAAGTGTTTATGAGTAGTCAAACTAAATCAGATACCAAATAACCCATAGTTTTGAATAAGCTGAATTTTTATAAATATCAAACTGACTCTGGAAATATTATTTCCTATAATTATAAAATGCACCCAATTTCATTACTTTATCCACATCTAATTCTATAGAAAATATTTTCTACAAACATTATTTATCTGTGTTTGGATTTTAGGGCACTTCTGGATCAAATCTCATTTTTTCATATCCAGACAAATTCACTTCTAGGCCAGTTTCTCTAAAACATAAGCCCTTTATTTTTCCAGTTGTCAATCCCTGTATAATTTTAGACATTGATTCTATTGCTGAAAGAAGATACAAACTACCGATAATATAGATGCAAACAAGAGAATAATGGAAATCTTTGTATTAGCAATACTAGCTGCTGACAGCAAAGGCTAAGATGACGTGAGCTGCTCTAGCAGCTCAAAACCAATTCTCTAAAAGTAATTTAAAGTGAGTCACATCTGCAGCTCTCAGCTTGCCAACCACACAGTCCATGGAAAACTGAGTGACTTTCTAAATCACAACTGCTTAAACTTTTATGTTTTCTCTCCACTCCTCCATTACATAGTGTAACATCTATTCATATGACAGTAATACAGTCTCACACTAATGTACTTTAGTATATGATGCTTTTTTAAAATTAAACTCTCAAAGAAAGTGGTTAAGAGATAAACACAAAGAGCAGAAAGAACAAAAAAAAAGTCTTGACTCTGTGAGAGGTAGACCATACTCTATTTATGATTAATTCAAGTCTACTTTTAAACACCTTTACTATGTCTAGTATGAGGAGTCTGGGAAGTTGATACATTTCCTACCAAAGTTATGGGAGAAAATCCCCAATCTAGTATCCTGTTTCTAATTCTAAGAAGCAATTCAGGATATGGAAAGGAGAAGGAGATTCAAAACAATAATATGTGCCAAATTCAAGTCCCTACCTTCTAAAGTAGAGATGAACAACTATTTTTGCCTTCCATCCAGCCTGACTTTGCTCTGTTAGGCACAGTCATATGGCAACAAGTAGGGCAGAAGGTTCTGATGAGCTTATAGATTATTTTAGTCCTTTATTGTTCCTACATACTCAGAACACAGAAAAAATAATTGCATTTTCATACTGAAGTGTACATAATTTATCTGTATGGCTAGTGATGACTGTAAAAATAGTTTGGGATTTCATTATAATTTATGTAAATTATATATAATGTCTATAATTTGAATGCTTCAAATACTCAAGTAGTGGTAATATGATTTGTTCACAAGTAGCTTTGGAACTCTGCTGGAGGTCTGAAGACTGGTAGTACTGATTACACATCCTAGCTGAGTGGGAAAACAAATTCTTCCTCAAAAGCCAGTGCCTCCATCTAGAAGTCTATGAGGAACAAGAAGAAAAACTGATACAAAGGTCATTTTACCTCTTCCATCCAAGAGCAATTTAAATAAATTCACTTTATTCCAACACTTCCTAAGAGTTTACTATCAAACATCTCTTACCTGTTAACACAGTAATATCGACTCTGTGGGGTATGTGATGTGCACTGCGTTTTTAATCGCTTTCTTTCAACCTCCTTCCAACTATTTTCTGTCCATTTCCTCTTGTTCTGTTTATCCATGTGTTTCTTTTCAACATACTCAGCGTATGTCTGGATCCGATAACTTTCTGCATACTTGCTGGTATTGACGGCTACAAAAAAAAAAGTTTCTTTACATAAAAATTGTTTAATTTATCCCAGAAACATCATCTCTCTGAATTCTTCTAACATACATAAAAAATAGAAAATGCTACTAGTTTGAAAAGTATAAAACCTCAGTAGTAAAAGTTAACCTATCCTCTGCTAGGTAGCACAGTAGGTAGTGTGTAGATCTTGGAACCAAGAAGACCTGGACCATCTTTAAAGATACGGCACATAGCAGGCCCTTAATAAGTGCTTGCTTCCCTCTTCCCTGCAACGGTAATGGGAATTGGAGATCTTTCCTGTCCCTTAATAGGCCAAATGTAATCACATGGAGCCTCTGGTGGAAGGAGTTTGCTGAATGGCTGGAGCAAAAAATGAGTCAAAGTAGTTAGGGTAGAGGGACAGAGAGGACACAGGCATGTGAACATCTAGGATTATGAGTGTTTGTTTGTGGGAAGGCCCTAGCAAGGGGAAGGCTTGGGGATGGCAATGCCCTCTGCAGTGTTATTGTGTCTCAATTTCTTTGTTGCTGTGATGAATTTGGCTTTGTACTGTCAGGGTTCAGCTTTCTGGTGTCTGAATAAATGTTTTGGTTCTGTCTTCCATGTGGAGAGTCTGTTCTATTTTGTGATTCAGAACTACACCAGCATATTCATAGTTGCTGTCAGTGCTGTGAATATTGCCTTGGTAGTACATTCCCTTCTCCAGATCAAATACAATAAACCCCAATTATCACGGACTTGGTAAATTTATAATAATCAGCTATGTTCTCCCTTTTTTATCATATATTTCTCCCTTCATTCTTCAAAGCTGCTAATTCTCATTCCTATCCCACCCCACCCATCAGCACCTGGATTTAAAGGGCTATAGTTATCCTCTGGCTTCCCTATCTTGACTTTGTGCCAGTTTCAACCCCAAAACACAAGAAGGTACTGTGCTGACACCTTCTCCTCCATGTAGTCTCTGTTGGACAGGACATTACAGGGGCTACAAAATTATGAGAGAAAAGGAATAAAACATCTACTGACAGACAGGTACTGATTAATTACTATCCTCCTGCATGTTTCTGTTTCTCTCCCAGCCCACTACTAGTACCCCAAAATGTTAATCTTTCTCAGAAGTGAGAGAGTAAAAGCCTCTCCTTCTTCCCAATCAGTCAGTGTCCAAGCAGTTCAAAAAGCACAACAAGAAGAGGAACAGCAGGAATTATCAAGGAGATGGTAAGTATTTATTTTCACTCAGAGTTTTCAAAGTAGGTGCTTGTTGCCATACTAGAGATTTTTAGAAGAACAGGAGTATAAAGGAGATGTTCCACTTATTTATACAAATAATATAAATTTATACCTGTAGATAAATTTAAAAAAATAAACCGATAGGTTTGTTTTTTTTTTTTTAATTTTCATTTAGGTGGCTAACCTGAAGCTTTGAAAGCGTGGAGGTAGAAAAGACCCAAAGTTCTAAAACATAATATTGGTTCAGGACTTCAGTTTATTTGCCCTATGCCAAATATGAGTAATGAATAATGATAAAAATGACAGCTAACTTTCTCTTAAAAAGTCTTATATTCATACTTTCACCAACTTGTTCAAATTAGCAAAGTTATGCTGTACTTATCAAATGTGTTCAGAACATACTATACTCTAAAGTAAAATCTTAGAATCGGAAAGTTTCTGTACACTGAAGCTTCCACCAGGACAGTGAATTACAAAAAAGTGTGTGCCAGAACCAGCTGTGATTCATTCTAAAGGAGATAAAACACTTAAAAGACAAAAAAACATTTGATATACTCTATCTCAGTAGACCAAAACCGAAATAGAAATTACTGATATCACACAAATCTTGTCCATCTCAGAAATTTTATTCTCTAGTGAATGTTATTAAGTTTTCCTTTTTCCAATTTATAGTTTCAAATCTATAATCTACACTAAAATATATTTAAAGTAAATTCTTTGTAAGCATGATTCTAAGTGTTACAAAAGGGTTAATTTTCTCTAAATGATGAGAAACCATCCATTCCACAATCATTATGCCTTCCAGATTGCTGCTTGGCAAAAGAAAGCTTCCTGAATTTTTTTCTTTAAGTCTCATTACTTAACTCAGCAGGTCTACTTTGCAAGTGTGTCTGAAAAGGACTGTGCTGGCAATAATCTTTTTCTCAAGATTAATTTTTAAAATTTAATTTACAGAAGGAAAAAAGCAGGTTTGAGTCAATATTTACATAATGACAAAGATGATAATAGGCTCATTAATGAGCCAAGCTGATATCTTAATAAATATTATTATTCCCAATAATTTACTTCTTGACTATTTGGACTGCACATAAAAACCAACTGCTTCTCCACAGAGAAGGGATTTATCTCGACATATAAGGATCCTAATATATTAGGAACCTTTAAAAAGAAAAGACAAGATATAGCAAAAGGAAAGAACAGCACACTTCTGGCCTTCACACAGCAACAATTTACCAACATTCCTTCAAGTCCCAGCAGCTTTGCAGCTCACAGCCTTTAATCTGCAAGCCAAGCTTTGGCCCACAGCCATCACTCTAACGGATGAATCAGCAAAATAAATTGGCTGTCAACTGGTGTCCTCCCCTGTTTCCAGCCTCACTTTTGAAAAGAGTGTACTGCAGACTGGTCAGTCACATTCTAACCTTTTACAAAGTAGCTGATGAAATGATTCAAGGCCACTTTTTGGTTATACTTCTCAAAAAACAGTTTGGAAACAAGGCACATTAATAATCACTAGAGACTTTTGCCCTATATGTTACAAAAGTCAATACTATTTCTCTTACCATATATCCATGTCTTCTATTTGAATGATGCTTTTTTTCCCTAAGACAATTTCATTTTTAGCATTTAAATTTCTTATTTCAAAATAATATTTCAGTGTTATTCAGACTTAAAAATCTAAGAGGTACTTCATAGTCCATTTTCAACATGGATAGCATAAATTTAGTTTAAAATAAAAACAGTTTAAAAATAAAAACAGCTAAAAGATTTATCTCATGATAGTGTCTTTACTGACATACAAATAAAATCCTATAAATGAAAAGGGCTATGAATTAGTACTGCTGGAATGGGGATTTTATTAAGCTTTCCACCTAAACTAGGAACATTTTACCAATCAGTCTACAGACCTCTAAAATAGATTTAATGACCTATGGAAACTTCCACAACAACAAAAACTGTCCACATCATTAATTTTACAATCTCAGGAAACTCTAACAATACCTAGCATCATTTCTAATTTCTAATGAAATTATGTAAGCATTATAAATTAAATGGTCATGGGTTTACCCACTAATGGGAAAACTCCAGGTCACATGCAATTCTTATCCTGCATGAGCACCACCCAAAATAAATTCAAATCCAAATTCAACAATTTTCTGCTCACCAAATTTGTGCAGAGCACCAGGTGAGGGGAGAAAACATTTAAATTAAGAAATGGTCACTGCCTACAGGTAGGCTGAAGTTTAGCAGGAGGATATGACACAGAGACAATAATTATAGTACAAAATAATATATTAAATTATATGAGAGGAACCCTAAACATGTTATTTAAGATCCATAAAAGGAAATTTATTCTTAATTTAGGGGATCAAGGAGGTGCTGGCATTTGAAATGGGCTTTTAAAAAGACAGGTAAGAAACAGCAAGAGTGGGAGGGAGAGAGCTGTTCAAGATAAATGAGAATGTGGGGAAAGTACCAGTCATATATGAGGGCACTTCAGTTTAGCTACAGCACAGACCAAAGGGAAGGGTATAAGATAAAGCTAAAAAGGTAAGATTGTGAAAGACCTTAAATACCAGGAAAAGGAAGATAAACTTCAACAAAAAGGAGAATGATTGAAATATTCTGAGCAGATGGCTGACTTTACTAGATCTGTACCTAATTTTGATGTATACATTTTCAAGAGAGTTCTTTTACATAGGAACCCAAATGAACACACACAAAAAATATAAGTTTGAGAGTTTCAAATTTCCCAATGCAAGCCCCACCCTCAATAAGGGCTGCCTTTAATGAACAATAATGGTAAATTAATATTCATTAATTTCTTCAGCCAGAAATATGGTAGAGTAACATCTGCTTTGAAGGCTCTTAAAATGGCATTTAACTCCACCCAGTTAGGGCCAGTGCTACTTTACTACACTGTCATTTTCAGCTCTCAATTTTGTGGCCATATACAGGCATATAGTCAGCATCTGATGGTAGATGCTAAATTTCCTTAAAGAAGAACCTACTTGGTTTGAAAAGCATCTAATTCATTTAGTGAAGACTTGGCAATGTTTTTCTCATATAACATATAATTGTGTGTGAAGAAGATGGGTTTGTGATAGAGTAATAAGTTTCTTAAAATGTCACCCGAAATAGAAATGACAGTAGATTTTTTTAGTTTACTACTATACCACTATAAGTATTCTATAGTAGTGCAAACTCTCAAAGACTTAAGAAAAATAATCATAGTCACTATAAACACCCTTATATTTTAAAATGTTGATTATTATTTCCCTTCCCTTCAAACACTACTAGATTAAGCAGACATACTATTCGCATTCCTTTTGGATCACTCAAACATACAAAGACAAAAATCTTTTTTTGGTCAACCCATGATGACCCTGTAAAACACTGGGAATGGAAAATCACTAAGGTTATATTGCCAGTCAGAACCTAAATTTATATGTGTAAATAATGGTTAAAGAAAAAAAAAACAATCCTATGAGAATATATAAACTCCCAAATTTATGCCTTGTACAGAGATAACATTTAACCACTTCTTCCATTATGTACCTAATTAAAAAATATAACATCCATATATTTAAGTAAATAGACACAAAAAGACGTATTTATGCATATACATATAAACAGGCATATTAAGAGAAAGAAGTATTTATAAGACTATCATAAGAGTTACAATTTTCTAATCTTATTTCATGAGATTTGTTTATTAATTCTATACATTCTTTTGCATGTCTTAATACTGACATTGTAGAATGCTAAATAAGCGTCAGAATTATTTTTTACTGCACTCTCGGTGCCACTACCAGATTATTTTTTTCCTTAAGTAAAGGGTCAAGGAGTAAAGTGGAGAAAAGGCTACATTTCCAGTCACAGATAAAACTATGATGTCCCAAAATTACGAAGTTAATCATGTAAATGAGCTGATGGATCACAATGCCCTGCACCTATCATTACCTCAGTAACTGTTATATCTTCAAAGAGATCTGATCAGTAGAAGGAGTGGTCCCTTTATCTGGTGTTTGGAACAAACTATCTTATCTTAACATTTTATTTGAGTCTTTCTGATTTTTATCAGTTATTTTTTTGCCTCTTTCAGGAACCCAAGAGTTCACATGTAAAACTAGTGATTTAAACTTATCAAAAGTACTGAAGTCTGAGATTGAAGAATCCCAGGAAATGATTTTTTTCTGACGCCTAATCCAAATTCTATGATTTCTGAGAATGGATATCACTCCAAAGAAATGTGCCTAAACCAGTGTGACATCATTTCTTTTAGCTATAATTTCCCTTTGATCTCCACTTTTATTAGCAATAAGATGGTTAATATTGATATGAGACACTTCTCTGTGATCTTCTCAGCTCCCAAAAGTTCAATTACCATCTTTATGCAAATCTATATTTCTAGCTCTATTCTTTCTCCTGAGCTCTAGTTCCAGATCACTAATGACCTATTGGATAATGTGTGTCCTATTGGCATATTAAACTCAGTATGGCCAAAACAGAACTTTGTATCTTTCCCCATAAACCTATTACTCCTCAAAAATCCTCTATTATTGTCAAGGGCATCCTCATCCACCCAGCTATCCAGTTTCATGACCTCCAAGTCACTTTATTATCTATCAGACACCAGAACCAATCAGTTGCGAAGTCAAGTCAATTCTACCTCCCACACACATTCTCTTATTGTTTGTTTCTCTATTCTCCTGGCCATTACCCTAATTCAACCATTCATCACTTCTGACTCAGGTTACTACAACAGTCTCCTAATATCTTCCTAACTGAGCTCCCTGACTCTAAGCTCTCTCCTCTTCACAAAGTTGACAAAGTCACATGAAAGCCCAGGTCTAACTATTATTCTTCTATTCAAGAAGCTCTAGTGCAGCAGTTCTCAATCTGTGGGTCACGACCCCTTTTGGGGTTGAACGACCCTTTTGCAGGAGTCGCCTAAGACCATCGGAAAATACATTATTTCGATGGTCTTAGGAACAAAGACATGGCTCCTCTATCGTCTCCAGTCGAGTCCGCCCACATGCAGATACGCCCACACACGAGCATTAAAGGGTCCCGGCATTAGGAAGGTTGAGAACCACTGGGCTAGAGGCTCCATTCTGCCTGTAAGATAAAATACAATTTGTTCTGTTTGGCATTTAAACATCTGGCTCTTGTTTACATCTCTTCATTATTCTACAATCTGGCAAAACTGGACCTTCCCATTCTATCTTTACATTCTATCTTTACATTCTTAGCTCACAGCGCTAACAGTAACTAACGGCACTTAAAGCTTCCTGACAATATGAGAGCATGTCCACTCACTGCTCACTGGACAAGGATCTAATATTTAGAGAACCAACAGTTAAGTTAATGTTTATGTATGGTCTAAATACCGTGATACTTAACCAACTCTTCTTCCTTTTCCACTAGTCTAAAACTACTGCTGCTCTCCCAGAAAGGGACTGCACAGGACTGAGGCTACAGTTTTTATATTTTTCTTTATTTTAAGGGTTTTGAGTGATCAAAGAATTAATCATCAATAAGCCAGCCTAATGGTGAATATAACTTTTCAATAAATGTTGATAAAATAATGTATTTTTCAGGTTTTCACTGTATTCTTTCTTTCTGATAGGATAGTTTTGGTTTATGGCTAATTAGGTTTATAACATGATGCAGTAAAATATATATCATTAACTTATTACCAAATTAAGTTTTTGCCATAAATGTGCTAAACAACTAAATACCTGAATTAAAATACTTTGTTTTAGTGGGGAGGTTTTTGCTAATAAAGGTAAAATTTAATTTACTTAATAGAGAAGTACTTTTCAAGTTAATATCTAGCCCCCCCCCCCCAAAAAAAACCAGTCCCACCAAAAACCAAACACACTATGAAGAGAAACTTTAAAACCACCTAAATGAAAAATGTTACTGGAGGAAAAAGGAAGGATAACTTATTTTCTGGAATACAGCCTCATTTTCAACAGAAAGTAAATCCTCATAAAGTAAATCCACAAAAAATAATAAATGTATTAAATAAGATGACAGGCAAACTAGTTACAAAATAAATCACAAGGAAACAAAGACTGAATGACTTTAAAAGTTTAAGAGTACTTGGGAAATTAATTACAAATAACACTAGAGAGTGCCAGAATGTCACCACTGCCATCAAATTTATCACTTTATAGCATAATACCTAAGACATTCAGCAGAAGAATTGACAATATGAATTAAAATGCTACTCTGAAAAATATTTTCAGGTAAAACTGATAGTAGATTTTTCATAGGAGGGTGGAGGAGGGGAAGGAGAAGATAAACTAAACATCCCTTGGGGCAATCTACATTTGCATAAGTTAATTATATTCAATTTCTATATAAATATAATTCACCTATTTATACAGTTATTAAGTACTTATCAGGTATCTATACGGTGCAGAACACTGTACTACCAAAGTGGTGCATGATTTGGGACACAGAATACCATTTTATTTTGTGTACTCTTCTGTTGATTAGACTGATCTGAGAAGATAAAACAGAATAAGATGGTTTCAATGCTCTATACAGGTCGTTCATTGCTCTAATAGGTTGTATTCCAAATTCTGTGATTTCTGAGAATGGATATCACTCCAAAGAAATGTGCCTAAAGCTATAGGTCTTCAACAGAATGATGGTTAGAGATAATGCAGCAGCTAGATCTTTTAAGCAAACTACTGCTGTATGATTAATCCTCAGAAAAGCAGCAAGGACTTTTAGAAGGACCTGGTACCTGGAGAGGTTATTAATTCTTCTTTTTGTTGTTTGGTCATTTTTCAGTTGTGCCCAACTCTATGTGACCCCATGTAGGGTTTTCTGGTTTGCTATTTTCTTCTCCAGTTCATTTTACAGATGAGGAAACTGAGACAATCATGGTTAAATGACTTACCCAGGATCATACAGCCAGTAAGTGTCTAAAATCAGATTTGAATTCAAGAAAAGGAGTCTTTCTGACTCTAGGCCCAATATTCTATCCACTGCACCACCTCAGTGCTCACTGACTGAGTCTTCTGAAATACAGTATAAGCGTCTTGATAATGACGAGAAAACCAGTAAAAAAATGCTATTAATCATGACCAAAAGAAAAAAAAAGTTTGTCCTGGAGAAGATAATGTCAAGATTGGCATAAAGAAGACTATTAAAAGTAATTTAAAAAACTCACTTTTTCATTCAAAGATAGATCAAAACTTTCATCTAAAGCAATCCAGTTAAGTCTAGAAGCCCTGAGCGTGTTAAACAGATTATAAAACGACCAACCAAAAAATGTTTTAGAAACTGTTTGTTTTACTTACAGTGGGCCTTAAAGCCCATTGTGTCCCAAATGAGGTAATGATGAACTCGGATAACTATATTTAATTATTCTAGTATTACATTATTACCCAAACAGAGATGGAATACTGCAACATTAGCACTGTATTGTGCTACGCATCACAAAAGGCTGTTTAAAGAATACCTCTCTAGGTGATAGAGACAAACACATTTAATGTCCTGGGTTTCAAATGCCATGAAATCCATTGAAAATCCATGAATTATAATCAAGCTCTGACTTGGAAAAACTTCATCAAACAAACATTTTTAAGATCCAATGTGATAAATGTTGATTTCACAATGAAGAATTAAAGAATACATAACAAAATCTTGTATCCTCAATGTCTCATCATCTTAGACATGTGAATGCAATAAAAAGAAGACATTTTAAATTAAAAGATTAAAAAAAATAAATGGTTGCCAGGTTTATCAAGTCAATAAATTATTTTAGCCCAAATAATTCACACACCACTGTAGATCCTATGAGGACATATGCAGGTAGTACATGACACAATACTTGTCTTTCCAAGTGAAAAAAATCTAATTGGAAAGATAGAATCCATTCTAAACCTAAGAACATTTACAAGAAAACAGTGATTGCACAGCAAAAATACAGGTAAATTCTCATTCCAAAGAACTCCAAAGGTTATTCAAACTTTTTCACAATAGCAGAATTTTGTTAAAAAGAGTATACTAATAGAAAACACATCCTTTTAACACAGCAAACAAAGGATGAGGAGAGCTTAACTCAGTATCTGCATCAAAGAGCAAAGAGAATTTTCTTTTATGATATTTACTGTACAAAATTTGCATCTGGAGTCAAGGAAACAAATTTGGAGAAAGATTATTTCTAAAATTTTTAAAAAGATTTATTTATTTATTTATTTTGCTTTTTGGAGGGGGAAGGCAGGGCAGTTGGGGTTAAGTGACTTGCTCAAAGTCATGGCTAGTAAATGTTAAGTGTCTGAGAACGCATTTGAACTCAGGTCTTCCTGACTCCAGGGCCACTTGCTCTCTATTCACTGTACCACCTACCTGACCAGATTATTTCTAAATGTCACCAAACACACCACAAAGTGTGGAGATTAGCTTAGAATATAGTTACTTAGTTTTAGTTACATGCCCAAAATTGTAAACATTAGGACTCAATACAAACTATATAAAATCAGGTAAATGAGTGGTGTTGGCATTTTATACCTCAAACTGCTGAAATACCCATCAAAGGCTTCAATATCAGAAGATGAATGGTCTGACTATAAACCCAATTAAGATGTTATATAGAGATATTCTCAATTCATTTTACAATACTGTAGATAGGTCTTACATATTACCACAGCTCAAAGGAGTTTAAATGAAATAATAAGATTCTGCATATGAATCTAATTTAGCAAAATCTTATACAAGGGTAAGACAGAAATGGAAATTATCTAAACAGAAGTGCTACACCCATATTTTTAAAAATTATAAACTTCAAATTAAAATTATAATTATTGAAGCCATTAATTCAATTTGGTTGACTTGGTTTAATTCATTTTCTTTAACTGATGTCATGACTTTTTAAACATTCATTCTTGTATGCATTGCTCAGGATCAGGAAGTTATGATAGAAAACTGCATTTAAATGCATCACCACTAGTACAGAGGCACCATGCACATTAATTCAAAATTTCAATGTTTTGTGTTGTCATCATCGTGGGCATTCTCTCCCAGGAAATTAATTAACCTGTACTCTACATTACCTTATCATTCCAATTATTCAGCATGAGGAAGCATAGCTGAAGTCAATAAATTACATTAATTAATTTGTCCTAAGCAATTCACAAAAGATGGCTTTGGAACTGGGAGCAACTTGGTCCCAGTTCTACCCCTGATACATGGGTAACACGGGGTAGGTAACTTAACTGCTCAGCACTCTAGGTAACTATCTAAGACCAGACTGCAGAGAAGATACTAATATGCATCCACAGAGGAAGTTTCTCATAGGGAGAAACCTGAGAATACAAGTGCAGTCTCTATCCTAATGCTATTTGGCATTAAGTAATTTTGCTTAGATAAGCAGGAAAGTCTACTCTGTTTTTCTATGATTTTTGATGGATCCAGAGTTAAATTCTCCAAAGCACAAAACCATAAACATGGAAAAAATAAGTCTGTAGATCAGTCATAAATGATGAAATATTCTGGCAAAGAGAAAAAAGGGAATAAGTAATTTTATAATGAGGATGAATGGACATTTGTAAAATTAGGAATAAAGTTTAGGGCTATGGGAATTTATGGGGAAGGTAAAAAAAATATTGAAACTCGGAAATAAATAAATATGCAATCTGAGTTTTAAGATACTCAACTCACTACAAAATCCAACAAAACTCAATTATAGCTGTGATAAAATATTTAACTGGTTTAACAAACTTGACTGACAGCTATGAGAGACCTGAAAAATCTTAACATTCTGTAAACTTTATAAAGATTAATGTGCTAACTGTACAAACTTAGTTAAAAGTAATCATTTAAACATTTTAAGTCATACAGATCCTGGAAAATAGCCAAAAAGGACTGGTACATTAAGTTCACCAAGGGTAAGACTAAATGACAGTATCTTTTTGTTCTGCTTGTATAAACTATTAGGATGACAGAGAATGATTCTTTAAATCTAACAGAATTCTCAGATGTTGCTAACCATTCAGAAAACTATTTACAACAAGATGGATCAGAAAGGTAATTATGGCCTAATTAATTCTGGCAGATGGCCACTAAATGGTACCTACTACTAAAGATGAATGACATTATCAATAACTTTTATGAGAGTAACTTATAAAGTGCTTTTAAAGAATCTTAACATAGGAAAAACGAAGTTTACCAAAAAGAAAAAATGAGGTGATGATATTCACTTGAGAAAATGATACATTGCTGGATTCCTTTAAGTTCCAAGTTCTCTGATAGAGCTAAAAAGATGAAACTTGCAAAAATTCAATTTACACATCCTCTGTCCAAAACAGATCCTAATTGAGTTCCACAAATGAGCACCTACATATAAGACACTGTGCAGGTGCCCTCAATCTACTTCACAAGATGAGGAAAACCAGAACCTATTTTCTACCTCCCCAGTTCCCCTTTCTATCACTATGTATGCACAAAGTCTAGAAAAGTATCACTGTAATTTAACAAGAATCCCAAGACCTAGAAGTAGATTTATGTGTAAATAAAGAATGGATGATCGCTTTGTTGAAGTATTTAAACCTCAGCTGATTATATGAATGCTCTGCAGCAGCTTACATTTCAGAAAAAAAAACTGATACAGCTGACGACTAAGCTTGTGCATTAACCAAATGAAACCCAAGAATCTCTTGGGGACGTGGTGGAAACGTTGAACTGACAGGTCCTTATCAGGTTGTGCTTTCACACCTGTGGTTAATCATTATTTCTGGGAGAAAGTGTGTCAGTCACCAAAGTTGCTTCTCCCAACTCATAAGGACAACAGTGAAGCGTGACTGAATGAAAACAAAGCAAGTAATTTCATACAGGCCCCACAAAAAGTTATGAAATGGTCAAAGCTTTTCTTTGTTTCTCCTTAGATACTCATCTGTCTTCTGACACCCAAGCATCCATAGTCCACCCAACACTGCCATACAATCTAGATCTTTTCTATCTCAACTATTCAGTTTAAATCTTCCTCTACCCTGGATCCCCCAACCCCCACCACACAGAACCATGTCTTCATTCTGGGTTTTCAAGTCAATAGCTATGTATCTCAAATAAGTCTTCAGACTCTATTTTAATGACTCTTCCAATCCCTAATCACATGCCGACTCTCTTCTCTGTACATTAGTTTTTCTGGCAATTATCCATTCAGGACTTATTATTGCATGTTACAGTGACCTTTCACAGCTATGGCTAAGGAAGAGTATTTATTAAAGGAGGCGTAGAGGCAATCAAAGAAGATAAAACAGCCCCAAACCATACTTCAGTTACACGAAATTGAAGAGATTTTGCATGAACTAAATCAATAAAACTAAAACAAGAAGGGAAGCTGCAAACTGGGGGGAAATCTTTGCGTCAAATTTTTCTCAAAAGGGTCCAATAGTGAAGATATATAGTGAACAAGTACAAAAACATAAGATAAAGGGCCACTCTCCAAAAGATAAATAACCAAAGGATATGAACATACAATTCTCAAAAGGAAAATTGCAAACTTTTTTGACAATCCTATGACAGCTAAACCCAACTACTGATAAAAGTAACAGCAAGCATTTACACGGCACTTAAAGATGTGCAAGCTGTTGTACACGTGATCTCACTTGATCCTCACAACCCTAGGAAGTAGGGTGATAATCCCATTTTATATAAGAACGAACTAAAACTGAGAGGTCACACAGCCCAGGGTCACACTGGCAGTAAGTGCTGGAGGGAGGATTCCAACGTCCTAATGCCGAGCCTCATGCTTTACCCACAATGCCACCACTGGGCCACCTGATGCACGGCAAGCCTGAAATTCAGTCTTACAGCCGCTGAACTGGACATGACCATGATGATACTAGGCAGCATTTAAATATAAGTGAATGCTTCACACACGGCATCTCATTTTATTATCATATCTCATGCTGCCTCACAACAATCCTGGGATGTACCTTCCAGTTATTAATTATACCCATATTACAGAAAGGGAAACCAAGACAGTAGTGGTTAAGTTACTTGCTCAGGGTTTATACTAAGTTAGTAAGTATCTGAGAGTGGATTTGAACTCAGATATTCCTCCCTCCAAGTTCAGTCCTCTACCCACTACACGTTTAGTTGCTTCTGATGAAATATACAAAGAGTCGATGTTGGAGAAGCTACGTGTGTGTGCATACACATACATATATACATACATGCACACAGAGAGACAAAGAGAGAGTACTGGAAGTGAGGGTAGAGTTGGGAGGCATTTAGGATTAGGGTTACATAATAGGGCATGACTGATAGAGCGGGAAAACAGTCTGATCATTCCAGAAAGCAATTTGGAATTATATTCAAAATTAAAAGGGGTTAAAATGCCCGTATCTTTGACCCAAAGATCTCAACATTAAATGCACATTCTTGAGGAAGACCAAGACAGAAAGATCCCGTGTACACCAAACGTTAAATATTTTTGTACTAGCAAATAACTTTAGAAACAAATCAATCAAATGAGCAACGGCTAAATAACTACTGAACATGACAGGAATGGAATATGACTGCACATAAAAAATGATTATTATTAAGAATACAAAGAAGTACCAGAAGACTTATCCACTGAGGCAAAATGAAGCAGAATCAGAAAAACAATACACAAAATGACAGCACTAAAAATGGAGATGACAATGACAAACATCACTGTGAATAACTGACAGTAATTATAACTAAGTTTGGTTTTGAAGAAAAGACGAAAAAATGTACCTCCTTCACTTTCTTTTTAGAGGTGGGGATCTATGAAAGCAAAACAAACACTACGTATGATGTGTTAGATGTATTGATTTGTTTTGTAGAACTGCTTTAAAAAATATTTTTAAGTATTTTCCCCCAATAACATATAAAATTTTTAACATTATTTTTTAAAAGTTTTGAATTCCAAGTTCTTTTCTTCCCTCTCACCCCTATCCCTCCTTGAGAAGGCAAACAATTTCAGAGAAGTTATAAACATGTAGTCATGCCAAATATACTGCCATATTAGTCATGTTGTGAGAGAAAACATAGACCAAAAAAGCATGCAAGAAAAATTTTAAAAAGTACACTTTGATCTGCCTTAAGACTTTATCAGGAACTCCTTTTTCTTGTTCTGATTCTTTGTTTTAATGGATGGCTCTCTGGGTAGACAAAGTTGTATGTGTGTATATACAAATATATATATAGAAAAACTGATATGCAAACAAAAAATACTAATTAGTACTAAGTTGTTTTTTTTTTTAAAGGACTAGTCTCTTATTTCCTCCTCAATCACACTTCTCCCTGTTTCTAGGAGATCACATGGATGACCGCTGGCTACCAAGAAACTGTGAATACTGTAAATACTAAAACTCATTTTCATCACTACACTCTTAGTACATTCTTTAACTCTGTGTCATGGTTGAGTTCTAGGATAGTCTTTACGTTTCATACTCTTGTGGGTACAGAATGGCCAATAACACTATCAGTTTGAAATTATCTCTTCAGAGGACATCCTCTGGAAATATGTAATTTATTTTTCATAATTGGGGCAACATTCACTTCAGAAAAGAAACAAATCTGAAGTTAACATATCCTTCCTGGCCTTCCTGAAAGGGTAAATATAACTCTGGAAGAATGAATTAAAAGTAAAAAAAAAGAATTTAATTAAATTTTTGAACCTATTCTATTAGTTGAAACAATTTTATCCAACAATCAATTTATTTCAAACTGGAAGTTTCCATTCTACACGCTAACTACAAAATATTCTAACAATCACTTTGAGTGAAATCCCTTGCTCATGTTGACTGCCGTATCATGGATTAAAAAGGCATTTCCTCTTTTCAGTTTAATTATTTTCCTATATGGTTAATGACCTAAAAACAATGCCTTTTTTTTTTAAGTTTCTCCTTATTTGCAGTCTTGTTTCCAATTTCATCATTAAGACCAATTCTCTGCTGTAAAGAGAGAATGGCTAGCAGCATTAGCAGTAAGATCCATGAGCAACCTTTATCAAGAGTCAGTTTTCAAAAGGAGAACTTTAAGGGACACCTTAAAAGCTGCTAGTAGGAAGATATATACTAAATGATATTTTAATACACATCAGCAACAAAAAATGCTTTCCATATTTGGAAATTAAATTTTACTGTAAAGTTCTTGAAAGACATCAACTTTCAAATGAAATACAAACAATATTTCTTTCTGGGTCACTTGTTGGATATTTAAAGAACCTGTAAAGTGTTTTAAAAGAATGAAAAAAGGTGACATGGATTAAAAAAAAAAACGGTGACACCCTGATTTTAGATATTTCCTGACATATGACTTTTTTTTCTTTTTTAGAGGGGGAAAGAGAGAGGGAAATTGGGGTTAAGTGACTTGCCCAAGGTCACACGACTAGTAAGTGTTAAGTGTCTGAGGCCGGATTTGAACTCAGGTCCTCCTGTGACTCCAGGGCTGGTGCTCTATACATTACACCACCTATCCACCCCCCTGACACATGATTTTCAAAGCTTAATTGCTAACATTGCCAGATATCTCTTAATAGGCAACACACAAAATAACTTCCGTAAGTCTTCTGAAGAAATTACTTAAGGTGCTATTTTTATTTATTTTTGATGAAAATCAACTGGAATGAAAATATCTTATTCCCCTCAGCTGTCCCCCTATAGAAGAACATCTGACATAGTAGCAAATATTGTCATATAGTTATGTTGCATTTTTGAAATTTTTCAATTGTTAGCTTGCATAATTTCCAGGAACCCATACATTTCCTCAAAACCATAAAGAGCTAGGGCAGCTAGGTGGCGCAGTGAATAGAGCACCAGCCCTGGAGTCAGGAGGACCTGAGTTCAAATCCGGCCTCAGACACTTAACATAAAAACTAGCCGTATGACCTTGGGCAAGTCACTTAACCCCAATTGCCCTCCAAAAAGCAAAAAAAAAAAAAACCAAACAAAAAACCATGCTATTCTCTGGAACATATATTAGCAAACTAAAAGAAAGAAAAAGGCACTTAAAAAAAGAACTTTACCTATTTACTTGATAGACTACAAATTGTATTTTGAGGCTATGAATTTATAATTAATTTTTTTTCTTAAAAAAGTACTCATGTAAATTACAACTAACATTGTACATCTTAAGCATAAAGAATATTTTTAAAGATAATAAGACTCCATGAATTACAGTTTATGTTCCCCCATTACCATTTAAAACTTGATTTTGCTCCAAAACCTAATTTTTCATTCAGCACCTCAATTTTAATTATTTCATAAAACTGTCTACAAAGGCAAGATCACAGTGCAATTGTAACAAGGAAAAGCCATCAATTGTAGGATATGATAAATTCAATGTAAAAGTCCAGACCCTCCCATGATGAGAAGACATTTCTAGTTGGTATTTTTAATAAAATGAACACTGAACTTTTCTCTTTTTTGGTTCTGGAAAGCAGCTGAGAACCATTAACATCAACAAAAGAATAAGCCTGGTTTACTTTAAATGGCTATAATTGGATGTTTCTGATGAAATTTAGTTAATGTCACATGACTACAATGTCATTCATTGTTCATGTTCAGTTAAGAATACACAGGTTTGGATCAGAAATTAAAAATACCTGAGACAAACAGAATGCAATTTCTAGCACTGATTCCCCAGAAGCATGTTTGTGAGAAATACTTACCCATTTGTCTTCTGCATGACACACACAAAAAAAAGAACTGAGGAGGCAAAGTGGGTTGTCAAAACGCAGGTAGAATTGTTGAAACCAAGAAAAAGAAACAAATAGCTAAGCTTTTCTCCTACTCCACCCCAGGTGAGTGGCTGGCAGCTGATACAGGGCAGTTTTGTTAAAAAAGGGAAAAAACACACAAACTTTCAGGTTGCCAGGCAACATGTTACCATTTTATTAAAGCAATAACTCACAGTATGCTCTGAAGGTTTGTGGTTTAATAGAGTGCTGAGTCATTTGTGAGAGGTTATGGCTCGATAGCCTAGGTGTGCCCTTGCCTCTCTTCTCCCACATAGATATTTTCTCCCCGAAAATGTACACTTATAAGACTACGGGGGATGTATTAAGGAAAGTTACCTGAGAGCAGAAATACATTCTACAAACAAGGAACAAAACCAATGCCAGTCATGTTCCCTAGAGTCAATTTTAGGTTTTGTTTTTCCTTCAGTTGTATGCCAAAAAAGTAGTTATAATTCATATCTAATTTTCATCTGCTCCCTTTAGACTATGTAAGTATTCTGTAAGAAAGGAGATAACTAAAAGACCTTGCCCACCTTTCTTCAAAGAACTTAACTGAATGCTACTCATGTAGTTAGGAAGGTAGGGAAGGCTTCCTGGTTGACCACTCAGGCCTCAAAAGAGCTTTCAAGTTATTTCTAGTCAACTGTCACTCTGCATTCTGATGGTAAGGGCTAAATTCTGAAACTCGAAGTTCTTAATGTTTTTATTCTTGGCAGTAGGGTAAAGAAATGGATCTCCACAAACATTACTTTATAAAAGTCAATTTATACTGCGAATTAAAGAACAATAAAGGGATGCTAAGATTTCCTTGTAATAAACATGGAAAGGACTGTGTGTGTGTATGTATGTATGTATGTGTGTGTTTTTAATGACAGAGACACATTAAATGTAGACAGGAAGATAAAGTGGCAAAATATGATTCTAAGGTAATGTGCATTTTGTCAATATAGAGGTAAAAGAACAGTTCCCTTGTGCAATTTAAATTTTATGACAAAATGGTTTGGCAGCCTCTAAATAGTCCTGGGCTAAGATTTCAGACCCTTTCTTTTAGCATTGTGGAAAATGCTACCTGTGTACTGACATGGGATAAGAAGAACGGTGAGGCAACACTGCTAACTAAATGCTCCATTCTACACTGAAAGCAACAGGCAATGACCCTCCTAAATAGGGGAGAGGAGGACAGAGAAACAACTGGTTTGAATTACATCTTTCCCATATGTACCATAGGCTTCCAGTATCTCTTGCAGATAAAAGTGGCTTGGAGGTAGGTTAATATTATACTATAGCAATTTCATTTTGTAACTCAAAAGAATGAGGTAAAATAGGATAAAAACATAATATGTTCTGAACATAGATATTACTGTGGCCACCTACCCAGTCTCTCCATGTCTTCTTCAAACATTCCTGAAAAAATATTTTTAAAACCACTTGTTTAAACAGTGGGAAAAGAAATTCAGTTCTACTTAAGTGTAATCATTGTTTCTTTGTAACTTAAAAATTTCAAGTGCATTTGTATTTTTAAATGTCTATAACCATCACATAGTAGGTATTTAATGTTTGTTGCACTGAACAGAAAAAGATGAAACTGGAGAGTAAAATAAAGGATTTATTCTTAAAACCTAAAAGATTTCAAATTTGCCATTAATTTATTACCAAAAATACTTTCTATTTATTTGAATGTCTTAATGCATATTTCAAATCCAACTGTTCATTCCAATCAGAGATTACAATGATTGGAAAGAACAATATCTGAAGTATAATAATGTTAATAAACCCATGTTTCCGTCATCAATTAGAGGATATGGGGAATAGATGATCCATGAACTTTCCTTATGAGATATTGAAAAGTAAGGCTATGGTAAGAATACAAAGGTATTCATGCATGAAGAGGCTAATTACCTTGTTAGGATTACTTAACACCTGCAATTTTCCAATTAATTTACCTGCTACACTGACTGAATCTCACTCTGTATAAAGCATAACAGTTTAATGAGTACAGATCTATCTAATCCTATTAAGAAAGAAAGAACTATAGGATCAGAGAACATATTACAATGTAACCCACCAGAGAAAATCACAGTGATTACAAATAGCTTAAGAGTGTTTTGTTCCTTCAGTGCCATATTTATCAAATAGGTATTTATCAAATACTTTATATTATATAAGACACTATAGTATGCAGTGGCAAATCATTATTTTTAACGGCAACCATTAGATATCAACACCAGATTCTGTTTCAAACTAACAAGATGGGATGATAGTTCACTGACAATGCAAACAATCAAAAGGGTCTGCAATTTCCAAGAAGGCATTATATATATTAATTCGTGACAAGATAGTTAGGTTTATTTCTAGTTGTAAAATGACAAATAAAGCAAATATCACTAATTACAAAGTTGGGATATTTGAAAGCCAGATGCAAGCAATATAGATGGGCAAATTAAAAAACAAAAAATTCCAGAAAATATCACACAGAGATTGGAAGGCTTTATAATAACTGAGAAACGACCCCTTTTTGTTTTCATTTTATGTAACCACTAGAACTATGTTCAATTTGATATATAAAGTGGTGATGCCTAACAAAAAAGTTTTAAGTACAATACTAATATAACTAAAGTGTTGTACATGATGAGAATTGACTCAACATTAGACAAGATCAAATAAATTTACTTTAGGTTATTCAGCAGTTGATCAAGTTTCTCAAATGTCAGATTTTATTAAACTAATCTAGGGATATATATGAAAATCAAATACCTAAGAGTGATATGTAGCATCACAATGAAAGGAAATCTTCTTGGCGTAGTGGGAAACAGGAGACCTCGGTTATAACTGTGATTTTGTCATTACCCAGTTGGGTTGCTTTGAACAAATCATTTCCCCTCTTTGGACCTGTCTTCTCATCTAGAAAAGACGAAGTTAGAACTAGACCGCTCTGAGCATTCATTTCATCCTGGAATTTTTGTGCCTATGTTTTATGTCATTAGTAAATTAAAGCAAACATTTAAAGTTGCTATCTTCCTAAGTTTTATTCATGAAAAATATTGTTCAGAAAAACAAGCCACACAAATGTGAAGAGTACTTTACCTACCAACGATCCTCCCTCACAAAGGACAGTATTCTAAAAGGAGAAAGCCTCTCCCACAGGCTATAGTAGGTAAGAAACTGTGGTCATACAGTAATTAGCTTACCTAAAAATGCAGAAGAAAAGACGTAAACAGCCCATCAGACTACTTATTAGAAGGCAGAAGATGGAGGGAATCTGACCAAATGTCTGAGGAGAACTGATAAGGGCTCCGAATGAATTTTCATCTTCATTAGCTAGCTATATTGCCTCAACGGAGAAAGTAATGGCAACACCCAACTTACTTTGGTAAAATTCTGGACCAATTACTTAAAACAAATTCACAAAAACAGAAAAGGTAGAAAGAATTTATAATTTAGTAAAAATGTCACCACTTGCTTATATCATACATGTCTTTTCCTCTGTCACATGTTATGACTGAAAAAATTTATCATAAAAGTTACTATAGTTTTGATAAAAAACCATTTACACATAAAAGAGCACTTTTTACAAATGAAATAAATTTTCAACTCTACATACAAGGAAAGCAAATAAATTTTTTTATATATTTTAAATATGTTTAAAGTACTTCAAAACTGTAAAATAGCATAAAAATATAAGATATTAATTGGAGCCCACAAATATTAAGATAAAAAACACTGGCAACTATTACCAATAGTCATGACTGGCTGAAAAATAATTTAGCTTGCAATGAATAAAAAATATAAGTAAAAAATTTTTAGGACAAGGACATAGAGAGAGAGTGTAGTATAGCAGAGAGAACACTAGACTTAGATGCTGAGGAGCCTGGGTTCAAACTGAATCCCACTTTAGACACTTCCTAGTTTGTTACCCTGAACAAGACTCTTAATGTCTATGTGCCCCAGTATCCTCAACCATAAAATGAGGATGTTGCCAAGATCTCTCAAAGTTGTGAGGTTTAAAGGAGAAAATGCATGTAAAATATTTTGCAAACCATAAAGCACTAAGTAAATCTTAGTTACTACTATGACCATTATGAAATATTGCTCGAAATCACTAATAAAATGCAAACCCAAATTGCACGAATCTAGCTACATACCAAATATTTCAAAATGATGCCCCACACAGAGTTCAAACACAGCTTGCCTAAAATGGAATTAATTATCTTTTGCTCCAAACCCATCCCTCCCCCAAATTTCCCTACTTCTGCTAAGGCTACTGTCATCTTTTCAATCATCCAGGTAACCAACCTTGGTGTCTTCTTTGACTCCTCAATTTATACACTTCACTTATCCAATTATTTACAAATCTCACCGTTTTTACCTTTAACAAAATTTCTCACATCCATTCCTGTCCACTCCAACGCCTTCAATCCTAATTCCAGCCTTCCCTTTATTACTTTCCACCTGAACTACTTTTAGAAACTACTAATTGATCTCTGCTTCTTATCTGTTCTCCTTCTAATCCATCTTTTACATGGCTATGCAAACGATTTTCCTAAAACAAAGGCCATTTCTTCACTCAATAAACTCCAGCAGCTCCCTTTTACCTCTAGGATAAAATATACATTCCACTGCCAGACATGGTTAAAGTCCTTTACTACTTGGCCCCAAACTACTTTTCCAGACTTACTGAGCTTTACTCCTCTTACAAATAAGTGGAGTAGAGTTCAGTCAAACAGCAATGTTTGCAATTCCTCGTGACTCATCTCCACCTCCATGCCTCTGCATTTAGCTCTCCCCTATTCCTAGAATGCACTCTCCTCCTTTACCTCTGGTTTTGGAATCACTAATATCTTTCAAAGCTCAGTTCTAGAGTCATTTTTTACATGAGGTCTTTCCTGATCCCCCCTCCCTCTCTTTCATCAGCTGCTAGTGTTTCCTTCTGAACCACCCCTACTCTTTTATCTTATATCAGTGGTTCTCAACCTTCCTAATGCCGCGACCCTTTAATATAGCTCCTCACGTTGTGGTGACTCCCCCCCCAACCATAAAATTATTTTCGTTGCTACTTCATAACTGTAATTTTGCTACTCTTGTGAATCGTAATGTAAATATCTGATATGCAGGATGTATTTTCATTGTTACAAATTGAACATAACCCATAGGTTGAGAACTGCTGCCTTATATCTGCATTTCATGTATTTTATATAAGCTATATTTGTCCACGTTGATTTTCCTCCCCCTGCTGGAATGCAAACTTCTTTGAGGGCAATAACTGAGGGAAAATGTCTACACTTTTGTCTTTGTAAACCCCAGTACCTATCACAATGACTGGCACATAGTATATACTTAATAAAAGTTTGTTGATTGATTGATTAAAGTTAAGAATAATGTGTGCTAGAGGGAAGACACTGCTAATGAAACTGAATTATTGTAACTATTCTGGAAAATAATTTGGAATTATTCAAGACAAATCACTGAACTGTTTGTACTTTTTTACCCCAAAATCCACATATACCAAAATATTTGGAGCAGTACTTTTTGTAGCAGAAAAAACTGGAGAGAAAATGATTTGCATGGATTGGGAAAGGGCTGAAAAAAACTGGCATAAGAAAAACGTGAAACAGTGAATATGGGAAATTCAGAGGAACATGGGAAGACCTAAATAAGCTAATGCAGAGGAATGGAAGCAGTACTAAAAAAAATACATACAATGACTACAACATAAATAAAAAAACTCCAAAAATGAAACTGAACATTAAGTAACCATAATGAGCAAAATGGCTCCAAAGAAGAGATAAATACCTCCCTTCTTTTTGGAAGTGAGTTCAAAGACTACAGTTGTGAAATGTTTCATACACTGTTAGATTCAGTCACTGTTATCAGTTGATTTTAACGTTTTTGTTATGGGGGTCTCATTTGATGTGATCAAGGAGAAAAGAGGACATAATATTTGGAAATGGCTGCAATATAAAAACAGGCATCAATAAAACTTTTAAAAGTAAATTTAACAAATGACAAATTTTAAAAGAAAAAAAAGAATCCCCTTTCCAGAAAGTTATTTATTTCAAACAGAAGTCAGTTCAATATATGTTCTGAAAACCGTGTATGTATTCTTTCTTTTTTTTATCACTGAAGGAAATAACTATTTAGCATTGAACTTCATTAACGCAAATTAGAAAAAAAGATTATGGCTAACTGCCCATATTCTTCCTTTCTGTCCTATAAAAATAACTATATTAGTCAGTGTTAGGGGGTGTTGTGGAAAAACAGACACACCAATACATTGTTGGTGGAGCTGAAAAATGATAGAACCCTTCTAGAAAGTAACTTAGAATAATGCAAAGAAAGTAACTAAAATATCAAATCCCTTTGACCCAGAGATTCCACTGCTAGGTCTATACCCCAAGGAGTCAATGACAAAAACTAAATCCTCACATATGCCAAAATATTTTTAAGTAGAACATTTTGTGGTAGCAAAGAACTGAAAGCAAAGTAGATGTCCATCAAGTGGGAAATGTTCATCAAGAAAAATGCAGTGCAAGAACCCACAGAAAGAGTTATTTGAAGTAGTACAACAGGAAATAAGTAGAATCAAGGAAAAAAAACATATATGATGATTAGAGCAGTGTAAAGAGAAGAAAAACATCAGAACAACTGAAGTGGAATGCTGGTAAGTTATAACATACAAGCTTGATCCTAAAGAAGAAATATAATAAGGACTACAGGTGTGGGGATACTAAATATACGAGACTTTTTGATGTTTAGTTTTGTGAAACTTTTTTCCTTTTGCATGCTTTATTATAAAGGATAACACCCTCAGAAGGCAATGGAAGGAACATATGGGAAGAGAGGGGAGAAGGGTATGTGATTTGTAGGCGATGTAAAAACAAAAGGTATCAAAAATAATTTTAATAGCAATAATTAGAAGTGTTATGATCCTTTATAATTCTTTTTTTGTCTTTAGTAAGCAGTTAACTTTAATCATGACAACAAAACCAAAGAAATATAAACCAAAAAACCACTGGTAGGAAAGTGTCTACTCTGCAAAGCCTCCAGAAGACTTGGACCATTATTTTTTAAATTAATTTACTTTTAGTTTTCAACATTCACTTCCATAAGATTTTGAGTTTCAAATTTTCTCCCACTCCCTTTCCTTTCCCCTCTCCAAGATGATGAGCAATCTGATATAGGGTCTATTTAGACATTCATATTAAACATATTTTCACATTAGTCATGATGTAAAGAAGAATTAGAACTAATGGGAAGAACCACAAGAAAAAAGAAACAAAACAAAACAAAATTGTAAGAGAAAGGAGAGCAAATAGTATATTTTCATCTACATTCAAACTCCAAAGCTCTTTCTCTGGATGTGGATAGCAGTTTCCAGTTCTTTACAACCACAAAAAGAGCTGCTATAAATATTTTTGTACGTGTGGGTCCTTTTCCCATTTTTATGAACTCTTTGGGATACAGCCCTACAAGTGGTATTGCTGGGTCAAAGTGAAGAGGTTGGGAAGTGCTGGGTGTCTAAGGGATCTCATATGAATCCCTAGAGGGTTCTTGTCTGGAAAGAATTTCACCGGACCCAAGCTATCTTTTGGCAAAGTTACAAATTTTATTATTATGCTTACTTAGCAGTAGGCAGGAGAAATAGGAGGACCTGCAAAGCGCAGGGATCTAAGGTAGAGTTATAAAGTTTTACGCTTTGCAGCAGGCAGGAAAAGGTTAAGGATAGCCTGCAAAGAGCAGGGGCTAGAGGTGCAGTTTTTATAACCATAAAACTGTCAAAGGTTAATTATGCTAACTAGGTGGATAAGGGTGGAGTTTGGGAGTGGTTTAGGAGTGGTCAGTGCTTAAAGGGACATGCACTTTTTATATCAACTGCACAGGCATGTTACCCATAATTCACTGGGAGATCCCCCTAGTGGGGGCTATCTAGAGGTGTGGTTTTTAGCTTGTGACATCACTAGGTTACTTTTGGTCAAGGATGAATGAGATATATCCAATATGGCTGTTGGGAGGATAGGCCTGATTGTTTCCAAGTCCGGGAACTAGACTGATTAGGGATTCGGGAGGTACCATATTGGGACGGAGTTATTTCTCTGATAATGCTGTTCAAAGCTTTTGGGTACAGCTGGCCACTTAGAACAAAGGGGCTATGCATTTCACTAAGGGTTTGTTTACAGAATACTATTGAAGGATTCAGAGGTGCTTGTCTCTAGGCAAACTAGCTAGCTAAGGGAAGACTTTCAAGCTGGGGAAGGGTAGAGGTAGAGTTAATGCCTTTATGGCTAGGGGAAAATGTGACTTTTACAACTTAATTGCACAGGCTTGTTACAAACCGATGTTACATACAAAGGTACCCAAACACAAGTGAGATTTTACAAACTGAGGTTACAGACAAAAGCATCCCAGACCACATCAAAAGGGCATGCAGTTTTATAGCCCTTTGGGCATAGTGATTTGGACAATTATTTAACTCTCCCAGTGCTTCTTCCAGAGCATCTCAAGCATCTTTGGAATATAAGAACCCTTGTTACACAGACATCATCCTCCTGTAATGTGAACAGTAGAGTGCTAAGAGAAAGCATACATTAGACAAAAGAAGGAAAGGTCAGGGTCACTTCTGCCATCATGCAAAAACTTTTGCCAAATCAGATTTTCCAAGAAGTGAATAGAAACTCACTCAAACTGCACATTCTCTCTAAGCTGTCAGCTACCTCACTGTGAACCCCCTGTTAATCAATACATAAAGGGCAACTGACCTTCGCCATACTCTGCTTTTCTGTCAATCTCATTGACATTTAAAGGAGTAAAATGGAGGCTAGTTAGACATAACTACTTAGGAAAATATTTCTGATCTCAGCTAACCACTGTGCAGAACCAGCAATCATATGGAGCTTCTTAAAACAATTATTTTTAAAACTCCTAAATTTTAAAAGTTTAAAAAAAAACAAATTTGGAAATAAGGAAAGAAGAATATGAAAAAAATAAAATCATAACTTGTTCTTAGCTCCATAAGGCAACATATGGATACTATGTTTAAATCCAATCACTTTGGACTATCTACTCAGGTAGGAATGAGTCTAAGGAAGAGAGATGGGAGAAATCTGTTTTTTGAATAGTGTTCCAGCAGACCATTCAAAGATCAAAATCTTGATAAGTGTAATGGTAATTTGAAGATCTTCCCTGCCCCTTAAAAGGCTGAATATAATCACATGGGGTCTGTGGTGAGAGGACCTTGCTGAATGGGTGGAACAGGAAGCATGCAGCAGAGCCCAGAGACAACTGGGAGTCAGAGCAATTAGGGTGGAGGGGGAGAGAGGATGCAGGAAAGGAGACAGCTAGGCTTGTGAGTGTTTGTGGGAAGGCCAGAGTAGGAGGAAGGCTTTGGTTGCTTTCTGCAGTGTTATTGTGCATAGAGTTTTTTGTTGCTATGATGAATTCGGTTTTCTGGTGGTGGGATTCAGCTTTCTGGTATCTGAATAAATGTTTTTGCTTCTATCATCTATATGGAGAGTCTGTTATATTTTGCAATTCAGAACTATGCCAGGATATTCACAGTCATTGTCAAGGTTGTGAATATTGCCTTGGTGATACATCAAATTATTGTCTATGCATGTAAATTGAATGCATTAACTATCTAGCCAAGCTTCTTGTTCTGATATGGTAAACTAAGAAGACAGAAAGTTACATATATAAAGGAAGAAAGGGGATAAAAAGGAACAATATAAAGAGCAGATAATGTTAGCAAGAAATAGACAATTTACTGCAAGGAAGGGAAAAAATCTTGTCAATTTAAAGTTTTATTTTCAACACTGAACTTTTAAAGAATTTGTTTCCATGAATACAAATTACAGAAAGGACTTCAGATATTTAATAAGTAATTTTGGCACAAAGCCCTATTTTTTGATTAGCTCTTTAATTTCTTCTTTTCATTCCCTCTGAACTATAGAATTTTTTATTTTAATAAATCATTCACATATTCATACATATGGATATGCATAATTTGATGACTTTTTCGTGAGGGGAAAAATAATGTATTTATCTCAAAGCCTAAAGCATGAGATTGATTACTTGAGCATATCAGAGCATGGGGAATAAGGTCATGGTTTCATTATCTTTTAAAAGTTCATGGATGGATGGTGGCAGAGAACCGAAAATTAAGGAGGTGTTCATCAAATGGGAAATAGCTGAAGAAGTTATGGCATATAAACGAAATGGAATACTTTTGTGCTGTAAGAAATGATGAGCAGGCAGGCTTCAAAAAAACCTGGAAAGACTTACATTAACTGATGCTGAGAGAAATAAGCAGAACCAAGAGAACACTGTACGCACAATAACAGCAACACCGTACAATGATCCGCTATGATTGACTTCACTCTCCTCAGCAATACAATGATCCAAGACAATTCCAAAAGACTCAATGGAAAATGCTATCCCCATCCAGAGAAAGAACTGATGGAGATGGAATGCAGATCAAAGTGTACTGTTTTCACTTTATTTTTTCATACTTTTTTCGTTTTGTTGTTTTTGCTTTCACAACATGGTTAACATGAAACAGGTTTTACATAATTGCATATATGTATAAATGTATGTATGGGTATGTGTATATATACAAACATATACATATGCAAACATATACAAATATATGTGTGTATGTATATTCTATATATAGTAAATTTACTATCTTAAGACAGTAAATTGCTTACTATCTTAAGAAAGAGGAAGAAAAATTTGAAATTCAAAAATCTTATAAAAAATGAATGTTACTTAGAAAAAATAAAATACTATAAAATAAAAAATTCATGGGTTGGATCTCATCCCTGTAAGTTAACTCTACTCTGTCCCAGGACCACAGACCACATACCCTGCACAATCTATTTTCACAAATGTATGTTGTTTCTTAAAAAAAAGGGGAGGGGGGAGAAATGGAGGAAAGAAAAAGGAAGACAGGAGAAGAGAGAGAGAGAGGGGAGAGAGAGCACAACCATATCTAGATATTGCCTAAATCCATCCCTATTACTATTAAAGTTCTAAGTTATACTTTCCTTTCCTTGATGGTAGATTAGCTAAATCATTGTATGAGTAATATTCAAGACACTAGCCAGGCTGAAATATTAGCCTAATATAAAATATGTATACATACAATATATATACTTGTTTTTCAGGACCAGTTCTGTTAAGTCAGATAAAAGAAAATTCAGATAGATGAAGAAATGCCTTGGGACCTTGACCTGAGGGTCTTGCAAGTTACAAGGAGTTTCTAGTAAAGTGATTTAAATATAGTAGGTACTTACCAAATCTTTCATGCCTGAACAAATGAATAAAGAATTTTTTAAAGCAGTAGACTGAAGAACAGGTGAATGCTGTACATCTAAATACTGATGGTAGATGGTCTTAAATGATGCCCCCCCCCTTGGTAAACAAGAGACTTTCTCTGGAAAATAGAGGTTAAAAATGTACTCATACATCAGCATACATGCCAGTCATTATAGCATTTACTCTACTTATTTTCATAATATGTTCATAATATATACTTATCTTTTTAATATATTTTTACCATAATATTTTTCGATATTCTAAATAAAGCAGTCACTGAGAAATCTTTTCAAGGCCAGATATCTACTGTATAGTCAATTCAACAAACAGTCACTAATTATCTACCATGTACTGGATACCAGAATGCAAAGATTAAATAAAATTCACTGAACTTTTTCTCAAGTAGCTTACAGCTTAGTAGAAGACCCATTAAAACAACCATAAATATAAAACTAGAATAGAGTGAGTACGTAGGAATGGTACAGAGCTATGAGAGATTAGAGGGAAATGACCACTTCTAGCTGAGGGGATCAAGAAAAAAGGATGAAAGAGGTAGAACTGGAGATGGATAGGGTGGGGTGGGTGTGAGTCAGATGAATGCTGAGAAGCATGGCAAGCAACACAGAAAGTGGGATGAAATTAGTATACAGGGAGTAATCCAAATGTCCTAGAACACAAATGTGTATGTGAGGGCTAGGCTGTTGCAAGATTGCATCTGGCTTTGAGTAACAGATTAAGGAATCTGTACTTTATTATGCAAGAGTTTTTATTAACAGTGTGACTTGAACAGAGCAGAGAGAGAGTGAGGCCAGGAATGATTTAAAAGTTATTACAATCATCTAGGCCAGCAGTGACAAGAAACTTCTGAACTAGGGTGGTAGCAATAGTGAAATCTTCTATAACTTACTAATTATTTCATGAAAATAGTAGAACCAAGACTTTCTACTGCTGTGAATTCTACATTACAAGGTTCTAAGTTTAGAAATGAAATTGCAGTATCATAAGTAAATGCTAGATTTTACAGTATCTTAGGGATCTGCCTTAAAGTCTAGAGTAAGAAGTACTGCTGCTGCACAAATCCCAAGAAACAAATTAAAATCTATGTGTGTTGTCATGTTATCTGCTCAGACTTTGCAATGGCCACCCTCCTTTACTGACTATGTAAATATCTGCATTAGCCTACTATTCAAGAGCAAACTCAATCAGGAATCATCCCAACTTTTCCAGCTTTACCTTATACTAAATTCCCCTCTAAACAGCCCATGTTCCAATCAAATTTGACTCTCCCCTACATACATTCTGACATTTACAATCCTCATATCTTTTCCCCCATTATTCCCTATGCCTGGATTGCCTACTTGTACCTACTTAAGTCTCCACACCTTTAAAAAACCTAGAAAATGGCTTTAATTCTTAAATTAACTTATTTTCTTAAATTTCATAAGGAATTTAGCCAATGTGGGCTCTGACCTTACCATATTGTTTAAAATCTTTCAGCAAGTATATATGGAAAAACCGCAAGTGATCACAAAGTTGAATGTCAAAGATACACAGGTGAAATTAACTTTTTACTATGAAACTTCTGTACCAGTAATGAAGCATTATGAAAGGAAAAAAAACTGTTATAAAGGTTTCTAATTCACCTGCCCTTAAAATTTATATTTGTTTATATGAACACTATCTAACAGCTTCAAAAACACTGCATTTTCCTTCAGCTCTTATCCCATCAACCTTTGAGCATGTAGGGGCAACTTATACTTACATGCTTGGAAATGTCAATTTTACCCTTTAATTTGGTCTTTAACATAAAGGTGAAATGACTTCATGCATCCCCAATCAACAAATTTTATAGTGTTTCACTGCAGTCAAATCCCAGTAACTGAAGCGCAGTGTAAACGGAACATTGAAACTCAATAAAAGTCTAAATAACATGGAATTATCTCGCTGCCAACTTTGATTCCTTCAGGTATTTCAATGGAAAAGATAACCTCTATCCACAATCTATTAAGCTCCTACTATTAGTTTCTCCCTCCTCTTCTTCCCAAAAGGAAATCTCTAAGACTGTACGAAATCCTGTTTGCTTTAAGCAAAATGATCTTTGAACTCTTCTATGAATACAATATAAAACATTATCTTTTCATCTTTTAGGTTCTCCAGTTTCCCAAACTGCATAAATCTAATAAAAGATTGGTAATGATGCAAATGGGCCAACCAGTTGGCCCAATGTATAGAGTGCTGAGCCTGGACTCAGGAAGACTTCTCTATGTTCAAATCTGGCCTCAGACTCTTACTTGGTGTGTGACCCTGGGCAAGTCACTTCATCCTGTTTGCCTCAGTTTCCTCATCTGTAAAATGAGCTGGAGAAGGGAATGACAAACCACTCCAGTAGCTTTGCCAAGAAAACCCAAATAGAGTCACAAAGAGTCAGATGTGACTGAAATAAATAAGAACAATGTAAATGGAAGGAAGGACAAAAATGACAGAAAAAAAAGGAAACTGTTTTGAAATTGTAGCTTAGCCCCAAAAAAGAGATATGAGAGGGTACCATCTCCTACTTCTTCGGGAAGGTGGGGGCTGGGAACACTGCTTTTTTATGTCAAGCTTTTTTAATATGTTGGTTAGTTTTGTCAAACTTTCCCCTCCACTCTTGAAATTACTTTTCCATCTGGCCAATTCAGCTTTTTAAGGCATTCTTCTCCTTACTGGCTTTTTGGGCCTCTTTTGTCATTTGGGTTAGTCTATTTTCTAAGGTGTTATTTTCTTCAGTATTTTTTTGGGTCTCCTTTAGCAGGCTGTTGACTCGCTTTTCATGATTTTCTTGCATCATTCTCATTTCTCTTCCCAATTTTTCCTCCACTTCTCTTACTTGACTTTCAGAACCCTTCTTGAACTCCTCCATGGTTTGAAACCAGTTCACATTTTTCTTGGAGGCTTTTGATGCAGGAGTTTTGACTTTATTGTCTTCTTCTGGTTTCATGTTTTGATCCTCTTTGCCCCCAAAAAAGATTCTATGGTCTGACTGCTCTCTCTCTGTTTGCTCATCTTGCCAGCCAATTATCTGACTTTTGAGTTCTTTGTCATGGTAGAACTCTGCTTCCAGAGTGGAGAGAGCTATCCCCCAAACTTCTGGGGTTTCCCCAGCTGCCATCACAATCATATCATATGAAGAGGGTGTGCTCTCTACAGCCACCACAAGCTCTGGCACACTAGCGTTCCTCACCTCAGGACCACTACCCAAGACTGTGACCCCAATCCAAGCAGGTCAAAGCAAGAGCTATTAACCTCTCAAGGGTCACCTGGTTTCCCTATGATGTGCAGGCCAGGAGCTCTGGAGGCAGCCACATGGCAGTAGCTGCAGCTACCACACCTCTGCTACCTCTCACCCTAGGGGCAGGGGCCAGAACCTGGATCAACAGGGTTTCCTACTGACCTTTTACTTTCTCTTCTGTATTTATGGGTTGAGAAATCTGGAAACCACCACAGCTGCTGGTGATTCGCTCTGATGAAATCTGCTCTGGCTGGTATGGGCTACGAGTCTGGGCTGGTACTGCTCACATAGGTCTGTGCTCAGCTCCCAGCCCGGTGCAACAGACCCTTCCTGTCGGCCTGTCAGGCTGCCTTCAGCAGATTTCTTTCTCTGTCACCTTGCAGGTTCTGTAGCTCTTAAACTTGTTTAGAGTCATTTTTTTACAGGTATTAGAGGTAGTTGGAGCTCAAGCAAGTTCCTGCTTTTACTCTGCCATCTTGGCTCTGCCCCCTGCGCTCTTTAAAATAACTGATTTTATTTATATTTGTTTAGATATTCCCCTTTGCTCCTCCCCATTTTCTAGCTTTCCTCTGTGTGTGTGTGTGTGTGTGTATGTGTGTGTGTGCACGTGTGTACCTTATATAAATTTTCCCTTTGGAAGAGAAAAAAGATTTCAGCAAAGTTGGAAATCTTGCTTTTTTATTACTTTTGCAATATTCAGTTTCAGTTATTTTGCAGCGGGTGTTGTTTCCATTTATATTGTTGCTGTCATTGTGTATGTTTTTTTTTCACTGTTTGCATCAGTTCATCTAAGTCTTTCTATGCTTTTCTGTATTCATCATGCTTGCTGTTTTTTACAGTACATTTTGTTGTGTACCATAATTTGTACGGTCACTACCCAATCAATGGGCATCCACTTTTTTTGCTACAATGAAAAGTGCTACTATAGATATTTTGGACTATTATCAAGTCTTTGCTATTCGTTTTTTAAATAAGAAACCTGGTGTTTCTATCAGCAAACTACACATATCTATATAGCTGGAAGCAGAAAATATTCTTGCTTTCTGTTCCACAGCTTTAGCCTCCCAGTTGACTACTTTACTGTTATCAGAAAGGTTTTTCATATATGTGTGTGTATGTATATATGTATATATATATATGTGTGTATGTGTGTATGTGTGTGTATGTATCTTTATGATACTAAGGGAATGAAAATAAATTAAGTGTCCATTATTTTGGAGATAGTTAAGTAAATTGTGGAATGTGAATGTAACAATACTGCTGCACTATAAGAAAGGGCAAGTATGAAAAATTCTGGTAAGTATGGGAAGACTCGTGAACAACTGCAAAGTGAATTGAGAGGAACAAGGAGAACAATATACACAGTAACTACAACAATGTAAATGTAAAAAACCCCACTAATAAAATGAAACCAAACAATGTGTGATTAAGACCAAGATGGGCCCTTATCCTCCCTAAATTGCAAGAAGCAGAAAAGTACTGGTAAATACTGCAAATAATTTCAGACATGGCTTATGTGCTGGCTGATTTTGTTGAATTGCTCATTTTTCCTTTCTTTTTTAATCTTTTTATAAGAGAAGGTCCTCTGGATAGGGGAAGGATATATTTTTAAATGAATGTTATATAAAAACAAAAGGCATGAATAAAAATTAAATTATATTTTTTAAATTTTTGTTAAGATATTTTGTTTTTATTGCAATTATAACAAGAACTGCCATGATGTACCTACCCAAAATAAACACGTTGTTACTTTTATACTGAAAGGAAAATGAAACAGACTAGTCAACATACAATATTCTAAAATCTCTACATCTCTTCAGAGAGCTTAAGCCTTGGCTAAAATAACTTGATCAGAATTTGGCTCCCCCAGAACTTTCAGACTCAAAGGGATTAGCAGTTCAAGTATGAGTTATACAAAAATATACCAAAATTTGAGCTGTTGCAGCTGCTGTGGGCCAGAGCCTGTCTGCTGTCTGAAAGCAAAGAAAGGCTTTCTAAAAATGTATTGACCCACTGAGACCTCCTGTCCCACAATCTCCTGAACATCTAACACATGGTAAATCCTGAATGGTGTCACATGTCAATTATAGAGACACATGGAACAACTTAACAATACTCCAAACCAGTAGAGAACAGTTGTTTTCCACTTAGTATAATACGTCCTAAACAGAACTCATCATCTTTCCCTCCAAACCCATCCCTCTTCCAAACATCCCGTTGAGCACTGAGGGTACTTGCATCTGTACAGTCATTCAGGCTCCCAACCTCAGTGTTATTAACTTTTCACTCTTACTCACCAAATCCCACTGCCTTTTGACATGCCCTTTTTTCCCTCGCAGTCACAACCTCACTTTTGGTCTTCATCATCTACTGTAAAGATTCCTAATTAGCTTCCCTGCCTCCCTGCCTCCCCACTCCATTTTCCACTCAGCAGCTAAAATGGTTCTCCTAAAGGGCAGATCTGATCATACCATTCTCCTATTCAATAAATTCCACTGGCTTGCTACAACATCTAAAATAAAATAAAAATTCTTCATTTGGCATTTAAAATTCTTAATGATGTCATCCCTTCCTATCTTTTTAGGCTTCTTAAACATCCCTCTCCTCTCCTCACTCTCCTGTCCAGCCACATGGCCACACCTGCAGGTTCTTATATGTGATGCTCCACTGTAACCAGAGCTTCCTGTTCCTGAAATGCCCTGTCTCTTCTCACCCTAGTCTATGAGAATCCTTGCATTCCCTCAAGACTCAGTTCAAAGAGTACCTTCTGTCTGAGGCCTTTCCTAGCCCTCAGCTGCTAGTGTCTACCCTCCCAAAGTTTTGTTCCTACTTTGTATGTACATTGTATATACGACATACAAGCAACTGAAAGGACTTGAGGTATATAGCCATGGGGACCGTGAAGATATAAAGGTTTCCATATCTGGAAACTGGATTCTAAAACATTAAGTTCTTCAGTGGCCCTCTTCACACTGATAACATGTGCTATGGACCTGGAATCAGGAAGACCTGAATTCAAATGCAGAATCACATACTTTATATTTGTGACCTTTGGCAAGTCACTTAATCATTTTCTGCCTCAACTTCTACATCTACAAAATGGAGATAATAAAATAGTACCTATATCTAAGGGTTGTTGTGAGCATAAAATGAGACATTTGTAAAGTGATCCTTAAAGCATTATGTTGGTTGATGTCTTTCATTCTCAAAGAGGACCAAAATGATATCACTGGTGCTAAAGCCAAGTCACAGTGTGTCCAACACAGTGAAACCAATGCAAACTCAGAACATCCTACAAGTCAGGAACAAAGCGTTCGCGTGAACTTTGGGGTGGATTCTCTATATCTGCACATCTCACATTTCTTTTGAGCTACTTCAATTCTGCTTTAGAGAGAGCAACTCCGATGGGTTGGTCATGTTGTTCAAATGCAAAAACATACACTTGCCCAAAAGACTAGTTTATGGAAAACTGACAAAGGGCAAGTGTTCACATGAAAAAGCAATACAAAGACACTCTCAAGGTCTCTCTCAAGAACTTTGGAACTGATTGTGTGAGATGGGAGACACTAGCAGAGGCCCACTCGGCATGATTGTGCCTACATCAAAGCATTATATAAATGTCAATGTAGTAGCAGTACTGACTGAATGTTACAAATATTAAGAATTACAAATAACATTAATGGTACAACAAATTAAAATTAGAAAAACCAATATTTAATTAAATTTACAGATTCTTATATAAACCACAGACATACTACATTGTGGAACTGGATTTGTGGGGGGGGGGGCAGGTTAGAATAACATTTCCCTCATTTCTCAAAAAACAATTATAAAGGCCAACCCCACTTTATCAGAAAATAAAATGGTATACAAACAGAGAATCAATGCAAGAAAGGTTAATGGTATACAAAAAAATCTTAGGAAAAAAAATAAAATTTAACAAAAAAAGAGTACAGCTAATTACATAAGGGAAAATAACTATCTGCCCCTTACATGTGTCCTAGGAGTAATGAGAAGATTGCAGAATTAAAATGCTGTTAGTTATTTAAAAAGCAGAATAAATACAAATAATATTTTTTCTTCATTCTTAACCTAAGACACAAAGCCTTTCCTAAAAAAATTTCTTATAACCCCCAGGGAAATTGTTCAATTATGAAATTTCTGCTGTTTGCTTTCTGAACTTATACCAACTCTCAAAAACAACAGATATTTTATAGCTGAGATGAAAGGCAAATCCTGCTTTATCAAATTCTAGGTCCATTCTTAGCCTTGTAGGTAATCAAGAATCTCCACCCAATAGCTTTCTGACCTAAACATAAATTACATAAAGAGAATACTTCTCTGGTAGGACAAAAGATCCAAGCCAATCATCATAGTTTTGTATTATTCACTATGCTAAACTGTAATATAAGGACAATTTAAATTTGTCACAAAAAGAAGATTAAAAATTACAATTAATGGTCACTGGTTTAAATGCTTGCAAATATTTAAAAGATGTATTTATCATAAACAGAAAACCTAAACAAGGAACTATGTAAAATTACATTAAAATTAATATTAAACATCCAATACAAATATCTCCCTCTAATTTCCTAGTCAAAATAAGTTCCATTCTAATAGAAACCAATATGAAATAATTAATATTTTGATAAAGCACCAAATGTTTCTTAAATTTTCCACATTAATTTAGCATGAACTATAATAATCTCTACTAAAATCACTCTGTCACTTTATTTAATGACCTAATGTTCCATTTCAGAGCAAGTTAACCTGTTTCTGAACCCCAAAGATTAACCTTTACACTCATTTGGTTAGTTCAGAATCTGTGACAAAATGAATCTCTTAAAATCTCTGAGTAACATACTACAATTTTAATGAGTGAAATAGAGAAGATAACAACTCTGATTCTATTAGAAAAGATGGTAACAATACTCATAAACAATTACAGATTTTCTGGGGTGGCTAGGTGGTGCAGTCAATAGAGCACTGGCCTTGGAGTTAGAAGGATCTGAGTTCAAATCCGGCCTCGGACAGTCTACCCAAAAAACAAAAACAAGAAAACAACTAGCCATGTGACCTCAGGTAAGTCACTTAACCCCAACTGCCCTCCAAAAAAAAAAAATTTTAAAAAACCAAAACAATTACAGATTTTCAAATGCAAATGAAAAACAAACAGATTTTTCCAGCTCCTACAATATGGAGGCCCTGAGTACAATAATTCTCCTTCACTGCCTGTCTGTAGTTGTATGAGGTTCTTTAATATAATCTATGGAATTTCAGTTAAAAGATCCTTGAGAAGAACATCCATTGGAATTAAGTTCTTACACAGGGCTTATTAAATGTGAAACTTAGAAGAAAGAGAATCAGATTCACAAACAAAATCTAAAAACTTATTTTAATCAAGAAGTGATAAAGACTATACCTCCCCATCAAGAGAAGAAAAGGCAAAGTCTGGAAATCTCAGGAAATCTGGTTTAAACTTTCTCTATAATTACACAGAAATGTTAGTATCTAATATTTATGATGTTATATACATGATATGCAAGACAAACATTTCCTCTAAAATAACAAGGTAGAACTGTCAAATTACATAAAAGTTAGACATACAAAGCGTGAATACCAAATTAAAATTAATGGAGTGGTCAAACATTAATATTCTATCTTCAGAAATTCATTTTCTGTGAACGTACAGAGCATAAATGATGAGATGGAACTATCCTATGTAAACAAATATAGTTAAGAATCCTAATGCATACTCTCTTCGTTATCATTCATGTGTTAAAGGATTCTATAGGCCAAATTATAGGGTTAGGGTTGCTTAGTCAATAGAATGATTACATTAGTTGAACAAACCTAAGTGTTTTCTTATTAAGCAATACATTCCTTAATTTCAGACTCTTCTAACTAGACATAAATGACTGTGCTGTATTACACAGGTGAAAAGAGAGATTGCATAACAGGGTTAGACATCCATTTATCTTCTTACAGCACTCAAACTAGGATATTGAAAATGCAACAAGTTTAAAAGCTTCTAAGTTTAGGTATGAGTAAATTCACCTTATGGTGTTTTTTTATCCTAGAACATACCTACTGGGGGCACTGGGGCACACAAACCTTTTAAAAACCTTCAGTATACCTTACCATTCTATCAAGTTGTCATCCCGTATTTCACCTCACTTCCTCAGCCAAATTACTTTTAAAATCTTGTCTATACATTCTCTCTCTCCACTTCTTCTTTTCTTACCTTAACCTTTCTTTCTTTTGCCATCTCACTTCAAACCCCACTGGGGACCATCTCCAGTCTTCCTAATCTGTATCTTGACACTGGACCCATTTCCTCTTTGAGAACAAAGGATAAACAATAACTTTGGAGTTAAATTTCATTACTCGACTAAAATTACTCTCTCCAAAGATAACAAAGCACAATGAGCATTTGGTGGTCAAATCTGACAGTCTTTTCTCAGCCTCTGTCCTTCCTTCTGGACAGAATCTGCTTCATTTGACCCTGCTAACTAACCTCTCCTCCTAGATGCTCCCTCCTCTTTAGGAATTTGTGATTCTACCCTCTCCTGGACCTCCTCCTATATCTCTGATCCTCCTGTTTCTCCTCTGCTGGCTCATTATCTATATCATGCCTCATAACTATGGGTGATGTCCAAGGTTCTAACCTATACTCTTTTCTCTTCTTCCTCTACATTCTCTTTGAGTACCCTAATTAGTTCCCATGAGACTATTAACTCAGCGCAGATGGTTCACATATCATCTCTATATCCAGATTGAGTCTCTCACCTGAGCTTCATTTTGGTCTCAGTAAATTCCTACTGATCATTTCAAACTGTTTATCATGCAGATATCTTATATTCAGTATGTCCAAAACTGAACACATTATCTTTTCCCCAAGCCGTCTCCTCTTCCAAATCATCCTGTTTCTATCAAGATACCACCATTCTTCCAGTCTCGCAAACTGGTAACTTCTGTCTTATCCTCACTTTCTCTCATCCCATATATCCAATTATTTGCCAAATCTTTACCATTCATTTCCTTTCCCACAACACTTCTGGCATCCAGTGGCTTCACTCGCCTCACACAGCTACCATCTAGCTTAGGCCCTCATCAACTCTCCGGCCTAGGTTACTGAAATAGTCTTATTGGCCTCTTTACAAGTCTTTCTCTACATGGTCTATGCTCCACATGGCTAACAAAGTAATTTTCCTTAAGTGCAGATTTAACCATGTGACTCCCCTCAGGAATACTCTAAGCAGCTTCCTGCTGCCTGTAAAATCAATATAAATTTCTTAGTTTAGCTTTTAAAGTCCTATGCAACCTGCCCTAAACCGATCTTTCCAGCCTCACTGGATACACCACTCTATTTCCCACCTCTGTGCCTTTGCATTTGCCATCCCCCCATGTCAGAAATCTGCTACCTTCTTACCTCTGCCTCAGAGTCCTTTTTCTTCCTTTAGGATGAATCTCAAGCGCTATTTTCTGCATAATGTCTTACCTGTTACCTATAAATATTAGTGTGCTCCTTCCCAAATCATCTTGTGTTGAAGTACTTCGTATACATTTGCATATTCCCTTCACATTTAGAGCCTTACACGTTTATCTAGGTATCTGTTGTGTCTCCCATTAGAATGTGAACTCTTTCTGAGTAGGTGATTTCATTCTTTGTTTAGTGTCTGACACACAATAGGTGCTCAATAAACGCCTGATGGCTGGTTGGTACACCCAGGACCCTTCAGTGGGTCATGTACCAACCCGACTCCCTTCTGACAGCAATGGTCATAGGCAAATGAACGACAGGTGGCTCTGCACTCTCCTAATCGCTTCAAGAAACCAACACATGATGGAGTCCAGAAGGTTCTAAGAGCAAAACTTAGGGGACAGATCAAATTTAAAAAGCTGAAATTACTTTTCTCCTCTCCTTCAACTCTTCAGGTGAGGCCCAAATTTGTATCACTTACAATCACAATCACACACACACACACACTGAACAGTGGTTTACAGGTTTCCTCGTCTTAAGGGGACAACAAAAACCCTCCTATTTGTGCAATGTAGACATCAACCTAAACTAATTAATCTGGTTGCATCAGTTACATATTTATAAATTAATTTAATGAAATTGTAGTAAGTAGGGGTCAAAATACTTAAAATTTTCAAGATCTTTCCCTACAAGAACATGAATTGAACTTATTTTCTAATTTTATTTCATGCTTTTTTTATAATAATAAATAACAATAACATTTCATTTGCATATCACTTTAAAATTACAAGTCATAATTTATCCATTAAATCTCTGGCAATTGAAAAAAAGAAAAGTTACCTGCCTATTTCTATCCAGTTTTGCATTAAGTTGCTGACTGTTTAGGGGATGAACACTCAGTCTCTGGATTGCCCATTTTGTTTTCGTCCTTCTACCATTTTCTGCCAACATCTTGGCTACTTTATTGCTCATTAGCACATCCACCACTAAGTGGCCATGGAAAGGGAAAGGAGATAAAACTAAAATCAGTAATTTTTACTTCCTGCAGTACCACTTATCAAAAATGTAATGGAAGAGATTAAAAGACAAATTTCCCTCATTTTACGTGAGATGGGAATTCCTGAAAAGCAAAATAAATTGAAATTTTGAAAAGTTGTGGGGTGGAGCCAAGATGGCAGCACAGAAGCAGCAAAGCACCGCAGCTCCCACACAAACACGCTAAAAAACTCATAAAATGGGACTCTAAATAGATTTTCAAGCTCCAAAACTCTCCAAAAGACAGAAAATACATCTGTTGCTACAGGCAGCGCAGCAGGCAGGGCTCTTCCCAGCAGTCTGGGACCCAGCCAGGTGAGGCCCTGGGGCATCGGGCGGGGAGCCACGTCTATAGGAGAGCAGATCCGGTCAGTGGATTTTGCTAACTCGGGAGGAGAAGAGCAGGTCCGGCCAAACTGCTCCCAGGGCAAGGAAGCAGTGGGAGGCGGCTGTAGCAGCAGGAACGTCTGAGAGCAGCAGCAGCTCCCACTGGGCTGCTTTAGAGCCCTCGGCCTGCAGATAGCAGGGGGGCTGAAGGAATCCATCAGGGCTAAGGGCTCTTGCGTTGAGCGGCCTGGATCTGGATCGTGGTCTTGAGTAGTGGTCCTGGGGTGCGCTT
>CM053599.1:137462014-137492344 GCA_028646575.1 Pseudocheirus occidentalis | reverse complement strand
GCCTTACAGTGGGATCAATGTTCTGGGCTGGGGGGTAGGGGCAAAAAGGGGAGAAAATTTGTAACTCAAAACCTTGTGGAAATGAATGATATAAGAAAATAAATTAAAATTTAAAAAATTTTTTTAAAAAAGTCAATCATTTGGCAATTGTACTAGGGGGAATCTGTTGTTTAATGAGATTTTATAGAGAATCTTTTGTAAATGAAAGATTTTCTTTGTCAAGTAAATACACCTCCATGGTAGCTTTTTGGGTGATTGAGATTTTTGTATATTGGGTATTCATAAAGTGGCTGATGTAAATGGAATTCACAGATAATTCCCCAAATTTCCATGCCCTTATACTGCCCCCATCATCATTAATAAATAAGAAGTAATTACATGTTTAAAACCAATTGGAGAGAATATCACTTTATTTTTTTCCCCAAAAAAGTAATATCTATTTAATTAAGAATGTCATTTTAGATCTTAATTTTCAAGTTTTTCTGTTTAGAAGTATAATGTAGTAATTTGTAGAAAGAGATAAGAAAGGGAAACATACATAAAGTCTGATCATCCAAGGTTTTTTGTATCTGAAACAGATGTCAGGTACTCAGTCTATAAATATCTATTAAGCACCTACTATGAGCCAGGCACTATGCTAAACATAGGAGATACAGAGAGGCAAAAGAGAGTCTCTTTCAAGTAGCTGACAGTCTAATGGAGGAGATAACAAGCAAATATATATCTATATATACACATACATACACACACACACACACAAACAAGTTACAGGATATAGGATAAAGAAGAAAAAATTAAAAGAGGAAAGGAACTAGAAATAAAAAGTACTGGGAAAGTTTTCCTGTAGAAGATGGAATTTTAGTCAGGACTTAAAGGAAGTCAGTAAGCAAAGATGAAGAGAACATTTCAGGTATAGGGGGATAACCACAGAAAAAGCTGGGAGCCGAGAATTGGAACAGTCAAGAGGCCAGTGTTACTGGATCAAAGAGTGCATATCTGGGAATAAAGGGTAATAAGACAGGAAAAGCAGGAAGAGCTTTGAAAGCCAGAGGATTGTGTGTTTGATCTTGAGGAGCCACAGAAGTTTATTCAGTTAAGGAGCAATGTGCAAAGAGATATTGCAAAGGCAAAATCAACAGGGGTTGGTTAAGAGATTAGATATGGAAAATGAGTCATAGTGAGGCATCCACTGTGACTTCTAGGTTTCCAGCCTGAAAAACCAAGGTGATAATATTGCCCTCTACAATCATTTAGAGGTAATGGAGAGTTTACAGGGAAAAGATAACGAATTCAGTTAATTCAGTTTTGGACATGCTGGGTTGCGGTGTCTACTGGACATCCAGTTTGACAAAGGCAGCTGGAAATGCAAGACTGAAGGTCAGCAGAGAGGCTGGGGCAGAACAAGTATGGTTTGAGAATCACCAGCACAGAGATGATCATTGACTTAATGGGAGTTGATGAGACTATCAAGAGCAATAGCACAGATGAAGAGAAGGGGTCCCAGGACAGAGCCTTGTGAGACACCTACAGTTAGAGAGCATGACTTGCATGAGGATCCAGAAAAGGAAACTGGGGAGGAGCAGATAGGACAGATAGACAGGAAAACCAGGAGGGAGCGGTGTCCTGAAAACTTATAGAGAAAAGCATGTCAAAGAAAAGAGGGTGATCAACGGTGCCAAAGGTTGTAGAGAAGTCAAGAAGGAGTAGTGAGAGAAGGTCACTGGATTTGTGAACTGAGATTACTGCTAACTTTATTACCGGAGAGCAGTTCTGTTGGAATGAGTTTGAAAGCTACATTATAAGAGGCTGAGGAGAGACAGTGAAGATATCCACTGTAGAAATTTAGCCAGAGAGGGCAAAAGAGATATAGGATGATAGTTACTGGATATGGAAGTGTTAAATGAGGGTTTTTTCAGAATGAAGGAGAGCATGCACATGTTTGTAGGCAAAAGTAATAGAGTGAGAATGACAGGAAGCAATCTTTTGAGGGGACAGGATGGAATGAGATTGGTTGTGCAGGTAGATATGAGTGATATAAGAGGAAACAAAGAATCAGCACAAATATATATAAGAACAAGAGGTAATTCCCTAACTGGAAGATTATAAATAGCTGTTCTTTGAAAGAAGAAATGCAATCAATAACAACATGAAATAATGCTGGAAATCACTAATAACAAGAATGCAAATTAAAGCAACTAAGGTTTTTGCCTCACACCCATCAGAGGCAAAGATAACAAAAATAGTAAAAGTTGAGAAGACCAGGAGGTTTCAAACTCTATATCAAAATAATGTCGAAATGGGTACTTGATTTAGACATAAAGGGTGATGCTGTAAGCAAATCAGGAGAGCAATTTGAGACTATGCCTATGCTATAAAACCATGTGTCCTCTTTACTCCAGCAATAACACTACTAGGTCTTTATCCCAAAGAGATCATAAAAACAAGGGTAAAGTACACATGTTCAAAAATATTTTTAGTAGTTCTTTTTGTGGTGGGAAAGAACTGAAAATCGAGGGGCTGCCCATCAATTGGGAAATGGCTGAACAAGTTATGGTACATGAATGTAACGGAATAATGTTGTGCTATAAGAAATGATGAGCAGGCCAATTTCAGAAAAACCCAGAAAGACTTACATGGACTGATACTGAGCGAAGTGAGCAGAAGCAAGAGTACATTGTACACAGCAACAGCAACACTGTGCGATGATCAACTATGAATGACTTAGCTCTTCTCAGCAATAAAATGATCCAAGACGATTCCAAAAGACTCATGATGGAAAAGGCTATCTACATCCAGAGAAAGAAGTATGAAGTCTGAACACAGATCAAAGCATACTATTTCCACTTTCTTTTTTTCCTTTCCCATGGTTTTTTCCCTTTGTTTTAATTCTGGAATTATGTTTAACATGATTGCATATATATATAACCTATATCAGATTGCCTGCTGTCTTGGGGAAGGGGGATTGAGAAAAATGTGGAACTCAAAAATCTTACAAAAACGAATGCTGAAAACTATCTTTACATGTAACTGGGGGAAGAAAAGACAGGCAGATTAATGCACTGTTGGTGGAGCTGTGAATTACACCCTTCTTCTAGAAAACACTTTGGAAATAACACTAGCAAAATGACATCATACATATCCCTTTGTGGAAGCAATATCACTACCGGGTACACATTCTAAGGAGGTCTAAGAGAAGAGGTAAAGGTCTCATATAAACAAAAACATTTATAGCAGCTCTTTTCATGGAGACCCACCCCCCAAAAAATCTGAAAACAAAAGAGATACCCATTAACCATGAAGTGGCTGAATAAATCATGTTACAGGAATATAATGGATTGTTACTGCATTGTAAAAAGAAGAAATGGCAAATTAAGGAATTCAATGAAATAAGAGAAAGCTGACTCAGAGTACAACAAAATCATGAAAATAATCAATATAATGACCATAATAATATAAAAGAAAATGACATCAAAAGACAGGATTCTGATCAACACGATGTGCAATCATAAATAGATTATTGTTGCTGTTCACTCATCCAGTGCTGTCCAACTCTTAGGCACCCAGTGGATCACACAGTCCATGGAGTTTTCTTGACAAAGAAACCAGAATGGTTTGCCATTTCCTTCTCTCGTGAATTAAAGCAGAAGTTAAGTGATTTATTTGTCCAGGGTCACAATATGTAGTGAGTATCTAAGGTTAAATTTGAATTCAGTTCTTCCTGACTTGAGGCCCAGTGCTCCATCCACTGAGCCACCTAGCTGCTTCTTCATAACTAGATTACCGATGGTTAAACATAACCATAACCCCCTCCTCTCTTGGCAAAGAGGAAGTGGTCTCTAGGTGCAGAATGAAACATAAACTGTCAGATATCACCAATGTGCTAGTTTTTCTTAAATGTACTTCTTTATTCCAAGAGAAGATTTCATTGGGGAAAAGGGGAAGGAAAACTAGGAAGTGACAGAAATATAAAAAAAGAAAAATCATTAAACATGCTACGTGCACACATGCAAGTAAGCGTGTGTGTGTGTGTGTGTGTGTGTGTGTGTGTGTGTGTGTGTGTGAGAACAATCTCTTCATGAAGCAAACTCTCCTGACTTCCACATAGATAAACTAAGCAGACTGTATACAGGTTTGGTATAATATTTTTAAAAATCATAAAACTATTTCCTATTAAAAATGTCACTTATGCCAAATGCCAAAGTGTGGAAAACAAACTAAAACCTTACTGTCAGTCTTTATGAGTTCTAGATTAGCAAGAGTTTCGGTTCTTACATCAATATCTTATAGTATTGTCTAGTTTGCCCTTCCATGAAAAGTCACAATCTAGAGCTATCAAATATGACTTACAGGAGCCAAGCATGTTAAGTCAACATGATTACTGAGGTTACAAAAATATGATGATCTGGATCTTGTTAACTTCGGGTTAGATTTATGATATATCCAAAAAAAAAGTACCTGGAGGGCCAGCAATATGATTAAATTATCTGAGCTTGTTTCCTTGTCTGCTATGTCTACCTTTTAAAGACTACTGAGAATCAAAAAAGCTTATGTGTATATTATATGGTCTTTGAGAGAAGGATTAGTGGATTGGACACAAAGTATTAAAAGATAGATGGTATAATAGAAATAGCACTGAATTTGGGGTCAAAGCATGTGAATTTGGATCCTTATTCTCAGATCTTGGGCACCTGCCCAAGTTTCCATATCTGTAAAAGAAAGATGTTGGATTAGATTAACTCTGAGGCCATCTTTCTATTGTCTGTCTATGATTCTATTAACTTGATCACCAAGACTGATGATACATAGACATGTATATGTTTTGAGATAAAAAGTTTTTACTGGAGTTAGAACACTATCTTGTTTTTATTAGCATGACAGCACCATCTTGTGGCTGGTGAAATCAGTCAAAAATACATTAGAAAGGAAAATCAAACAGGAGCAGAAAAATTATTACTTCAAACATTTTATAATTTGGTCTTCCACAGAAATTATCCCAAAATGGAAGAAAACTTACAAATCCTACATCTTTACAAGATTTTTACAATTTCAATGAATTTAAGTAAATAAAAATACCAATCACATTAATAGAAATTTTTTAAAACATGTTTTCCCAACAATCCAACCATAATATAATAACTCACATTTTGCTTAAAGATTCAGGAAACATTTCCTTAAAAGACAAATGTATTTCTGTGGGACAGGTAGTCTATGGATGCTTAATCACTTTCAACAAATAAAGAAATTAGGGCTTGGAAGTGTTGAGTGCCTAGATCAGGGGCACATGGTAGGAAGTATCAGAACTGAAATTGAACCCAGGTCTGTCTTCTGACTCCAAGGACAACATTTAATAGCTAATATTTAGATACTGGTTCAAAATGTTCAAAGCACTTGACACATGTCTGATTTTATAGTTCCAACAATCACAGAAAGGACAAAAGTGAGAATTTTCCAATATTCTCTCATCTCCCTGCCTCCAGTTTCTTTCCTACATAGAATCTGTAGAACACTGCCACACTTCCTAAAACGATATTTTCATCATATTACTTACTTGCCCAAAAACTTCCAATGCTTCCCCACTGGTCACATAATATATCCCAAGTCCTTGGTTAAGCATTACATGGTCTAGAATCAGAAGTACTTTTCTAAATTTTTTTTCACTCTTCACCTAACTGGTCAATTATATATATTTCCTGTACATTCTTATCTTTACTCATGTTATGCCCTAAACCGGTTTGCTGAAATAATACTAGTAAGTAAAAGCCCAGCTTAAATTCTACATCCTTCAAAAAGTCTTTTTAACCATTAGATCTCACTTCTGTTTTGAACTCAAAGCACTGGCACCTGATGACATATTACATTACAACATACCTTGTATCATTACTTAAAACATGTGTATCTTCTCTTTCAGGCTAAAAAATAAGCTCCTCAAGTATAAAAATATATAATCAATAGTTTCCAAAGTACCTGCAAGGTGCTATATGCAAAATACTCTAATATTTACTGAATGAATTAATTTAACAGGTCGAGTGCTTTTTGTTATGAATTCTTTTTTAATTATGGGGCAATTTGCATAAGTTGTTGTTCAGTAATTTTCAGTGTGCCCAACTCTTAGTCACCCATTTTGGGGTTTTCTATTTCCTCCTCCAGCTCATTTTACAAAAAAAGAAAACTGAGGCAAACAGGGTTAAGTGACTTGCCCTGGGTAACAAAGCTAGTGTCTGAAGACAGATCTGAACTCCAGGACCAGTGCTCTATCCACTGCACCACCTAGTTGCCCAATTTCCTTAAGTACAAAAAAATTAAATAAACACACTGTCACACATTCTTAGCAGACAACAATCAATTCAGCATTTTATTTAGCATTTTATAGGAAAAGGCTAGTTCCCAAATAAATCCAATTTTGTCCTTTTCCTTTAGAGTAATAGTACAGTCAAAAAAGCAAGCTATAGAAAAGCAGCCTTCAGTTGTTTAAAAAAAAAATGCTTCAATCGTAAATCTTTGAGATAATGTCATTATGTATACATGGAAAATTATACTACAAATTCTACCTTTTAATGTCTCTTTTTGACTTGGATTAATGTTATACATACATCAGCAAGCTTTCCAAAAGCAGCCTCTTTTTTTGGCATTTCTTTTGGCAGAAAGTAATTGGCATGCGGGCCAATTTGTTCAATTACGCCTGACAAACACTTTTTTAAGTATCTTTGGAAATCCTTCAGAGATATAATTTGGAAATAGCTCATCAAAATAATTTTAGGAAAGTCAATTATGCCTACCTTTTTAAGGACTGACTTTAAATAAAAACTGACTTTAAATAAAAGATTTAAATAAGGGAAAATTATCTTATTGACAGCAAAACAAGAACATGATACTACAGATTTCAAAATGGAAAACCACAGAAGAAATGTAAAATTCTCTCTTCCCAGACTATAACTGCAACAAATGATATGCTGGTGATGATAGCTGCAATATGAGATATTTAGCAACATGTCTTGCTAAACAGTTAAGGAATAAAAAGATGCAACAATCCTAAGAGATGTTATGACTTAGTACCCAATGCAAAAAAAAAAAGCGATAGCACATAAACTAGTTTGCACACTCAGAAATGATCCAAACTTATTCAAAGGTTTAATATAGGTTATTAATATCAATACAATTCATTAAGAAGACTGATTTATTATTCAGTGGCTTAATACAAGTCATACTTATTTCTGTTATTTCTGATTTATTATCCATAAAATTAAAGTATATGCTCCCAAACCAAACTTCCTTTCCTCCTCTATGAATGTTCTCTCCTCCAATGCAAAAGTAAGTTTCTTGATGGAAGGGACAGTCTTACCATCATATTTGGATCTCTAGGGCTTAACACATGGTTGGGCATATAATTTTTAAAAATTCATTCATGCTAAAACTACTGATGGTATCTTTTGGGCACACAAAAAAGTTTTCCAACTGCAAGTTTCAACTTAAATTTTCTACGTCCTATGCCATAATTTCCCACCATTTCAATATTTCCCCATCAACTGCTAATGAAAACAAAGTACAAAAAATTGTCTATAAGATCACTCACAGTGACCTAAATAACATGGAAAGATTATGAAATAAATGGCTAATCAGGCAGAAGAGAAAAAACTTATTCGTGTATTTTTTATTTTTATGTATTTTATGTATTATTTATCAATTATTAATTTATTATTTATTATTATATTTTATTTATTTTTATTTAATTAAAATTTAATTTTTGTTTAATTAGTCTATATTTTAAGCTACTATTTTTTATACTACTACTAATTTTGTAAGATATTTAGTTGCTGTTCAGTCATTCACTCCCATCCAATTCTTGTGACTGTGGATCAGAGCATGCCAACTGTCATTTTGTTCTCCAGTGGATTAAGGCAAACAGAGGTCAAGTGACTTGTCCAAGGTCACAAAGCTAGTGTCTCAGGCTGGATTTGAACTCAGGTTTTCCTAATGTTAGGCCCAAAGCTCTATACACTGAGCCACCAAGGTGTCTCCAAGATGCTTAGCATGTACATACAATAGTTTGAGCTACAGATATTGGGGCATACTGTAGACAGAAGACATTGCCAATATCCATTAATGGTCACTACAGACCAATAACAAGCTAATGATGACTTGAATTCATTACCCTACTAACGACTTTTGATCTCCTTTGTAGAATAATCATGTTCATCTTCAAATAAAAGGTCATTTGGGAAAATATACTACTTCATCATGCATATTAAACAACTGATATATTTTGTATCTGATTTTTGTCTTCTGGAGTTAAAAAGATTTAATTCAAAAAGTTTAAGTCAGAGAATAAGTCTAGAAATGTAAGAAATAGAAAATGATTCCTGAAATTAACCAAAACCTAAGACTAGAACAGTGGTTCTCAACCTTCCTAATGCGGCAACCCTTTAATATTCGTAAGTGGGCGTATCTGCATGTGGGTGGACCTGCCTGGAGACAGACAGAAGAGCCGTGCCTTGGTTCCTAAGACCATTGGAAATACATGTTTTCCCTTGTTCTTAGGCGACCCCTGTGACCCTTGTGAAAGGGTCATTCGACCCCCAAAGGGGTCACGAACCACAGGTTGAGAATTGTTGCACTAGAAGATTAAAAAAAGTAAACTAAAGGGGTGGGTAGGCGGTGCAGTGAATAGGGCACCGGCCCTGGAGTCAGAAGGACCCAAGTTCAAATCTGGTCTCAGACACTTGACATCGTTAATATCCATGTGACCTTGGGCAAGTCACTTAACCCTGATTGCCCTGCCTTCCCTCCTACAAAAAAAAAAAGTAAACTATGATTTGAGGTTTTACTGGATTGAGACTACTGAATTCTGCTACAACTCAGGCTAATTTTTAAAGCATCACACATTTTTATTAGTCAGTGTACTATCCTTAATATAAGGTAATTTTTACACTAAGATCCACCAAAGGCATTCATTTAAATTTCAAATGTACTATAATAATATTTATTTTATTGTTGACAATGAAAGAGGCTACATTCTAATAAAAGACTCATCTTAAAGGCAGGTCAATGAAAAGAACTGTATTCAAATATTTATCTTCAACTAAATTACTCTTTCAATTGGTTTATTGCTGAATTTGGTACAGTGAGGGATAATTTATAGTGAAGTTTCCCTCTTCTGAAAAATCAAATCTAGAATGGCTTCAGTATTCACTAGTCCTAAGTTTAGAAGTCAGCTGACTTTCCAGCAATCTGGGGCTTAGAGCAATGGAGACCCTCCCCAGTGCCACCTCAGCACAAGATATGCCAAATAAGGTTAAGACTGCTTTCATTGGACACCCACATGTTTCCAGGTCCTTTGTGGCAGAGAGAGATTCCTGCACTTAGGTTGTGGGTCAGCCCCTCTATCAATGAGACTGAAGGTAAGCTGAGGGGGTTGGGTTTCTGCAATCAGAAGATTATATAACCATGGGCTGGCTTCTACCTGTTGCTTTCTCCCTACACATGCCATGTGGGCGACATGGGCAGAGCCTTTCTTATGAGAAAGAATAAAGACCTTTTCTGGCCTCAGATTCAGACTCTGAACTCTTTCAACTCACACAGTGCAATGGCCAGAGACCAAGCACAATGCATTTAAACGACCAGTGCTGGGAATACCCATAAACTACATTAGGGAGAAATTCAAGAACAAGTCAGGAACTTGAACTTCTCATTTTAATTCTGACACTGAATATTTCAGCGGCTTTATGAAATCTGATGATCTCCCTGCCTTCAATGTCTTTGCCTGATATCATGAAATACTACATATTCACTGCATGTATGACACTATACTAAACACAATGATGTTTATGTAGTTTTGATCAAAATGAATACTTCCAAAAAATACTTTATGTTTAAGTCAGCAAATGTATTAAATTTATTCTGATGATGACACTAAGAAGTTTCTGGCAGCGTCAGTAAATGGGTATAGAACATAAAAGAAATCAAGACTTTAAACAAGATAAACTTTTATAAAAACTATAAACTTGTCAAAAGTTAAGTGGTTCAGTGAAAAAAGCACCGGGTCTGGAATCCGAAAGATCTGAGTTTAAATCTGGCCTCAGACACTGACTAGCTGTGTGACCCTGGGCAAATAACTTACCCCTGTTTGCCTCAGTTTCCTCATGGGTAAAAGGAGCTGGAGAAGGAAATGGCAAACCACTCCCATATCTTTGCCAAAGAAACCCCAAATGGGAACACAAAAAGTTGATCATCTACTGAACAGCAACAACAATAAACTTATCTCCCACCAACTTTACTCTTTTCTCTTTAACACTGTCCTCAGACGAAGCACTGCTATAACAATGAAAGCACAACAAAGTTTTGGAAAAACATCTGATAATTAAAAGTAAAAATGCTAACATTATTAAAATATTATGCTGATCAAGTTTTTAAAAAAATTAAAGGTATTTAAATTATTTCTATAACACTGAGCTCACTATCAATAAGCTGTCAACCAGCATTTATTAAGTACCTACCATGTATCCAGAATACAAATACAAAGACTCTAACAATCCCTACTCTTAAGGAGCTTCATTCTAATGGGGGAGATGACAAGTACATATATACAGCATAAATAAAAAGATAATAATATAATAAACACAATACAAGTTAAATACAAGGTAGTTTGGGAGGTAAGGCACTAACAATCCAGGTAATCAGAAAAAAAGGCTTTATGCAGGAGATGGTATTTGAACTACATCTTGAAAAAAGAAAGCAATTCTATAAGGCAAAGTAAAAGAGGGAATACATTCCATATATAAGGTATATCTAGTGCAAAGGTAGAAAGATGGAAGAAGAGAGAGTCAGTGTTATATGTAATAAAGAGCAGAGGAGTGGGAATGTCGTCCAATGAAGCTAGATATATATCGTTGAAACCAGGTTGTATAAGGTTTTAAAAGCTAAAATGATTCTAGAGGAAAGAGGAAGCTACTGGAATTGATTGAACAAGGGAGTTACATGATCAGGTCTGTGCTTGAATCAAATCACTTTGGGAGGAGCATAAAGAACAGACTGGAACGGTAAGAAATACAGTAAGGAGGAAAGTTAGGAGGTTTGCAATAATCTAGGCAGAAAGTGATAAGTTTTTAAACTAAGATCATAGCTGTGTGAATTTAGAAATGGCAAAACTTGGCAACTGATTTGATATGTGGAATACAGGAAAGTGAGGATAAAAGCTGAGGTTACAAATCTAGTAGTCTGAAAGGGTAATGATGCCTTTGACAGAAACAGTAAAATTTAGAAGAAGGGAAGCACTGAGAGGAAAAATTAGTCCAGATTTTGAGATGTCCTATGGGATCATAAAGAGACCTTAGTGATAATCTATTCCAGAAGATGTGAGACACAGACCCCTTGGGAGTCTAGTGATGGCTGTGTATCTCTTCTGAGAATGCTTTTAAATGCATAATATGTAAAATATGCAGTATTACAAAGAAAGCCAAATAAGTTATCAAAATGTTGTGGACTTTATTTTATTTCAGACTCCAGGTTAAGAACACTTGCTATAGTCCAATTCCCCCTTTTTATAGATGAAATTAGGCTAGAAAGGTCATATGACTGGCCCATAGTCCTAGAGGTTAAATAAAGTCAAGATTCAAACAGGTTCTCTGACTCCAAATTCAGTGCTATTTCTTTTTACTGCTCCATGCTATCCTTTGTAATCATAAAAACATATAGTATGTATTCATACCTGCATCTCACTTTCATTTACTTTTCTTAAGGGAAATGCACTGTGTTTAACAGAAATATATAATGCCCAGTGGTAAAAGGATAGGAAATTCAGACATTTATATACAACTTAAACACGAAAAGCATCTGGCAGAACAAAGACATTACTGATTACTGCAGCTGTCCTTACAAAAGAAGCCTAAAGTCATAATTTAAAGTGTCTATTACTTATCTCTGTGATTTTCTGAGAGAAGTCAACACTACATTGCTATTCAAGATTAAGGACCTTTGCATACAAATGAGAAATAGTTATTTATAGGTTTTGTACTTAATTGTGGATTTTTTGGACTTTCTTCAGTATGAACAAGCATTTGCTGATTTACACTAGTCACCGCAAGTATTATTTTCATAAGACCTCATCTTGACATCACCTTTGTTCTAAGTGAGTTCTCTTGACATTACTCTAAATGTTAATTGCTTAAAGAAAGTAAATTAGAATTAGGTTGTGCTTCTTCTCAAGCACAGATATTTCTGATCGATCAATTTTAGTATTAAGGAAAGCTAGTTTAAAGTCAACTGCTGCAAAATATAAAGGGTAAACTTATTTTTTATTAATAGTAGAAAGTTACAATTTACAATCAGCAAGTTCAGGTGCAAACATAATTTTCCCTATACAATTCTTGCTACTCCTCTAATCTTTTTATGTGACTGAAGTCAGTGATCAGATGATTAGTGTAATTTATTATAAGTAGAGGTTACACATACACACACACTCTCTCTCTTTCCAGATTTAGCTAAGCCCATATATATTTTACTTGTAGTAAATCAAATATAAAGATAGAAACTGTCTTATTGTTTGTGTTTGCATTCCCAGAACTTAGCACAATCCCTGACACATAGCAAACACTTACTAAATGCTACTAATAGACTGGGTGACTGAAAAAAGACAGTGGAGAAGAGAAGAAAAAATAAAGAGAGCTAGAATGAGAGGAACTGGGTTTAAATCCTGACTCTGCTCCTGATTACCTCTGTGTACATAAGCCTGGATAAATCACTTCACCTCTTGGGATCTCAGCTTTGCTATTTGTAAAATTAGAGAACTGGACTAGATCAGGAGAGGGGAACCTGTGGCCTAGAGGCCACATATGGCTCTCTAAGTCCTTAAGTGCAGCCCTTGGACTAAAATTCAAACTTCATAGAACAAGTCCTATTAACAAAAGATTTGTTCTGTAAAACTTGGACTTAGTTAAAAGGTTGCACCCAAGGACCTGTGGCCTCAAGGCCACAAGTTCCTCACCCCTAGATGAGATGATCTCTAAGGTCCCTTCCTACTCCAAATACTAAATAATTTTAAACAAGTTCTTAAGAAATTGGTGAATAACTTCTGGAACTACTTGGAGTTTGAGTGGTTCAACCATACACATTTCCAATATCCATTTCCTTCGAAATGACTGTTAATTTGTATATTTAAATTATTGTTCACATTAAGCACTAATCTCAAGCAATCACAATAAATGTCAGAATGATTTCAGTCACCACTTTGAGATATTTCTAAAGAAAAAAAATTCATTGACACTGGGGTAATATTCTGCATGATATTTAGGAAAGAATAAGAGATAATATTTAAACACTGTGATTAAGAGACCAGGAAGCTCTAATATATTTAAAAGATCACTGCGTTCTTTTCTTCCATTTAATGCTGTTGGTAGAATAAAGACTCTTGCTAAATGTCATATTAGACAGAATATGTAACAAAAAAATTTTTTTTAATTGTTAACACTGGAACAGTGTAACTTCTAAAATCTTAATGGCTTCTAGTTCTCCAAAGAAAAACCTAAGATGAAATCCTAAGCTTCTGGTTATGACAGGAAAAATATTAAAAGTGTAGGCATTAAAACTGCTTTCTTGTCATATACTAGAGTCCAGTAAAAATGTTTGAGATGAGGAGAAAAAAACACACAAAACAAGTCTTCAAACAGTAAAGTTAAATAAACTCTCTTTCTCCTACTTTCAAGGACTAAACTTTCTGTCTTGATTATAAACTCCTTGTTTGAAAAGTAAATATAAAGATGCGGCGCATGCCACCTATAGACAGTCAGAACTGTGGCAGAAGACTATCGTAAACACTTATTATCTTTCTATATGAAAATACAAGAGCAAGAAGATTGAAAAGAGTAACAGAACAATTTAACTAATTTTAGAACACTGAAAATTTCCTGTTAGAATAGAAATTTTTAAAATTAAGTTTCAAAAATGAACTTACTATTTCACATGAGATGTTTATGAGCTTTAAAACGTATATACTTTTCAAATTATAAAACATAAAACACTGTCCAAACTTCAAATCTGTTATGAGTCATTAACAAAAAAAGTTAAGTAGCTTTAAAAATTCCTTAAACATAAGTAAAAAAATGATTATAAATGAACTAAAGATGACTTTACAAGCTACTATATAAATAGATATCTAATGATTTTTTCCAACATTACAGTACTGATCGAACAATTGCCAATGGTTTCCATTGCGGTGACTAAGTAATTTCAATTAATATTTGCAACACATTGAGAACATAGGTCCTTATCCCTCTTATCATAAGGATTATGACTATCAAAATCCAAATTCTGACGATTTTCTAATGAAATATTCAAACAATTTCAAAAGTTATGGCAAAAGACCAAAAACACTAAGCAATGGCTATCTCAGTCTAAAAAAAAGTCTTTCCAACTCTGAACCACACATGCCTAACTTGGAACGTATTTATGTTAAAAGTCCTCCAAGACATAACAAAAGAGAATACAATGACATTTAGATTCTATTAGAAAATTCCATGTCTAGAGACAATCACTTATTTTTTTTTTGCACTTTTTGGAGGGGGGAGGGAGAACAGGGCAATTGGAGTTAAGTGACTTGCCCAAGGTCACACAGCTAGTAAGTGTTTAGTGTCTGAGGTCAGTTTTGAACCCAAGTCCTCCTGACTCCAGGGCTGGTGCTCTATTCACTGAGCCACCTAGCTGCCTCAAGACAATCACTTACATTAGGAACGTTTTTCCTTTTAGCAAAAAGGACTTTAAAGACACATAAGCAGTTGCAAGCACACTTAGTAGATGGTTCTGTTTAACTTTTCTGGGAATGCATTTTACGGTAGATGGGGTTGTTTATCAAAAATGAGTACTAATAAAAAAATTTAAAGAACACTAAAGATTTTTCATTTATTGTCTACAGAATCCGTTCAGATACCTAACACTGTCTCATCTTAACCTGTAGTTTCCTCATTTAAATTAGGAGTGAGATAATTTGCATGGTGAGTACAGCTTAAAAAAAAAAAGGCACCCCTCTGCAATGGGTGGAGCAATAAAAACAAGGCATTGAACATTTTCTTTAAAAATATTTTCTAAAGCCAATATATTTAAACAAGGAATCATGCTTACATTTTAAAATTGACACTTTGGAAAATTCCTATGTTATCCTCAGAGCTCTCTGTTCTGAAGGGACACTGCCCATCACTGATATTTTATTAAAAAATCTCACTGGATCATCTCTAAGATGGATCAGACACACTAAATCTTGCTTTATAGATAAGTTTTCTAGAGAAAAAAATATAGAAACTGAAGTCAGTTTCTTAAATGGCTTCTCCATTTATCAGCTTTGTGCCTCTGGGCAAGTGTTACTCGAATTCCCTGAGTTTAGTTTTCTCATCTCTAAAAACGAGGAAAACAGAAAATTTTACAACTAGAAAGGGCCTTAGAGAGCTCATCCTACCCCCAAGTCATTTTACTGATGACAAACCTGAGATCCAGAGAGGCGATGACTTGCCCAAGTACACAGTAAGTCAGAGGCAGTAGAAAGACAAGCATCAAGACTTCCTCATTTCTAGCCCTCTCCTTGTTAAGTATGTTTTCCATAACAACATTCTCTCTCATAATGAAACTATGAGGGTTTTCCTCTCCCAGACTGATTCTTTTGTGAAGGCAAACCAGGCCCTCCTTTGCCTCACTTCTTACCCAGCCTCTGAATGGGCACTGCCTCAGACAAAGAGACCTGGGAAGGATCTTAGTTTAAAAAGGCCAAGCTCTCTCACTGCATAAGGGGCCATTTCCAGTCATCCTGATCTGCGTCCTGCCATTGAACTTTGATGACTCTGGAGAAGAAAGTCAGGTTGATGACCGTGCCTCACTTAAATCCAATCATCTTCCAGAACAAAGGATGAATAAGGACAATCTCTCAGAATACTTAATGCTGCCAAACCAGTTCTTAGGAAGATCAAACAGGAGGCCTTCTACCTTTCATCCCATCACTTTGACACTTCTTAGCAACCTTTCTTACTTCTGAGGTTCGCTCTTGCTGGTTCATATCCTTCCAGTAGACATCTACCAGTCTCCAAGTCATACTCCTTCATTTTTCAAAGAATAAAGGGTCTGGCTTGTGATATTTCACTATATCCTGCCTCTTGGGCTCATACTTTGGAATTTCAATATACAGGTATATTGAAATATACATACAAAATACAATACCCTAGATTTTACTATCATCTGTGACCATTCTAACTCTTGGATCCTGACTCTGAAAAACAGGGAGCAGCTTGGCAACAGGGCTGGACTGGGAGCTACAGGAATGTGGTGTAAATCAAGGCTCTGCCACTTACGTGAGTGACTTTTGATATTTATTAGTCTAGAATCATGAAAAAAAAATTATGTAACAACAAATCCACAGCAATACCTTTTTTCTCCCTCTGCCACCAACTCTTCCTTGTTCTTTCTTACTCTAATATCATATATACTCTAAATTCATTTTGGAGCACTTACATCTAATTCTTGAGCTGACTGAATAACATCATAGACACAGGCAGATGGGATTACTAAACTATCTGATGGATGTATACCAGGTGAAATGAGAATATGTACAGAAAATAGATGAAGGGATGGAGACCATCATACCTGAGATCTCATTAACACAAATTATTTTCAAACTCCCTCCACTAATATTGGTAATACACTAAAACCTTCTTTGCAAGTTATAATCTCAGAGAGTTGCCTAGAGTATTGAGAATTTAAGTGACCTGAATTCAGTGACACATTACTAGTACATGACAGAAAGACGACTTGAACCTAGATTTCCTGGCTTTGAGGCCATCATAGTATTTACTATGACCCAGATGTCATTCATCAGAGGATATATGACTAGAAACGTTCATATACACATAATGTAATTGTACTCTGAGGTTATGTAAGTTTAGCATCTAGCATTCTATTGCCATTAAAATCTGGCATACTGTTAAAAATACCTTCTTTAAGTGATAACTTTTCAACTATTAAACTTAAAGGCATCTGACATTCCTGAAGATCTACCTTCATAAATACTAAAAGTTATGTCTTCTTCAATAAATTATCTTTTCACCTCAAAGAATGTAAAGCTAGAACTGGGAAACTCAGTCTCAGGGCTTGCGATCAGGAATTGTGCTTAATCTATTTCTGAAAAGCTTATTTTTTGCAAGAAAATAAAATAACATTCAGTATTACATTCCTGTGAAACAAATGCTGCATAAATCCTTAATGGGAGGATTATCCAGGCATTTCCAACTTTAAAAAAGTTTTCAAATATGAAACAGACAGAGATTGGTCAATCTAGCAGTCCCAATTTTAGATCCCCCTCAATTACTGTTTGATATGCCCAAAAAAAAAGCCTATATTCATCGATAAAGTGAAGCTGATAAATCTGAAGCTACATTTTGTATTTTTTAATGAAACGGGAAAAAAGACTGCAACAGAAACAAATGAAACTATATAATAGTTTCTAGTCTAAAGATGAAGTATTTTACAGGGATAAAGAAATTTGGACTGACTTCAAGTGTTACACTTAGTGAATGTTTCTACTGATGTCATTTAATGTTCTTGAATCAGTATTTAGACAAGTCTTTGATAATTAAAGAGTCTTGTAGATCCACTGTATTTTTTCTTAGGTTCTTGGGGTAAAGTATACACATAATATAATAATCAGATTAGAAAAGAACACAAGTCACATATACTTACCAATCTGCACCTGTTCAGGTTGACTCAGAGAGACAAATGCTGATGTATCATCAATCCAAGATACCTGAATGTTACCTGTAACGACAAAATATATTTCAAGTGAATATATGAGTTTTTGGTACTCTCCAATCTGATTTACATTTCTGAAATACTTCTCTTTTGTACGTTTAAAAAAGATAATTAAGCACCAACACAAACTTTTTAATAGATTCACAGTATTAGTATTATTACATTGCTTCCTAAAATGTCAATTAGAGTTCTCAACTAAACAGAATATTTTTATGTATTTAATTTTTATATCAAAGGAAAAAATTTCTTAACATAAATTGATTTAAAAAAGGAAAAAATAAAACTTAATGGTCAGAAATATATCTCACAGTCTCTGACACAAAGAAAAATCAAAGATCACCTAAGTAAAAAGGCAAATTTTACTTTGAGAGAAATGTAAAATGTCCTACTAATACCTTTACAAAATAAAAATAAGGGATATAAAAATTACTCAATTATTCATAATAAATAAAACATATTTTGAGTCTACATTAAATCGAGTTAAAAGAGGCAACTGGAAATAGGAGAAGGAAGGGAGTAAAAGAGAACAGGCAAATAGAAAACACAGTGAAAGAGGGAAAAAGACAAAGGACAGTAATAAAGAGACCAACAACATTCTTACAGGCTGGGGAAGGTGGGTGGCGCAGTGAACAGAGCACCGCCCCAGGTGTCAGGAGGACCTAAGTTCAAATCCAGCCTCAGACACTTAACACAAAAAACTAGCTGTGTGACCTTGGGCAAGTCACAACCCCAATTGCCCTCCAAAAAAAAAAGGCCCCCCCCAAAAAACCCACATTCTTACAGGCTGACACAGACACTGAAATGCAGCTAACTGCAAAAAATACATGCACGCGCACACACACACACACACACACACACACACATACACACAAGCAGAGAGCTAAAGAAAGAGAGAGAGAAGCAAGGAGAAAGGCTCAAAGTAAAACTAGTTATTCAATAACAAGTATCTACTGAGTAACTAATATGCTCAAAACACCGTGCTCGTTGTTAAGTGAGACCTAAAGGAAACGAGCATTTCTGCCGTCAAGTAGCTGAAGTCCTCTTTTGGGGAATAAAGGAAATAACACAAATAAAAATGTTAAGTAAGAAGCAATGCAATCTGTGCCAAGATGCATGTGGTGCATAAGGTCAGAAAAGGAGATCATCATGCAAGGATTTCTAACCTTTTGAGGGGATCATAAACCCCTCCTTTAACAGTCTGTTGAAATCTACAGATTGCTTCTCAAAAAAAACTTTTAAAATGCCTAAGATTACAGAGGAAAGTAATGCTACAGAAACACAGTTATAAAAAAATGAAGTTAATGGACCCCAAGATGAAAGATGTTATGGAAAATGTTAAGTCTTGCTGGTATAATTAGTCATGATAACAAGACATTTACATAGGACTTTAAGGTTTGCAAAGTGCTTTATAAATATGATTTCATTTTATCTTCACAACATACTGGTAAGGTAGGTGCTATTATTATCCTCATTTACAGACGAGGCAAAGTTCAAGTGGTCCAAGACCACACATTTAGTGTCTAAGGCAAGATCTGAACTCAGGTCTTGAGTCTGGGTCCGGCTCTCTATACACCAGCTGGTTATACACAAGGATGGGGGTAAGGGAGGGAGTGGGATGAACTTTATCTAGTACAGAAGATCAGAGTGGGAAAGGAACATGATGTGTTCCAGGAACGCCGAGACTAGAGGTGACTAAAACAGACTAGAACACCCGGGGAATGAGGAAAAGAACATCTGGGTAGCAGAAGGGGTCCCAGATCACACTGGCAGGTTTGAAGGACTAGGTCACTGACTTTGGACTCTTTTTATTAATCTAGTGGAAGTATGTAGTAGTACATATTCGAGGGGAAAGGACTGAAGTTAGGGAAACTAGTTAGAAAGCTGCTGGAATCTTAAGAGAATATTGTTCTTCCTAATTAATTTCCTACCTCAATCCCCACTGAATTTCCAAAAATTCTCTTTTCTCATGAAATCTGCCTATGATCTTACTCAGTCTCAGCTAAGGACTTTGCCTCTTACATGTTGGATGAAGGAGAGGGAGGAGCCAAGGATAATACCAAGGTTATGAGCCTTGTGAAAAGGACAGTGGTGTCTTCACAACAAGAATTAGCTGTGCTTTGTAGAGAGGAGACGGCCAAACCCCTGATCTTGCCGTCAGTCACAAATGCAACCGCCTTCGTGTTCAGGAACTCTGAAATGCCCTTCTCGGCTGACAATCTGTTGGCTTATTCATCTTGCCCTCTCCATTCCAACGTCAAACCCTGTTCTCTATCCATAGCATAATCTCCAGTCTCTCAACCCCTAAATCTTCTCCCAGGTCATCACCCATGTACTGTCTACATTCTCCTTCTTTCCCCATCCTGATCTCTCGGTGAATCAGTTTAATTCGACACTGTCCTCTTCTCTGGAGTCCCTGGCCCCATTATCACATCACCAACTGTTCCCTGACAAACCTCAGCTTTAGATTATTCTCATCATTCACTGTATTCATTCATATACAAGCGTTGCTGAACAAAGATGGGGAAGTCGTACAACCAATTCTGACTTGAGTCCACTACAAATTTATGCTACATAACCTGACGCAGGCTCTTATTGCTGCAAGGCAATCCTTCTAAAGCTTCTAAATTAACTCACCATTCCCCTCTTCACAGTGGCTCTTCCAAACCTTTTCATTCCTTCTCAAACTGCCTATGGCCCTCCCTCCCTCCATTCTCTCAGCTGAGAACACAAAACCTTCCCCTCTTCAAAAACTTCCCTGTTTTCAAAGGCCTAACCACAAATTTGGCATCACCCTCAACTACTCACTCTTGCTCACCCCATGCATTAAATCTGATGTCTTAGCATTTCAAGTTTTACAACATCTCCTGCATCTGACCCTTTCTCTCTACACAGCACAGCTAATGCTTGTTGTGAAGGCACCACTATCCTATTCACAAGGTTCATAACCATGGTACTATCCTTGGCTCCTCACTCTCCTTCATCTAACATACTAATTAATCAGCATATGTTGACATTTCTAACTCTACAAAGTCTTTCACATCTGACATTTTTCTATATTTGCACAGTTATCACCTTACTTCAGGCCTCCAACCCTTCTTGCCTATATTACTGCAGCAGCTAAGTACCCTGCTGAAGTCTCTCCCCACTATAATTTCTATTCCATGTCAGTGTCAAAGTGATTTTCCTTAAGTGAAGACCTGACCATGTCTCCCCTACCCATTCAATTCTAGCTGCTTCCTATTTCCTACAGGATCAAATATAAATCTCTAAGTTTAGTTTGTTAAAGCCCTTTACAACCTAATCCCAACCTATCTTTCTAGACTCTGAACATGATTACTCCTCCCATATTCTGTGATCCAGTCAAACTAGTTCTCTTTCTATTTCTTCACACATGAAACTCCATCCCTGTATCTCCAGATCCAGATACTACAGTCCCTAGGCATTCCAGGAAATTCATGCCCAAGCCACAGCTCGATAAAGAGACATGACAGTCCCTGGGAAGCAAAATAAGTAGAGAGTCCTATGAAGCGAACAACCAGCTCCATCAGCAATCTGTGAGACACACAGGTTAGGCTGAACTTGTGAGACACGGTAAGAGAGAGCCAAATCTAGACTCTAAACTGTGTAAGGAGACAGAGCAACCAAGGCCAAAACCTAGTCTGAGTAATCAAGAAAAAACCAAAACCTAGTGTTGTCTCCAGAAGATGGAGCCTCGCCTGAGCAACCACATCTTGGACCAAGCAGAAGACTTCCAAACATTTCTAATGAAAAGGCCAAAAGAGTATCTTTAAAATGTAAATCCCTGTAGATAATAGTATACTCAAGTTTGCCTGAGAGCTCATTCATGGTTGCAAGCTTTTATCCTCTTTCATTTGGAATGTCATATCTCAGACTTTCCTCTCCTTTAATTAGGGCAGCTGCCAAGTCTTGTGTGATCCTGACTGCGGCTCCTTGGTACTTGAACTTTTTTTTTTTAATGTTCTTCCAGTATAATTTCTCTGACACGGAAGCTCTGGATTTGGATGATGACATTCCTGGTTGTTTGCCTTCTGGGGTTTAGAAATGCTTCAAAGTATTCTATTTCACTAAAAAAAAAATAGAGGACTTGAAAGCAATCTTTCTAAAAAGGCCAGAATTTGACAGAATATCTGAAAGGGAAACAACGGAGTCAAGAGAAACATAGAAAGGCAAATACATGTGGTTATTCAGAAGAAACTATCTGATAAATTGTTTACATTATAATATGGGAAGAAAAAGCAAGTGTCCTCTCAGAACCCTAGAATCACAGAAAAAGTTCATTAAGACAGGCAGATGACCTGAGAGTTGTTTGGTTCTGTTCTGATGGCCTCAGAAAAAAATGAGGAAAGAGGGGTAATATGCTGGAGAGAAAAAGGACCTTACTATGTCACTATATAAGAGTGCATGGGCTGAAGACTATATGAAAATAGAAGATATGAGGGAGAACAGGTATATGATGACTATCATTTCCATTTGAATCAGAAAAAGAAGGGTTGAATACATTTCATGCACACACATTTCAGTCACACATACAATGAATGTGGTATAGAAATACATTTATCAGGGTACCTAGCTGACACAGTGAATACTAGCTCTGGAGTCAGGAGGACCTGAGTTCAAATCTGGCCTCAGACACCTGACACACTGTGTGACCTTGGGCAAGTCACTTAACCCCAACTGCTTCGCCTTCTTCCCTAGGAAGGAAGGAAGGTGGGAAGGATGGAAAGGGGAAAGGGGAAAGGGGAGAGGGGAGAGGGGAGAGGGGAGAGGGGAGAGGGGGGAGGGGGGAGGGGAGGGGAGGGAAGGGAAGGAAGAAATTTATCTCTGCAGAGAACTATTAGGAAACAGAGAAAGGAAGAGAACAGGGAAAGACTAGTAATAAGCAATACAAGTGCCAACAGCAGAGGCTAGAGGTGGAAAGGAACTTCCAAACAGAGAATATGGAGTAAAAGAGTCAAAATCTATAATTAGGAACAACATAAGATGAAGAAAATAAGGGGAAAAGAATGGAAACATGTTGCTTCAACTGTAGCTCACAAATGTTAATCAGACTCCTCATTTACCAACATTGTCTTCTTTATAAAGAGAGAGGCTAGGGCAAAGAAAGGAAAAAACAAGAAAGCACAGGAATAATAAAAACAATAATTTAATGTGAAGGTGATGAAATCAGTCATAAAATGGAAAAGGACAGCAGGATGAATTAGAAAGAATCCAAAAATATGTCACTGACCAAAACAGCCCCAACAAAACCCTAAAAACTTGAAAAATAACATTTCACATAGAGTTAGACTAAAGGGCTACAGCAAAAATATATGACTACAGGTGAACCCCCCCCCCAAAAAAAAAGCAGGGGTAGCAATTCAATTTCAAAATCACTTACAAAGTGCCTACTATACACCAGGCACAATGCTAAGTGCTGGAGATAAGACAAAAGGAAAAGAACAGTTCTGACCCTCAAAGACCTTATAAGACAATGGGGGAGACAATACATGAACAAATATATATAAAGCAAGCTCTACACAGGATAAAAAAGAAATTATTAATAGAGGGAAAGCATAGTAATTAAAGGGAGGTGAGGAGGTAGGATTTTAGTTAGGCCTCAAAGAAAGCCAGGGAGGGCAATAGTGGGAGCGGAAGAAGAAGAGCATTTCAGGCATAGGGCACAACCAGAGACAATGTCCAGAAGTGAGAGCTGAAGGGTCTTATTCGTGGAAAAGTCAGGAGGACAGAATCAAAGAGTATGTGTCACGGACTAAAGTATCAGAGGACTAGAAAGGTAGGAGGCTAAGTTATGAAGGGTTCTGAATGCCAGACAGAGCATTTTGCATTTGTAGTTGGAAGCAACAGGAAGTTACTAGAGAGTATGGAATAAAACAAAGTAGTCATGTGAACAGACTTGTGTTTTAGGAGAATCATTTTTGTGGCCAAATGCAGAATGGAATAGAATGAGGAGAGACATGAGGCAGGCAGATTCACCTGTAGGATATTGCAGTAGTCAAGGCATGAGGTGGTGAAGGTTTGCATTAAAAGCGTGGCAGTGTCAGAGAAGAGAAGGGAATATATTCAAGAAATGTTGTAAAAATGAAATCAAGCGGGTCTTGGCAGCAGCTTGGATATGAGAAGTGAGAGATAGTGCGGAATCCAGGATGACTCCTAAGTTGCAAGCCTGAGGGACTGGGAGAATGGTGTTGCTCTTTAAAGTAATAGGGTGAGGTAGAAGGGGAGAAGGGTTTAAGGAGAAAGACAGTAAGTTCAATTTTGGACACACTGAGTTTAAGATGTCTACTGGACATTCAGTTCTGTATGTCTGAAAGGTAGCTGAAAATGTGAAACTGAAGTCAGCAGAGAAACTGGGGTAAGAAAGGTAGATTTGAGAATCATCAGCATAAAGATGGTAACTAATTCATGTCAGATTACCAAGTGAAATAGTATACAGAGAGAAGACTCAGGACAGAACCTTAAGGGACACCCAAGGACATGGAAAATTTATCAAAGAATAAATACAAAGAAGGAGCAGAACAGTCAGATAGGAGAACCAAGACAGAGTTGCATCCTGAAAACCTAGAGAAGTGAATATCAGGGAGATTTACAGTATCAAAGGCTGTGGAGAGATCAAGGAAAATGAAAATTGAGAAAAAGCCATTACATTTGGTAACTAAGAGATCATCAATAACTTCGAAGAGAGTTGTTTTGATGGAATAATAGACTGAAAACCAAATTATAGGGGGTTAAGAAGAGAGTTGGAGAGAAAGTGGAAGCATCTACTACAGGGGAAAGTAAAAGAGGGCGTGAGCTACAAAGGACAGGAGAGAAATAGGATGACAGAAGAGATGGAAGGAAAGAACGCAATGGGATCATTTGAACAAGTAAAGGACTTATTCTTGGTGAAGACTAAGGCCATTTCATTAAGTAAAACAGGAATGAAGAAAGTGAAAGAAGGCACCTAAAATGATGGGAGATGAGGAAGAAGGACGGAGAGGGAGTTCACGGTGAATGGCTTTAATTTTTCCTGTAAAACATGAGGCAAGATTTTCAGCTGAGGTGAGGGGGAGTGGGAGCCATGGGAGATTCAAGGAGAGATGAAAAGGTTTAGAAGAGTTGCTGTGGAGAGTGGGGCAATAAGTTGCTAGAATAGGTATAACAAGACTGAACTGAAACAGTGAAGGCCCAGCTGAGGTTATGTAACATGCATTTGTAGTGGACACAGTCAAAATGGTTGTGTGTGACTTCAGCAGGACATGCGTAGGCACAAAGGCAATGAATGATGGGAGCAATCCAAGACTGAGGCTTGGCTGGGCATAATCAGCAATATGAGGGGGCAGGGGATTCAAGAGTAGGACAGTATAGAGTTGAGTTGGTTTCACAAGGAATCAAAAAGCGTAGAAGAAGACAGAGTGGCTAAAACCGGTGAGGTGACCTTAGAACCAAGTCAAGGGACTAGAGGTCATGATAAGGATAAAGAGCAGAGTTAGGTAAGGGAAGGCGGGAGCGTTGAAAGGTCAATAGATAACTGTCAGATAAGAGGATTTCAGAATTTTTGAACATGGAGGTGGTACATTTGTGGGTGATGGCAAGATCACAGGCGTGACCATTTTTGTGTGTGGCTGAGGTGGGATGGGGGAGGAGTAGCTAATGATAAGTAAAGAGGTTAGGAAACTCGGTGGTTAAAGTATCTGAGGGAGAATCAATATGTATCATGGGAGGTGTTGGGTGGGAGAGAAAAATTGTAAGCAAGGTATTCAACTCACTGAGGAAAGGGGAATGAATGGGGGAAAGGCATGTCTACAGACTATCACTAGAAGATTTTGATTGGGTGATACACATGAATAGCATGGACCGCAAAGGAAGAGAGATTACAGAATGAAGGAGGAAGAGAATCTGGAAATGGCAACAGAGATCAAGAAGAATTCCAACTCCCCTGTCTGGACCAGTGAGTCAAGGAGAATGAAGGAAGGTGTAGCCAAAATTGCAAAAGGGGGTCAGGAAAGCTGTGTCATTAGGAGAAAGTCAGGTTTCAGAAAGAGCTAGTAGAAGGAAGGAATGGAAGAGGAAAAGATTTAAGATGAAAGGAAGTCTGTTGCCTATGAGAAAGGCACCCCAGAGGGCATGATGGAAGTATTGGGTAGAAGTAGAATAAAATTTTGGAGTGGGAGGGTTGAGGGGAATGAGAATGAGGAATTGGGTGTTGAGTGGAGTTTTGATGGTGAACTATAGGAGTTCTGCCTCACTGGGATATGAAGTGTATGACCAGGTAAAAGAATGTTCGTCATTGAGTTATGGGTATCACTACTCAATTCTCAAAGAACAGGTGCAAGGGGAGATGGGAGATCTAAAGTTGCAGGGAAAATTGTTCATGGACTGGGGGTTCTCCACATGATCAAGCAGAGAGACTGGACTGGTAGCACAAGGTAGCCTTGTATTGGTACAGACTGAAGTGGTTGCTTTGGGGTGGATGAAGGGTGCCCAGCCTGGTCAAAAGAAGGAAAGCATGTCCTCAGGGACTGCACCAAGCAGGGGATGGAAAACTCAGGACACTAGTGGACTCGTGGTCTGAGGTTTTCTCATTTGAGGTGGCTGGGTATGAGGTAGCAGTAGGGAAGAGTAGACTTCCTACGCAGATCAATGACACTTGGCTTGGCCCCAGTAGCCTTTCCTCAGGGAATGTGATATTCCCTAATGCACCTGCAGTACATGGTCTTTTCATATAAAGAGGCTGGCAGCAGGAAGTGCAAGGCAAGAGTGAAAATAAATAAAAAAAAAGAGATAAGCAAGGAAATAATACTATGTTTAAAGGTTTATAATCAACCAATATTAAAAAAAACCAATATATGCACCAAATATATAACATCTGAAATACTAAAAGGAAAACTTACATGAACTGTAGGGAGAAATACAGAATAAAAGTCTAGTAGCACGGGATCAAAATATACCACTTTCAAACCTACACAAATCTAAGGAACCAAAAATAACTTAAAATAGAGTAGACAAATATTAGACATAATACATCTCTGATGATTAGTGAATTATAAAGAGTATATATGTCTTTAAAGTATTCACAGCAACTATGCAAAAACTGACCATACATTGCGGAATAAAAACTATGCAAACAAAGAAAAATAATGAATATTTCCTTTCCTGACTAATAAAAATTATATCTAATATCAGGCCTCTGAAGCAAGCCTTAAAAATTAATTGGACACTGACTTAATCCTAAAGAACTGGCAGATAAAAGAAATAACAAAAAATTTCAACAATGAAAATAATGAGACAACACACCAAAACTTTGGGATTTAGGTCAGATAGAAGGCCCAGCTCCCTTATGTTGTTGTTGTTTAACTGCTTAGTTGTATCTAACTCTTCGAGACCCCATTTAGGGTTTTCTTGACAAAGATACTGGAGTGGTTTGTGATTTCCTTCTCTAGTTCATTTTATATATAAGGAAATCGAAGCAAACAAAAATTAAGAGACTCACTCAGGGTCAGATAGCTAAAAGGTATCTGAAGCCAAATTTGAACTCAGGTCCTCCTGACTCCAGGGTCAGCACTCTATCCACTGTGCCACCCAGATGTCCCTGGTTCCCATATACCTACCCTGAAATACCCTTCAGTATGCACTAGAGGGATGGATAGGTGATGCAGTGAATAGAGTACTGGATCTGGAGTCAGGAGGACTTGAGTTCAAATGTGGCCTCAGACACTTGACACACTTACTAGACGTGTGACTTTGTGCAAGTCACTTAACCCCAATTGCCATCCCCCCCCCAAAGTATGCACCAGACCAAATAAAGAAATCCAATAAGAAAGTAGAATGAGTAACTTCTTGTACCCAGAACTGCACAAAAAATAAGCCAAAAATCCACAGGCAATAAGAGCCACCTTTCCTCTCAGGAAAATCAGGACTAGCCTTCCCAGTGAAAGGAGACAGAACACGTTTTGCCTGCAAGAACATTTTTTGCCCTCTATTCCCATAGAAAAACCCTTAAGTATGCAACAGACCAAATAAAGGAATTCAATAATAAATCAGAGTAAGTGACTTCTTCTAACCCAAAACTGCACAAAAAAAAAAAATAAGCCAGAAGCTCACAGGCAATAAGGGCTACTCTTCCTCTCAAAAAAGTCAGGACTAGCCCTTCCTAGTGAGAAAAGAGACAGAACACTTTCTGCCTCTATTTCCAGTCAGAAAATTGAGCTCCTAAGAAAGACCCAAGGGGGTAAGAAAGTTCTGATGTGATCAGAAAACCTCATAGTTGAGAAGCCTGGAAGAACCCCAGCATAAAGGGCAGTGACCAATAGAGCAACAATATCTAGACTAGGATAGCACAGGCCCAATGGCTCTTCCACACAAAGGCCCAGTAGAGACAAAACCTAGGAATGGTAGAAAACCACAATCTGGAAACTAAAACCCTGAGAAATTAGTAAATCAAAGAAAACACCAATTGATACAAAAAATCATTCTAAGCTAAAAATCTCCAAAAAGAAGATGCACATACAAATGTAGGTATAAACTCAAAGAAAAAAATAGATTTTCCACAAGGCTATATTATTATCTAGGAAAAAAATTAAGCAAGAGAACAAATACAAATAAAATCTTTTGAGTAAAGAACTAGAGGTAGGATAAATAGATTAAAAGAAAAAGTGGGTGGTAAACCTTATCCAAGATATGTACTTTAAAAGCTAAAATACATGAAACAGAAAACAATGATTCTGAGACACCAAGGAATATGAGACAAAAACTAAAAGACTGAAAAAATAGTTTTTTAAAAAGCCTAGACACTCTATTTCAAGAAATAAAGAATGAAAACTATCTAGATCTATTAGAACTGGAAGGCAAAACAAAGTTTGAAAGAATCTACCAATCATCTCCTGAAAGTAAACCGCAAAGGAAAAGTCCTAGGAATGTTATTGCCAAAATCCAGAGTTTCTAGGTCAGAGAAAAAAATACTGTAAGCCTCCAGAAGTTCAAACACCACAGAACTGGGTTCACATAAGATGTAGCAGCTTTAACTGTACATGAGAGGAGATCTTAGAATACAACATTCCAAAAGTTAAAAAACATAGGCTTACAACCAAGAATAACTTAACCAGAAAAGTTGAGCGTATGGGTAAAAAAAAATATTAATCTTTAATAGAATAGAAGACTTTCAACCATTTCTGATGAAAAGACAAGAGCTGAATTGGAATTCTGAAATACAAACACAAAAACTGAGAGACAGCTAAAAAGGTAAATTTATTTGAGCAATTTGAAGAAGTCATATGATAATGTAGTGCTAATAAAATTCCTGATCCAAAAGGAGTAAAAAAAAAAAAACTTAAAAAAAGATATCTTAGATTGCCTCTTCAAACACTATTTTAAATGCAAAGAACTGAGGAAGGTAAGAAAAAAGCAGAGATAAGTCAGACCACTTTGAAAGCAATGTTTAGAATTTATCATACTTAAAAAGCAAGGAGTATAAAACAGAAATGCCATCCTTGGTCTAAACTTCTTTGTTTTCCATGCCAACACAAAAGAAATTTAGCTACATCAAAAATAAGTTTATCAGGGAGTGGAGCCAAGATGGCGGCTTAGAAGCAGCAGCAACCCACAGCATCCACGCAGCCACCCTAAACACCCATAGAAATATGACGCTGGACAAATTCTAAGACTCTCAAACTCAAAAAATACAGAGAACACATCTCTAGCGGAAGGCAGCTCGGCAGCAGGGGATCATCACGGCAGGACAGGAGCTGAAGTGCCCACCTTGAAACCGAAACCAAACGAAGCCAGGCCCTGGGGCAGTAGGAAGGAGCCAAGCAGATCCCAGCCAGTCTACAAGAGAGAAGATCAACAGCCTCCAGCACCTCCACATCTACCAAGGTGTGAAAAATAGGGATTAAAGAAAGGTGTGAAAAAGAGGGATTAGAGAAAGGCAGCTGGCTGGAGCCAAGACCAGCACAGCCTAAAACCGACATGTGGCCAGGCTCCGGACATGTGGCCAGGCTCCGGGTGGCCTGGAGGAGCTGAGCCTCCCAAGCCGCAGCTTGAGTCTACTTCAGAGAAGATCTAAAGCACCTGGAGCAAACTGCATAAGCCAGGATTAAAGGTCAGTGAAAGTGAGTGAAGTTTTCAAGCTAAATTTGGGGGAGGAAAAGCAGTTCCACCAATCTACCCCGGGGCAAGAAAGCAGTGGGGGAAAGGCAGAAATGGCTGTAACCAGTGGATGCCCCCACTGGGCTGCTTCAGAGCCCCTGGCCTGCGGACGCCTGAGGGGGGCTGAATGGATTTATCAGGGCCAAGTGCTCTTGCATTGAGCGGCCTGGATCTGGATCGTGGTCTTCTGTGGTGGTCCTGGGGTGCGCTTTCAGCAAGCCAAAACTGAGGGTACTTGCAACACCCCACTAATAGCTCCAGCAGCTGGGAAAAACTCCAGCGATTTGGAACAGAGCTTTCCCCCCTGGAAGCAGAGTTTCACAGAGCTCAAAAAACCAACCAATTAATTGACTGGCCAACATGAGGAAAAGGAAGAAAAATAAGAACAGCAATAAAACTCTAGAATCCTTTTTT
>CM053599.1:137401614-137461514 GCA_028646575.1 Pseudocheirus occidentalis | reverse complement strand
AGACACAAAATGAGGCTAATCATGCCATGTAGAAGAGGCAAGGGATAACTGTTACAACTTTACTTTCATTACTCTCATTGAATCTGGCTTAGGGAAGAAATGGCATAAACTCTAAAATGGGCATCATGCCACACAAGAGAGTAGGGGGTGTGGGGATGAGAGGGGGGATGACGGAGGGGAGGGCAGGGTCTGGGGAAGGGACGCTGGAAGCTCACACTTCAATAAAGGGACAGGGACAGGGGAGAGAACAGAACAAGTGGGGGGAGGGATAGGAAGGAGGGACATATGATCACTGTCACAATATGTCCACTATGAAGATGTCCTGTATAATCACACATCCACAGCCTGTATTGAATTGGTTGTCCTTCCAGCAGGGGTGGGTCACAAGGGAGGAATCGAAAGAATCTAGAATGTAAAGCTCTGCAATACCTGCAAATAGGAATCAAGATTTACAGGGGCTGGGATAGGGAGATCCTCCCTGCCCTACCAGAAAGTTAGAGAGCACACCAGGGGAGGGGCTCCACAGTGGGATGGCTGTTTTGGGGGTGGGGTTGGGGTAGGGGAAAGATGGGGAGAAAATTCGTAACTCAAAAATCTTATGAAAATGAGTGATGTAAACAAGAAAACAAATAAAATTTATTACATTAAAAAAATAATAAGTTTATCTTGCTTTGTTGTGACTTTTCCTAAATATTAAAATTCCAATAGTTTTTGTAAAAGTTTACATTATGCTATAATGAGGAAGACCAAGGTTAAACCTTGCATATAACATTTCTTTATTCCTAAACTGATGCTTTCTACGCAGTTCTTACCATCCAGGCAAAAAAAAAAAAAAAAGGAGGACAGAAAGAAAGAAACTACAAAAGTAAATCTAACTTCAAGTCACTTACCAAAGGCACTAAAAAGCTGGTATAGGTCGCTGGTTTTCCATTCTTTGGGGAATGTCACATGTAGAACATGATCTCGTTTAGGTTGCACTAAGAGACACATTTTTAAGGGAAGGTTTACATTTGAAAGGTGACTCAAGTACATTTACTATATTTCTTATTTCAAAGGCAACCAGAGGCTTTAATACTTTCTTTACTTTATTTTACTACAACAGACATTTTCTGGGTAAATACCAAGTCTAGATTAACTTGGGGATTCTCTATTAATATTACATGATTAACAAACAGTACTCAAGAACTATGACTCAATAATATTAATCTTCAATCAATCAATAATTTCAACCAATCAATCAAACTCAATATCATCTTACATGGGACCTTAGTTTTTACTTTAGTAAATTATAATTATAATACTAACAACAAATAGCTAACATTTATAGCGTCTACCATGTGCCAAGAACTGTGCTAAGCATTTTAGAATTATCTCATTTAATCTTTACAACTACCTAGGAGTAGTAAGGATTAAATAAATGCTATTATTATCATCATTTTACAGATGAGGAAACTTAAGCAAACAGAAGTTAAATGAAATGCCTGGGGTCACATAGCTAGAAAGTGTCTGAGGTCACATTTGAATTAAGGTCTTCCTGACTACAAGCCACCTAACCCAACTGTCTACAGTGTGAGAACCTCCCAGAATCCTTATGTTAGAATATTCCTTCTTTTTACAATATCTCCTTGACACTCTCATTAGTTTTATTTTTGAAGACATAAAGATCTCCTTGTTCAGGATCTTTCACTGAATCATTTCTTCTCATTTTAATCTCTCACTCCATGTGTTGATTTATTCTAAGTGAAGCAGAAAAGGGGAAGATGAATGAGACAGGCAGAAGAAAGAGAAAAATGATAAGCATTTTTCTTCTAAATATATCGGTTTTTCATAGGTTTTTTAATGGGAGAAAAATCGCCAAATACTAGCTATAGGTTTTTTTTTAATTTGTATAAGATAATGGTAGAAGAACTACTGAGTTTAGTTAATTAACTATAAGTAAAACAGATTCTAATTTTTTCCTACATAAACTAGTGTAAGAAGTGATATTATGTATCTTGTTTTGCTCCCACAAAAGTTATTGGAAGATAATCAATAGCTGTGGGGAAGCTTGCTTATCTTACTAAAGACAGTGGCCTTCCTGGAACTATGACAATGGCCAGAGGGAACTAGAAAGGTGGAGGTGTGGCAAACAGCTGGGACCTTAAAGGGCAAGCCTGGTCACAAGTATCCTCACTACCATACCTATGTAATCTGCATATAATCTGCCTATCTTGAGGTTATGTAGGGAAATAAATCATGAATCTGAGGAATTTGACTAACCCTAAGTCTACCAGGAAGGACAGAACTGTATAACCTCACTGCTCCTTCTGCATCAGTGTGGGTGTGTTCCTAGAGAGCAATCCTTGCTGGAAGTGTAATAAACACCTTCCCCTGCACAGTCTGTTTCTGAATTCTTTCACTGAGATGTTTGCTGTTTTAAGGGGCATATCATGTGGATCTTCTAAGGGTCCCCCAGGAAAGCAATGGACAGCAAGTCCATTGTGACTAGTGTTTGTCACACTAGTCATAAAAATCTGGAGATCAAGAAATCAGAGTTCTGATTGAAATACTTTAGAAAGCATATGAAAAAGAAACTTCAAATCATATAAGCAATGGAAAATAAATATAAATAGGAGTTAATCAAAGCTGAAGGGCCCTATTAATTTAATTACACTAACCATAGAGTCACTGTCCACTTTTAAATGAATCAGAAGCTTTCTTAAGAGATATTTCATCAGCTAGTCCTAAAATACCACACATTGAATTTTTCAAATTCAAAGAAATCAAAATCACTTACAATCTGGTCCTTCCAAATTGAGATATGGGATATCCATGACCCTCATAAGAAATAACCTAAGATGACAAGAAAGGAGAAATGGTCATGGCCAAACTTATATTTTAATTTAAAGAAAAGGAAATATAAGATTCTATAAATATTATGAACAGAAACAACTTTATTCTACAAATCCTAGCAATAATTAAACGCCATCTATATAAGAAAAAAATATTAACGTGGACTATTTAGTGACCACATATAGAAAAGGAGCTTTGGCTAATGTCAATAAGCACCACTAAAATGGTACAAAGCAACACAGCCATTTAGCCGATGATGAAACAATGTAAGTATTAACAAGTATAACCTAAGAAAGTTCTTGCCATCTAAGTCCTTAAACACTATCCAACAGTTCAACAACAGAATATCGATATATTCTGTATCAATATATTGATATCAATATATCAATAATCAATATATTCAATATCAATATCAGAAACTGATGATTTTATCAGCACAAATGATATTAAAGTGGAATTATTATCTCTTTTGACACTGTATCCTAAGAACTACAGAACCTTACAGCCAAAACCTTGGGTCTTCTCCTAATAAGAACATGAGCTCTCTGAGAGCAGAGATTATCTCCCTTTCCCTCTTTGTATTCCCAGTACTTATCCTAGTTAAGCAAGCAAATGCTTTATTCATTCATTCATCCTAAACAATGACTTTTTCTGGTTGTGAATAACAAACAAAAGTATCAAACAAACAAAAGTATCAAACAAAAGATAAAGAATGTTATGAGCTGTCATGAGTATTTCTGCATCCCAATGATGGTAAGATAGGAGCTAATTATAACATAGGTTTCTATTTTTGTTTCTTAAATGAGAAGGCTCTTAAAAGTATCAAAGATAATTTAATATTTTAATAGATTCATGATGTCTGCTGTATGGTCATAGTCACTTCTCATCTTCAAATTCCTTTCCACATATTTCCATAAATTCTCCATCGTAGATATATCCAATGGACTGAAGAATTTCCTCTCTGCCTTTTAATATTTCTTGGATACTAAGTGATGAGGGATATGTATAGGTGTTTCAGGGACCCCAATGACCAGAGTCCCTGAGTGGGCAATCTGAAATGAATTCTCAGGCTCAAGCATTCTGAGTCAAGTTGGTAAAAGTTTATTGCTATCTATACAGTGGACAGGAGGTCTTAGGGAACCTGCAACCTTAAATGAGTCATAGGTATATTTTTATAGAATAATCTATACCATTACCTGTGCCTATTATGCTAACTAGGTGAGTATGGGTGGGATTAGGGAGGAGTTAAGGAGTGGTCAGTGCTTAAAGGGACATGCACTTTTAGTATCAACTGTGCAGGCATAATTCACTGGGAAATTGGGGGGCTGGGGGTCGGTTCGTGGAAGTATGTCTTAAGGCTTGAAATGTCACTAAGTCAACTAGCGGTTAGGGCTGACTGAGAAGTGCCCAGTCTGTTACCCATTAATGTCCTGTTTGACAAGATGGGAGTTGGGAGTACACATATGTTCCAAGCTAAAGGGATCCAGGATGTGTATAATGAGTTAAGGAGTATACACATGACTGAGTCTACGATATATGTGATAGATACCCGTACACAGCTGCTTCAGCCAATACACAGTTGGGTCAAACCACAAAATTCTATAGATGCTGATGACCACTATAACAGGAAGAGAGGTAAGTATTTTGTTAGGGCATGCTGCTAGGGAGAAACTGCCTGATACAGTGTTCTGGAGCTAGGCAGACTTGAGGCTAGAGAGAAATGTGATTTTACAAACTGTGATTCAAGCACAGGCACCCAAGTACCCATCACCAAGTAACATTCATGCTGTATGCAAGTTATCCCTCATTCTCAAAATTACTTGTTTGCCTCTTATTTTACTTTTTATGTGTGTCTTGGATTATGACTCTTGTCCTACTTCTCTCAAAGCAAATTGCTGTTATAAATTATTCACTTTTCTCCTAATCCTCCAAATTCTCTTTTCTATTCATTAAAAACGATTGTTTTTATTGATTTTTAAATTTTTATTTACTCAACTAAAACTCTACAAAACTTCTACTTTTTGATAACGAAAAGACCTATCAATTAAAAACTTCTTTATCCTTGGAACAAGTCTTGTATTACACTGTTGTCATTACCCTACAATAAAGACCCTAGAGCATAGTGATCTATTTAACAAGTGATAGCACTAATAATCACATTAATCAAAGTGATGGGGTACAGCTTCTGGGAACCCCCTCTCTCTCCTAGAATCTTCCCATTTGATAAAACATTTGCCTGAGGCCATAGGCCTTTCATAGCCATAGGCCTTTCACTTTGCCCAAATCTTTATTCCTCCCTTTTCTAGCAACTTCCCACTCTCGATCCTCCCAAAAGATCCATACCCAAATCTGTTACACCTTGAACTGGTCTAGCCCACCAATGTCTGTAGTCTCCAGGCAGCCTCCAGCAACTTTCCACCCTTAATCACTCACTACTGGATTCTGACCCCATTGATTCCTCCTGAAGACCCTCCCCAAACTCATTACTGGAGTCTGACTTCATTGATTCTTCTTGAAGACTCTCCCCAAACTCCTCCCCTAGACCACCCCTAGATTCCTCCCACAACCTTTCTATATATAAGACCCCATTTTCTAGCACAGACTTGCTGTGTCAGATGATTCTGGCTTGCTTGTCCAAAACAAGCCTTACAGATACCGAGGCTCCTTAAGAGTCTACCCAATATGGCAAACTTTTAATAAACTTTGCTTTTCTTTGGCTGAGAAAAGACTTGAGTTGAAATCATTTGGCAGGACCCAAGCATGTTGGTATTTTGGGGTCTTGAGCACCCCTAACCCTGACCTCATAAAAAAAAAAAAAAAAACGAAAAACACTACCCATGACAATAAAATCTTTAACTGTCAAAATGATTTTATTTTAAAAAAATAATTTCTCATCTATAATACAATTTTGTGGTCCTGATCTACTGATTTCTAGTCTATTTTTTTTAATGTGTGTATGTTTGAAGATTCTTTTTACCTAATAAATTAATCCTAACACCTAAAATTTGACTGAAGGAATTAATTCAAACTAAGAACTTGGGAAATCATTCTTACAAATACATTTGAAGTCTCAATATAATATTGTACCATAAAAATTAATAACATTAATTCTCTATCTGGAAAACTCAGATTAATCCATCAATTCTAGTAAATCCTCTATAGGTTTAGGAACCTAAATATCTAAGTAAAATTATATTCTTTGAAATATATATTCCTGAAAAAGGAAAAAGCATTAAAATATGATAAGATTGCAAGAACAAGAGATATATGAAGAAATGATAATTCATATAACAGAAGAAATATAATACAGCTTCTTTAAATAGTAGTTTTCCTATTGTATTCACCAAGCATTAATTATTATTAATTACTTAGATTCAAGAAACAATAAAGGTTATAAAAATTTTAAGTGCTAGAAGTAGTTTCCAACTGAAGATTAATTGTGACGCAAAATGGCAGCTAGATGTGTGTAGTACATAAGAGTGCTGGACTTGAAGTCAAGAAGTCCCGAATTCAAATCTTACCTCAGATATTACTCTGGGTAAGTCATTTAACCTCTCTGAGCCTCAGTTTAATATATATAAAATGAGGTGATCCAAGGTTGCTTCTAGCTTTTAATCTATGATCCCTTGGATCATCTTTAACATGATCAGCCAGAAGTTTAAAAAAAAATTAATATCCAAAACTTTAGTTAATAGAGAACTTTTCAGAACACATTTGAAAGTATGACATTATTAATAAATGATATCTCAGACTAGTGTTTATTTGGTTTGGTTTACCAATTAATTGGAGATGAGAAAAAGGTCAAATTTAAATTAATTTTTCTAACTATATAACATTTTGCAATTATTACAGGGAAATTACTAAATTGATAATTTAGATTCTAATTTAGAATTTGTAATAATTAGAATGTACTACTGTTCCTCACTTTTGTACACTTTGTCAAAAAAGGGATTTAAATAACTCAAGTTTGAATGAATTTATATAGGAACCACATTTAATCCACTTAAAAGTATTTTTTAGACTTTATTTAGCACTACAGCAAATATATTATGTTGCTAAAAACTAATAATAAATGACCCATCTAATTCTAATGAAAGTTCAATAGTATCTCTACTTAGAAAGTGTTAACTATTTTTGGTCTGCATGTACTAGAAAATAGCAAAACGATAACAGCTGAAAGTTTTCATTGATTCTTACTGTCCTTAATTCTTTTTATTACTAAGATATTCCTCTGTTGTACCTATATTGTCTCATTCAGTAAAGTAAGAAAATGAGTTTAAAGAGAAATAATTTTATTGAAAATGCATTAACAAAAGATTCTTTTTTGTTTGTTATTTTTAATTACAGGCTTACCTAATACTATATTTTGGAAAACTTGTGGAATCTTTCCAATGGGCCTATACAGGTATGTAGTCTGTGATTTGGTATTTTAAAAGATCTTCCTTGATTAATCTCATTAATAAAGGGGTTATTTATAGAAACTATGTAAATTTATTTTCTGTGCTAAATGTCTCTGATAGTTAAACTTGAAAAGAACATCTATAATAGGTGCCTCTGATAGGTCTATGGGAACCCCTCTTGAACTCTCCTTGAATCTTCCCACTTGATCTAGGGGATCCCCTTTGTCTGAGGCCATAAACTTTCCATTATTACTATTCCCAAATCTCTGTTACTCAGAAACTAGCCTAGGTCTCTACTGTCTGTTACCTTTGACTGCTTCCCACCCTTGATCCCATCCCATCAAAATCCCATTCTCTTGGCTACTAGGAATCTGACCTCCAGTCACCCTAGTCTCTGCAAGATCCTCCTTAGATTCCTCCTCAAGATCCTCCCTGGACCCCTTCTCACATCACCCCCACACTACTAGACCACCCTAAATCCCTCCGACAGTCTTTCTGTATGTAAGATCCATCTTGCCTCCATTAAGATGCTCAGATTCAATCTGGCCCACTTTGTCAATAAGAGCATCACATGCTTAGGTTCCTTAAGAGTCTACCCAATATGGCAAATCTTTAATAAACTTTGGTTTACTCTGGCTGAAAGAAGATGTGGGTCGAATTCATTCAGGCAGGCCCTAGAATGTATTTTGGGGTCCCTAGCCTCCCTAAACCTCAACATTCTAGACCTCAACACCTCCACTTTCTCACTCTCTTCTTAACCCCTTACAATATTGGCTTCCAACTTCATCGTTCCAATGAAACTGCTCCCTCCAAAGTTACCTGTGAACTTAGTTACCAAATCCGATAGACTTTTCTCAATCCTTATTCTCCTTGATTTCTCTATAGCCTCTGACACTGTTAATTACTCTCTCCTCCTTGACAGTCAAATTATTACAGCCTACAGCAAATCATTTCTATTATATAAAACTTTTTTTGAATTAAAATTAATTTCTAATTAAAATACCCAAATGACAAAAAACTATCCAAACAACATCATCTACTTATTATTTCAACCAAATAGAAAGTCCTTATGTACAATTTATTAATAGCTTTTCTTAACTTTTTCCTACGCCTCCAATTTAGTGATTTGGTTTTGGACGTTGGAAGAGGGACTCAAACCACGTCAAAACACTGAAACCTCACACTGCTTGTAATTTGGCAGCCAACAATATGTTGAGAGAGTCATGAGACTATAAAATAAAGTCTTGTATTTGCACCTTTGCTTCTGGGAATACAAACCAAGGCAAACTAGCAAATTCTCATCAGCCTCGTAAAATGCTGCTTGTAGACCATTATGCTAGGAAAAAATGTGTGGTCTTTGAAATTTTAATAAAACTCTTTTAAGTGAATGTATACAGGCCAGCTGTCACAGGGTCTACAATGATTCTTTAAAATGAGAGTCTGGGGGCGGCTAGGTGGTGCAGTGAGTAGAACACCGGCCCTGGAGTCAGGAGAACCTGAGTTCAAATCCGGCCTCAGACACTTAACACAAAAAACTAGCCGTGTGAACTTGGGCAAGTCACTTAACCCCAACTGCCCTCCAAAAAATAAAAAAAGCAAAAAAAATAAAAATAAAAAATAAATGAGAGTCTGAAGTACTTTACATAGAAATCACCTTATATGACATTAAATTTTAAGCAAAAACAGGGAAAAACTGTAAACAAGCAAAAATTTTGATATACATATGAAAGGATGTTCTTCACTGTGAACTAGGAATAATTAGAATGTCTTTCATCTTTAGCTATCAAAAGATATTCACTCAAACCAACAATCCTATAAATTTTTGTTCTTATTTCTGTGATGGTGGTATGTGACCACAGAAGCATTGACAAAAAAGTCAAGAAAAATCCTGTTTCAAGATCCTTAATGTAATTCCTATCTCTTTTCATGAATATGTTACCATTTATTTAGCATTTGTTTGACATCAACAACAAAGAAGATACCTTCCGCCATTATCTTCAGTATAGGTCTCACACAATGAGGTGGTCTTACTCTTTACCAAAGCTATCCTATCTACTTGTTCAAGTGATCCCATTCCATCCTCTTCCAATATATTAGCCTCTTTGTAATCCTTGGTCTCTCACTTATTTCTAATCTCTCCCTGTCTATTGACTCACTGCCTTCTGTTTTACAAATATGCCACTGTCTCCCCCATCGTGAAAAAAAAAAAACACCTTCACTTGATCCTTCCATCCCTGACAGCTACTGTCCTATCTTTCTTCTGCCTTTGGTAACTAAACTCCTCGAAAAGGCGATCTGCAACAGGTGCATCCATTTTCTCCCCTCTCACTCTTCTTAATCCCTTACAATCTGACTTCCAACTTTATCACTCCACAAAACTGTTCTCTCCAAAAGCAAATTAAAACAACTCTGAGGTACCACCTCACACCTATCAGATTGGCTAATATGACAGAAAGGGAAAATGATAAATGTTGGAGAGGATGTAGGAAAATTGGGACACTAATGCACTGCTAGTACAGTTGTAAACTGATCCAACCATTCTGGAGAGCAATCTGGAACTATGACCAAAGGGCACTCAAACTATGCATACCCTTTGATCCAGCAACACCACTACTAGGTATATATCTCAAAGAGATCATAAAAAAGAAAAAAGGACCTACATGTACAAAAATATTTATAGAAGCTCTTTTTGTGGTAGCAAAGAATTGGAAGTTGAGAGGATGTCCCTCAAATGGGGAATGGCTGAACAAGATGTAGTAAAAGAATGTAATGGAATAATACTACTGTGCTACAAGAAATGAAGAACAGGCTGATTTCAGAAAAACTTGGAAAGACTCATATGAACTAAGGCTGAGTGACGTGATCAGACCCAGGAGAACATTATACGGAGTAATAGCAACATTGTTTGATGATCAACTATGAATAATTTAGCTCTTCTTAGCAACATAATAATCTAAGACAATTACAAAGGACTCATGATAGAAAATGCTATCCACATCCACAGAAATAACTGATGGGACTCTTGAACGCAGATCAAAGCATATTATTTTAACTTTATTTTTCTTATGAATTTTTTTCCTTTCATTCTGTTTCTTCTTAATATAGAAATGATTTTAATATAGATTGTGTTTAATTAATATAGCTTAATATAGAAATGTTTTACATGACTGCACATATATAACCTATATCAAATTGCTTACCACTTTAGGAAGAGAGGGGAGGGAGAAAAATCTGGAACTCAAAATTTTGTAAAAATTAATGTTAAAAACTGTCTTTATATATAATTGGAAAAAATATTACTTAAAATAAAAAATAGATAAGTAAAAAGAGATTGTTCTCTCCAAACAAAATTGAAAAAAAATGAAAAGTGAACTTTCAATTACCAAAAAAATTGAAAAGTGAACTTTCAATTACCAAGTCCAATGGTCTTTTCTCAATCCTCATTCTCCTCCTAGATCTCTCAAAAGCCTCAGACACTGCTGACCACTCCCTCTTTGATAATCTTTCTCTAGGTTTAGGGACTCCAGTTTCCTGGTTCTCTTCCTCACTGACTCTTCCTTCTCAGTCTCCTTTGCTGGATCCTCTTGCACATATCATATCCTGTAATCAAAGCTGTCCCTCAGGGTTCTGTCCCTGGCCCTCTTTTCTTCTCCCTATATACCACTTCATTTGGCCATCTCAGCACCTCCCATGGATTTAATAACTCTCTCTCCATACTGGTAATGCTCAAGTCTACTTATCCTGCCCCAAACTCTGCTGACTTCCAATCTTGCATCTCTAATTGCCTTTCAGATTTCTCAAACTAGTAAACATCTTAAACTCAACATGTCTAAAACTGAACTCATTGTTTTTCCCCTTAAACCTTCTGCTCTCCTACCTTCCCTGTTACTGTGAAGGACAAAGCCATTCTCCCAAACCCTCAGGCTTGCAACCTAGGAATTACCTTCAACCTGTCACTATCTCTCACAAATCCGAAGCAGTGGTTAGCTGATAAGCCAGTAACCACCAAAAAGGTGAGCATAAGAGGTATTTTTAAAACAGACTAAATGAAAGTTTCAAATAACGTAGCACAATTGTTTGCTAGGAAACTGTTGCAGAGCCACACTAAAACCCACCTCAAGCCAGTTTTCTCTAAGGAAAGGCTTCATGCAGCTAAGAGGCAGGTTAGGATCAGACAATAGGCAGGGAATCCAATTAGCTATAGACAATTCAAAAGAGAAGTCTTTCCCTGTGTGTTCTGAAGGGTATGCTACAAAAATAAAGAGACTCATGCACCAAATCTTTCCAGTCACCTGAATTCAGATGTAATGATCACCACCAGGAAGTCATAGAATCACTGAACCTGAGGACAGAGACTGTCACAGGCTGTCACATACAAACTTAAGAGTCAGTCAGGAGATCCCTGGATACTCAGAGCCTAATACATATATATAGACACACATACATACACATATATTCAGAAGGACCTTTGGTGAGCTGCGTGGACTTAAAATGTCAAAGCACATTTTCACAAAGAAGAAAACTTATTCTAATTTCTTTGACAAAGCAAAATCTCAAGTCATCAAAATTCTCAATCTCTGTCAAAATGCTAGTTACTTCATATAACCAGGCCAAAATGTAGATTTAATTTTACCTGCTGTCATCAAAACTATATACTCTTCTTTCCAATAAACTTCCCCTGAAGAGAGATTACACATATAGCATTATAGATATATTTTCAAGTTGAAATAGTGCTTCTCTCACCCCAATGAAAACTAGAAGACAGAACAGTAAAATCTAATCTCAATGCAATTTTAGTGAAGAATTAATTTAGAATTTAGCTTCACTATGTACCTTTCAACTAAAAACTGAAACATTCAATGACTCACCATGTCTACTGTACTTGCAAATAGTCTTGGTATTTCCTCCAGGCCACAGCAATAAAAGAACTGCATAAGAAGCTTGTATGCTAAGGCTCATCATTATACATATTTATGGGCTATGAAAAACTAATTTTATAGTCAGGGGGAAAAGGCAAGCAGTAATGTGTCCCAAATCAGACTATTTATTTTGAATGCTCAGTAATGCTTCTGTGCAAAATATGAGTGAATGCACAGAAGAAAGTTGTTCTAGAATCATTTTAATTCTAGTCAGCTATGGACACAATTTTCAATCAAGTCACTCGCTCTTTAGACAAAGAGAATGGTGCCTGACATTTGTTTCCCAGGGTCAATTAATATGCTTTCCTCTGAACAGAGATGTAGCATTACCAACACTAATGTGAGGAAAGTTCATTTGAAGAGTATTCACCTAATGAACCATATCAAATTATATCTAGAATATACAGGAATAAAAACGCTGAAGTAGTCATTCAACAGAGGCTATATCTATAGGTCATGTAGAAGAATAGGTTTTAAAATATGAGTAAATTAACACAATGACTGCTAAAGACAGTTAAAAGTCACCAAGAACTATAAAAACCCATTGGTTAGTTTGTGAAAACAAAAATTATCTTTCTTTAAATACAAACAGTAAGTTCCTGGAGTATATTTCTCTATTTTGAGACTGTTGTTCTTTAATACAAGATAACAATGGATCCTTAAAAAAAGCCACTCACCTGCTTGCTTTGAGCAACTTATGCCCAGTGAGTATAAGGCAAGGCTGCTTTCATGCATTTCACTGCTAATCTCCTCCTAATGGAGAGGATGAGCTGCTAAAATATGGATGTGTGGGTTGATATTATTTTTCCAAACAAGGCAGAATTAAAGTAAACATATTAAGTCAATACTTACGTCGAAGAGAAATTTTTGTAAAGCAATAAAAGCATCTTCACCACATCATGACAGCTTGGTATTTGGACAGTCTCATACTGCTTTCTAAGTGTCAGTACTGTCGATGATGCCAGGGCTCTAGGATGAGTTCAGGTGAGTGCCATTTATGGTTTCTCACACAGACTAGCCCTCAAACACAAGGCTAGTTTATTTAATATCAAGTCTTTTGCCTAATTAATTCAATAATGCAAGACAACAGATGATAATCTAAGACAAACCTTTCAGTAATGGTTTCTTGAAAACAAGTACTGATTCTGAGATAGTCTACAAAATCAGTACAGACACAATAAGGAAGTCAGAAAAGCGAGAAAATAAATTAATAAGCAATACTCTCCTTCCCCTTCTCTCTGCCTCATGGCAGCCTCTACTTGTAAATTATTCTTGAAGTACCTATTCTAAGGTGATACTTGAAGAGTCTTAGGTTAGTGGTTTGGAGCAATGAGAGAAAAAGGCAAAGAAGCACAAGGAAGAAGAGACAGCTTCAATAAATAGATGTGGGACCAATGCATACTGTACTGAGTGATAACAAATTCAGTAGGCTCACTACTTCTTTGAACTTTTCTAGAAGACTGTACTCATTACAACTTACCAAAGTACTTGCTTTCGAATATACTTTTGCATATTTTTGCAAAGACTCCCCAAATGGACTTCATTTTTAAAGTGTCTGTTTATCGAGGCTCATTTTATCTGGAAATGAATGTGCATGGCAGGTGATTTGATGGAACTTAAAAGTAGGTTGAGTTATAACTCCCCATGGTTTAAGTTACACTTCTGAAGATGCCTACAGGGTATAAAACACTATTTTTAAAAGGATGGTGATGCATCTAGTTCCCCTGTGCTGCTACCATTAAAAGAGAATTAATCCAACACCCTTCAATTCTGGGGATATTTGCTTCTACAGCATGTTGTGGGTGAATGCCACTTATCACTTGGCTGCTTTCTCCTATCTTGCCTCTGTCTTCATCTCCTGAACTCTCCCCACAGTAATCATCAAAGAGTCCTGGAAGACCGTACTTGAAAAGCATTGCTTCAGCTTTATGTGCTAACTCCAGAAAATAAGCTGAAGGAGAAGATCTAGCTGCCATTCTCTTATTTCTTCATAATCCTATAAAACTGCTACCAACATAGAAGACAGGTGGTTTCTCCCTCATAATTCAATTTTGTATTGAAATCTTTTAAAGTAAAATACAGATCACCATGAAGTATTCTCTCAAAAAGCTCACTAAGCCACTCTTATCCTATAAAAGAAGTCTTTACACAGTTGAGCACTTCGGCTCTTTCCCCTTCTGTCAACACACAACCCAAAAATACACAATTACACCAAAAAGCTTATATGTGGCACCAACTGACAAGAAAAATAAGATATTCTCTCTTTCCCCGGTAACAGTATTAAATACTTACAACTTGCCCTAAATCTATAACAATATAAAAGTTATATATGAGTATTAAATTGTTATATAGGCAAACTTAGAATTCTTTATTCAATAACTTAAAATATGAGAGTTTATGTGCCTAAAGATTTAGGTATCTTTCAAGGGAAGGCAGAGGAGAAAGAGGAAAGGAATTAGATCCATAGTTTCATGCATATAAAGAACTCATGGTATGGAAACTCCCTACTTATGCAGAGCCACTATGACTTATGTCCTTGGAGAGGTGCAAAGTTCTGGGACATAAGTGCCTTGTCTCCAATCTTTCTGACTCCAAGGCAGTCCCTATATTATTCACTTCACTTAAACTTAAGATAATTAAATATAAACATAAGGGTATTTTAGAGTACAAGTAGATTTGTGCTTTGGAAACACTGAGGTGCCTGAGACAAAACAAGGTGCCTAATATGAACAGCTGACAAAGTGGTTCAGAATCTTCTTTTCTCCTTCAATAAATCAAAAAGTATTTATTAATTATATGTATTTACAAATACTAGCATTTATTGCTACTACTTTGTGTCAGGCTCTGTAACAGGATTAGAGATACAAAGACAAAAATCAAACAGCTTCTGCCCCCAAGAAGCTTTCATCCTCTGAGAAAATACATGTCCATATATGCACATATACAAGATAAATACACAGCAAATTGCACAGAAGGGAGCATTAGCAGCTAGGATGAGAAAAGATCTCATGTAGGAAGCAGTGTTTAAATTATGCTTGGCAAGGATGTTTTAAAAAAAATACTATAGTGAACAAGACTAAATAAGCATTTCCCTGTGTTTTATATGATATAAACAATTAAGGTATTTCATAAGAAAAACTGAGTGATATTCTTCTCACTAAAATATTAAACATGGAAATGAAGCATCAATAACAGTGATTGCATCTGACAGTTTTAGGTATGAAAAGAAACTTAATTTCCTCTGTTTTATTCTAAAATTCCTCTGACCTGCCCTTCAGTTCAGGGGTTTTACATACCAACATAGTCCCTTGAACCAGTTTATAAATTGTGTCAATACTTGCCCCATTGTTCCATAACAAAATCAGATTGGGTAACGTTAGTCAAAGCAATAGCTGTGTGTCTCAAATATAGGATGGAATGAGACATACAGAGTTAAAATAGTCATCAAGTCAACTGTAAGTAGATTTTTTTTACTTTTTTTTCTTGTCAATGGCTAGAGCTACACAGAACACCACATTTAAAGATCAGCTGTTGCACACAAAGTATAGGTTACATATGGAGATGGAAAGTTGAAGTACAAGGTAACAAAGATACCCATCATATGAAAATGAAAATGTCTTCTTGGTAGTAGCATTCCTAGATTCTATCTCAGAGAAATCTATGTCACAAAGTATATTGCAGCAAAGTAGTTCCATTTGGTAACTCATGCAAAACAATTTGCTTAAATATACATTTGGAAATTTTACACTGAACAAAATCCATATTTACAGATATACAGGATGTTTTGATATATTATGGACTCATGCAAATGAATACTTAGAAAAAGCAACTACATTTTAGAATTATGTTCATAATTTTAGAATTATGTTTCATACCTAAACAAAGATGACACAATTTTAATTTGTATTGTGAGTCAGCCTCTCATTTAAAAATGCTGTGCCATGCTAATCTTTAAAGGCAGACCCAAGTATTTCGCTGGGAAAGGTATTGTCATAGCAGTGAGATAAATACTGATAGTGAGAATTGGTGACGCTCCCCTTTAACTCTTCCTTTCCTTACTCCAGCTCCTTTTTATTACTGGGAAGAAAGATAATAAAAAAAGGTCAAGTGAAGGAGAATTCTTCTGGCTTTTAGTTCTTCTTTTCTCCAAATTATAAAGGGAATGGGGGAAAAGTAAATACTTGGCTTCCCTAAAAACCAGGGCTATGCCACCAAAACAATGCAACTTTGGGCAAGTCACTTCATCCCTTCTGTGCAGCATGGATGATAGCTGTCATTCCTTCTTCTTTCCTAGCATCCTCTCTAAGCTTTACTATCTTGCTTGTGGCTTCTTAGTCCTCTGCTTCTCTACTGGTCCAAAGTCCTCAAAATATGAAAAGGAAATAAAACAATCTCATCTCAGGCATAAACAACAGTATAACACAAAAACTGCATGAAGAAAATACAGAAATCTATTTTTTTAAATTAAACATATGGAATTCAGCTCAAATTCTATAAAATTTAGTTTAAAAACTTAAAATTCTATAAAAACTATAGTGTCATTCACAGGCTTTCGGCTTATTTGAATGAGACAGGATTTTGGAAGGCATATTACTCCCTCATTTCAAAGTTTAGGAAACTGAAGACCAAAAGGATGATGTGACTTGTTCCAAAGTTCTGCTAACTCTGTTCTGTTAGCAGTAAAGTTGGGACCCAAGTCCCAATCTCCTGACTCCACACCCAGCACTCTTGACATTCTGCTCCACTGAATTTTAGAGAACTAAAGCAACAAAGAAACACAATTTTCTGAAAAATAAACTGATAAAAAGCTGTCTACAATTCTATGACCAAGATTCAAAATATCCCAAAGAAACTCCTACTAAAAAAAAAAAGATTATTTCTCATAAAAAAATGAGACAGAAATGTAATTTTGTACTTTCTATGGTACAATGAAATATGAAAGCAAAGAATATTTTTAGCCTGTACCAGATTAAAAGGATCTTTCCAAAGAATCTGCTTTAAATCTATTTTTCCTACATATTGATGAAAACTAACCAAGGCTATAAAAGAGAGTAAATCTTTTCCATACTACAAAAGTCTCCAAGATAAACAGGAAGAAATGTTATTAAAAATAACCCCACCATTAGTAGTAGCTTGAACTTCATTTCAATAACTAAAATATAACACTCTCCCAGTACTTTTACCCTGCCCTCAAAGTCAAACAGAACAAGGACTTCATATGGAAGATGTTTGGGAACAAAAGCAAAATGGTGCAAGGTAATAAAGCCTTATAATAAAACTCCACCTTTCTATAAATGTGAAAGTTAAAAAGTCCTTCTAATCCATATTCAGTCTTCACACATTGCCTAAACTCCAATTATTTAAAATTCCCAGAAGGGATCATTAATAAAAAGAAATTAGAATACTAATTTGAGATAATGGAAAATAAGGTAGGCTTGAGGTTTTGTGTTTTGTTGTGGATTGAGGTAAGGATGGGTAACAGTGAGAGGAGCCACATTTAGTTACTTTTAAATACAAGAGTCTGGCCCAAGAAGGACAAAGTAATATTTATACACTTGTGCTGTCTGCCAGCCACTCAAATGGTAAAAAGAATATATGCTTAGTAAATTTCATATTTACTAACAACTGATACAAACATATATGCACTAAGATTTTATTCATATCAATAAAAATTTATATATCCACAAAATAACAAAAACCACAGATTTATATATCCACAAAATAACAAAAACCACAGACAAGCACAAAGAGCTTTCAATGACTGCTGAGTATTTTTCCTTGAAGAAATAGTTTAATAAATGGTAACATCAAGATTTTAAAGACAGAAATCGTACCTGTATTTAAGAGGAAATGTTTTATCAATTAGGATAAGATCAATAACATAAAACAAAATGTACCCAACATCATTGTATTTCCCCCTACCTAAACAGGTTAACCCCAACTGCCCTCCAAAAAGAAAAAAAAAAGAATAATTGATTGTACTTGATTATCTTATCCTAGTGCAGTATGACAAATTTTATTCATTACCTCACATTTGGAGTCCTGGTTGATTTTCAAATGTCTCAGACAAAAAAGAATGTCTTACAAATAAAGGGGAACAAAACAATGAGAAATTAAACAGGTTAAGCAAAGCTTCATGGAAAGATTTCAGAGATGGTTTCCCCAGTGAAACTGCTCAATCAGTTTTTTGTATCCATCTACATTTAGCTAAATTCTCACCAAGTTAATTGTTCTTTATTACAATAAAATTGTGTGCAAATAGTTTCTTTGATTATATCTGCCATGACATTGAGTCAAATTAAATGTATTGTAAATCTTTAAGGAAGGAATACAACTTATAAACTGTCTCTTTTGATAGATCTGTACATATGGCTGACATGGAAATAAATTTAGCATGTAAAGCAGATGTTATATATTTACCACATTCACAGGGACTTACTGCAATGGAAAGAGATAACTAAATGTTTTAAAAACTAATAAAAGCTATTTTTCTACTAAGAACTATTATAAAAGTCAAATTCAAGCAGAACTATAAGATGGCTGGCATCAAAGCTTAAGAAATTACTTAATGGTTCTTTTTATAGAATATGCTGTCGTCCGGCCTGTTAATTAAACTGTTTTAAAAGCACAAGATGGTAATTTCTGTAGTATATGCACATAAAATATCAGATAAAGTTCCTGGCTTTTGGGATATCTATTCTTCCTCCCTTTGCTATATAAATTCAGAATCTATGATCATTCAGTGTACTCTTCATTATCTATGCAAAAAAGAATTTGCAGAATAGAAGTGTAAACAATAGAAATGTTTAGCCTTTATAGGGTAAAGCATTTATGTGAAGCTTCTAATTATAAATTATTCTTATCTAACTATATGTAACATGCCGTCCTTAATGTATTAAAAATGTATTAAAAAAGGTGAAAAAGATACATACTTTTTTACTTATTCTTCCTAGTACTAGAGTTGAGTTTGTGTTGCTTACATCACACCTTTTTAGCAGTCTATACTAGGATAAACAGTACATACTTGTAAGACAGCAAGGTCACATGTGGCCTACTAGGTCCTTAAGTGTAGTCTTTTGACTGAATCCAAATTTTACAGAAAAAATCCTTTTATTTTTTGTTAATTCATTTTTGTTCGTCTTTTGTATTTATATTTTTTTAAATGAACGTATTTTAAATGCCAAAGAATAAAATAACTTTCAATGAAATAATCATCCGAGATTGAATGCCATAATTAGAACATTACTAAGCCATAAGGACTAAATTGACAGCTGCTATACTAATTATTTAGTTTATGGAGGTCAAGCATGCCAGTTGGTTATCAGATTCTGACAATGCGTACCCATGTTTCTGTTTGAGTGGAATTTGTAAACAGTTGCCCAACTCAACAGTATTTTTAAATTCTGTCTGCTTAACAGCCTATCATATCAAGGACCAAGAGAATACTGAAGGAAGAGAAGAGATCTTTTCATTAGGACTGGGAAGAGCAGTATTATCTTGTTTCTGCTAAAGACAAAATGATTTGCTTACTTTGTAATACTACAATATAAACATTAAAGAAATTTAAGGCTCATTAGCATTATACCACTCATAAGGACCACAAACACTCTAAATTAGATGGAGAGGTGCAAAAGGTTGTACTGAAGAAATTAAAAGCAAAAGCAAAGATAATTCTTTCAAGCAGCAATCAAGCATCAATAGTACCTTGAAATAATGCCACTGAAGCAATTTATAAAGTAGCTTATATGCTTGGGAAAAATGAAGTAGAAAGGATGTAAAAACTGTGAAAGAATGCACTGTCAAAGTTGTAGGATGCTTAGACCCCAATAATGTTTCAAAGTAAAAACAACTGCAAGAGCAGATAGTTAAATTTTGTAAAGAACAGAATCAGAAATGTGAATTACTGAAAGAAGATTTCTATAGGAATGCTGCATTTCTGCATATCATGTCAAATCGAAACAACTTGAATATTTCTTTGCAAGGTAAAATCAAGTCTATAAATGACATATGGCCAAAAAATCAAGCATTTTGAAAGAAACTTTTTTCAAAACACTTCTTCAAAAGGAAATTTTGGATGAACATTTTCCCCAGTTAGCAAGGATGAGTAGGATGATATACATGAATCATTTGAAGAATATGCAACTGTTATAGACCTATTAATTAGAGAATAAAACAATGAAAGGTTCACTGACTTTGAGAATCATGACATCATACTCAAATTAGCTTTTCAGCCTCTCCTCGCTGATATCACCAAGGCACCTAAAGAACTACAGATGAAATTGATTATGCTCTCAGTAAATGACATTTTAAAGTCATTGCTTGATGGTAAGAAAGATCCAATTGAAATACAGGAAAATGCAGTAGAATACCCACTGAAAAATGCTTTTTTGCTTTTCAACCACTAATTGCTGCAAATCTACATTCTCCTACCTAACCCAAATCAATGCACCCTTAAGGTCACAACTGACTGACACCCTATCTAGAGGATCAACTGAAAGTGCAGACCTCCATGCTGCAACCAAATATTCCAATGCTTTCCAACAAAAAGCAGACACAACAAAGTCATTAAAAAGTTGGGTCACTTTAAAATTAATAAACAGTTTTATTTTTTTAATTACTGAGTACCTAGCACTTACATTTTTAGAAAATTATGTACATTTTAAATATATCTAACTAAACTTTCCTGAATGCAGCCTTATCTATTACAGCTATATATTAATGTGGCCTTCCAACATGAAAATGTCTCCAACCCTTGGGCTAGGCACACATACCTGAAAGTAACAAAATCATAATTCTTTGAAAAAGTGTCAGAACTCCAGGCTTTTTCAGAACTCAATAACTTTCTTCCAATTAGAACAAATTAGTGTGATTTTACTATGATTGTATTTAAAAAATTACAGAAGAGAATTCATGGGTTTTTTCCACATATTCTCTTAAACATAGCTTAAATATATAACATCTTCTAAAAATCAACATGTTTTATTCAAGTGACCTATTAATATTAGTTAATTTTTCATCTAATCAATTTAGGGATTAAGTAGAACTACAAAATGAAAATACTTCAACTGGAAATAATTAAGTTAAATATAAAAGATTTCATTATGCTTTTATCTTTAAGAATATCATTGTATTTTGAATTATTTTATATTTTTACCAACGTATTTAATAAATATACTAGCTAAGTTTAAAATTATCCCAAAAGCTTATCTTATCATTTAAGAAAATAACTTCGTTGCCATAAGTAAGCAATTATTTTATCAAAAAATAAATTCTCCTCAAAAATTATCCCTCATCAGCAGACCATTTACTTTGGATGATGCTTAACCCCACTCTTATTTGTCATATAATTCATGCACTGGGACCCATGGGTTACTTACTTGTTAAAAAATGGTTCAATGAGTTTTGATCTGGCAGACACATGAGTTTTTGGAGGACTGAGAAAAGAACCTAATAAAAAAAAAGAGGTAGGGTATTATAAATGAGCATACATGAGGTCTGAAAATTCAGGTAAAGGCAGCTAGGTGGCACAGTGAATAGAGCACCGGCCTAGGAGTCTGGAGGACCTGAGTTCAAATCTGAACTCAGACACTTAAAATAAAATCTAGCTATGTGACCCTGAGCAAGTCATTTAACCCCAATTGCCCTCCAAAAAGAAAATTCAGGTTAAAATATATACAAATCAACAAACAAGTTTGGTAAGGGATGAAAGTACTCATAATAACCAAGTTCCACACTGTCAAAAGTGCTCAGAGAGGAAAAATTATTGCATTCTCTGCTCTGGAGTTCTCCCACCTAGCTTCCCTTTCTACTCCATCTTCTACCTCATATACCCTCCCCACCTCCAAAGGAGTGAATCATAGGAAAAGGTGGACAGGTAGTTCCATCCCACCACCCAATCATATGAATTCTTGATATTGACATGTATATGATACCTAGGAAATTAGCCATGGAGATGAAACACAGTCCTGTAATGTACGCATCATAACCTGCTTCATGGAGCTGCTCAGATGCAGTATCATAACTTGGAAATCCTTCTGCACTTTCTAAAAGGAAAGAAAAAAAAAAGGTTTTCCCAAGGGTGTCATGAAACATAATGCCTCTTTTGTACATTGAACTCCATCATGTTAATAATCTCCACAACAACATCCTATGTGGCCAAAAAATAATGCCTTAGGAAACTACTTCAGGGCAGCTAGGAGGTGCAGTGAATAGAGCACGGGCCCTGGAGTCAGGAGGATCTGAGTTCAAATCCGGCTTCATACACTTGACATTTACTAGCCGTGTGACCTTGGGTAAGTTACTTATCCTTCCTGCCTTTCTCCCTCCAAAAAGAAAAAAAGAAAAAAAAGAAACTACTTCAGTAGTTTAAATATGTCCTATTTCTCCCACAGTCCAAGACTTACTTTGATGTGGTTAATGTGATTCCAGACAAGAGCCGCTATCCATAGCAATGTCAAATGCCTTACCTACACAATATTAATTTTATCAAACATCAAAGATTTTAGAGTATCTAATTTTCAAATATTCCAGTTTTATAAGCCTTAGAACTGAAAAAGTGTATCTTCACTTGATAGAAACTGCAAAACTTGCCGCCCCAAAACCAAAAGTCAAATTTCTAACACTGCCAACCAATAAACACCAGAATGCCAAAAATTTTGTATCTGAAACCATTCCAAATTCATGAAAGTATTTCTTAGCTTAGAGATTACATTAACAAGTAGAACTCAAGCTAACACAACTGAACTTGCTGAAGTTAAAGACTAATGACTAATTCAGAACATTTCCCAGGGAATTTCTGTACTATAACTCCAAGATTAAGCAACAAAATATGAAAGCACAACTGAATCCAAAACATACCAAATCCTCAGAATAATATTATATCCTCAGGGTCCATACTATGGAACTATCTTATCCTAGAGTTGAGAGAGGTTGGGAGGGAGGAAGGGAGTCATTAAAGCTATCTGGATTAAATCTACCTAAGACAGTTCTTATACTGTAAAAGAAGCATGTGAAGTTTCAATATGCAAGCATAAAATAACACACAAAAATAGATATAACAAGAGTTTGACAAATCAGTATAGTATTCCCTTGATCATTTAAGATAAAAGCCAGGAAAGCTACAGTATTAAAATCAAGTAGTAGTTTAAAAAAAAGCATTTTTATATCAATATAATGGTCATTACAGAGAATTTCCCAACCACCAAAGGATATTAAATAAGATGGTGGCACAGAAGAAGAGAACTCTGCAGCTCCCACCATAACCACCTCAAAAGATATTAAATAAGAATACTTTAAGCCTGAAACTTTTATCTTTTCAAAAATGTTCCCTATCTCCATAACTTAATTCCTTAAATCTCCCACCAGCTCAATTTCACTCACATATACACACGTATTTTCCAAAGTCATTGGGAATGATTTAAATCTCTTTCTTTCTTTTAGCCCCTTTCACTTGGGCTAATTATCCATAAAAAGAAACAATTAACTATAATCTGGGATGCTTGAAGATACTGTACTTTGAAAGTTATAATGCATTAGTCTATAATTGATGACTAGAAATTTTCAGTTAAAACTAAAGAAATCTAATGAAATATCTCTGGAGCACATAACAATGATGAAATTAGGCCAATATAAGCAAATTATGTATACAGTTTGGAAAAGAAATAAAAGAACTGAGCGCAAGGTATACATAAGATGTACTAAGAACAAATGTTTCCCAATCTGGAAGCATTCCTCTATATGTTCAGTTTTCTCAATTGCTACCTTGATTACTTGCCCTGCTTCTAATCCCATAGCAGGTTAACAGAGGGTACCGGGGATTTCCATTCCTCTTAGTCTAGAGAAGCAGTTCTCAACCTGTGGGTGACGACCCTTTTGGGGTCGAACGGCCCTTTCACTGGGGTCACAGGAGTCACCTAAGACCATGGGAAAACATATTTCCGATGGTCTTAGGAACCTCCTCTATCCATCTCCAGATGGGTCCGCCTACATGCCGACACCCACATATGACTATTAAAGGGTTGTAACATTAGGAAGGTTGAGAACCACTGGTCTAGAGGCACAGTTCTCAAACTTGCCAAGGGCACAAAAAAATTACAGTGTTAGTGCTTAACCATAAACAGTTATTTCTTTAGATTAAAAGGATTTGCTTTGGAGGAAAAAAAAATCCCTTTAAATTTTGGAAAAATGCCACCAGTGTCAAGTGATGATATATAAATTTGAATTACTTTTCTTCTCAATGATCAAGGTATCCAACTAAAAACACATTTAAACAGGATATAAACATGGTTAATCAGAAATCAGCAATACAATGCTGGTTATTTGCTAGTGAACTCCACAACAGCTTCTTTTCATTAAAAAGTATATCAATTATGCTTATTAATTCATAATCAAAAGGCTTCCTTTTTTTTTTTGCTTTAAACTCTTACCAACTTTAGGGGGATTGAATGGTGCCTCCTTTAGTCGCTTTTCCAGTTCTGCAAGGGATGTGTTGTTAATGATATCCTGCAAATAAAAGCAAAGAACAAGCAATTATTTATGTATTATATTGGATAACTATATTTGATGACAGCTAAATACTAAATATGATGAGTATTGCCACCTTATGTCCTTTAGTGACACTAACAGCTGTCAAAGTTTACTAAATATGCTAAGCAGGCAGGTTTTTAATTTAGTATGTCAGATATAGCTATAATCAGAATAGGTCTTTTCTAGATGAATCTATTTCTACAGTACTGTAGTGGGTGATGGTAATGCCACAATACTTAATCATTTCAATTATGTGACAGGCACTTGAAAAATGTCAAATGGTTACAAAAATACCTCAGTTACAAAAGGTATTAGTTTTTTTTAAACAGGAAAATTGTGAAAAATTGGCAATCATAATTCAGATTTGGAAATTACCTTAAAAGGTTGTGTGCTTGCCATCAGTTTAGTATCCAGTAACCTAAAATTTAAAAATGGTCAAAATGTAAACAAAATGTAACTGAATACCAAAAAAATTCATTTATTATTTATTTAGATATGATCCTCTCAAAATTTAAAAAAAAAAGGCTAGTGTTGCCAAAGGCATTGAAGAGAACACTTTCTCTAACATTCAGATTAAAAGGTATACCCCAGTTATGTGAATATAAATATGGTAGAACTCTCACTGTATTTTACTAAACAGTTCATGGTAGTAATGCAAACAGAGGTATTTGCTGGAAGAGCTCTGCCTCTCAAGTGTTACTTCCGAGTAGTGAAATGGTATGTTCCTCTTTTACCAAAAATGTAGAAGTACAATGACTGAATCTAAGTTAATTCAACAAACAGGCACTAGGTATCTGTTATGTGCAAAGCACCATTCTAAGAGCTAATGATACAAAGAAAGATGTAATTTAAAAGTTCCTGCTCTTAACATACTAAGAGATATATTTATGCACATATATAAATATGTGCATAATTTGATGATAGCGAGAAGACTTATACATAGGAGGACTAGCAAAGGTGGCACATGGGGAATCAGGGGTAGAGGTTGGAAAAAAACTTTTATTAGGAACCTTTAATGTGGCAGGCACTGTGCTAAGTATTTTAAATATATTATCTTGACTGATCTTCACAACTCTTGAGATAGGTTTTTAAGACTGAATTAAGAATAAGGACACCAAAAGGGAGAATGGAAGAGGGAACATTTTCCAAGCATGGGGCAAAGGCACAGAAGTAAGAAATAAAATGGACAGTTCATGACAAAACAATGGATAAAGAGGATCATAGAAAATAAAAGATAACAATGATCACATAAAATCGAAATTTTTCTGTACAAATTAAATCAATATAGCTAAAATTTGAAAGGAAATAGTTACTGTGAAAAAATCTTTGTGGCAAGAGTCTCTGATAAAGTTCTCATTTCCAAGGTATATATAGATATCAATGAAATGTATAAGAGTAAGAGGATATCACTGAAACGTATAAAAGTAAGAAGCATTCCCCATTTGATAAATACTCAAAAGCTATGAACAGGCAGTTTTCAAAGGAAGACACTTAAGCTATGAATAGCTATATAAAACCTGCTCCACATCATTAATAAGGAGAAAAATGGAAATTGGAAAAGACGACAAAAAAGGAAAATTAAATTGTTGGGAGGGGCTATGAGAAAACAGGCACTCAAATGCACTGTTGATAAGAGTTCTGAACTGGTTCAACTATTTTAGAAATATCTAATATCACACTCAAAAAGTTCCCTAACTGTGAATACCCTTTGACTCAGTGATATTTCTAATATGTCTATACTTCAGAGATCAAAGAAAGAGGAAAAAGACATATATGTATTAATTAAACTATTTATAACTGCCTTTTTTGTAGCAAAGAACTACAAAGGAGTTGCCATCAACTGGGGAACAGCTGAATACATTATGACATATTAATGCAATGGAATGGAATTAATGGAATTAATGCAATGGAATAATATTGCAATGGAATAGTAATGAAAGGGATATTTGAAAAAACCTGGGAAAATTTGTATGAACTGATGCAGTGTGAGGTGACCACAATCAGGAGAACTATTTATTCAGTTACAATGACAATGAAAAGACAAAACCTTTGAAAGACTTAAGAACTTTAATCAAAGCAATGATACCCAAGGGCTAATGATTAACTTATGCTACCTATCTCCTGACAGAGAGGTGATGGACTCAAGATGCAGAATGAAAACGTGTTTTTTTAGACGTGGACAATGCCCAAAATTGCTTTGATTGACTATGTATATTTGTTACAAATGTTTTTATTTTCTTTCAAATTAAGGGAAGATTAGGAAGAAGTGAAAATAAATGCTTGTTAACTGAAAAAAAATTTTTTTTAATTTTTTAAATGGCCAATTCAGGGAAGACAAAGTTTGGTTATATTACAGACCATATGAAGGGGAGTAATATGCTTGCTTACTAGAGAGGTAAAATGGAACCAGAATGCAAAGGACTTAAATAGCAATCTGAGGGTTTATATATCTATTTTAATCTTCATCAGATTTTTCAAGGACAGAATATTCTCATACTATTAAATATTTTCCACCACTGTTAACTGTTACTACCCAACTTTTCAGTTTGAATTCCTACATTCATGAATAACATTTTAAAAACTAACTAGTGTAACATAAAACTTACTATTTCCTATCACAGAAAAGTTATTTCAGGGTATGGGGTAAAAGAACAGCACACCTAGAGAAGGTTAGCTCCATTTAAGTCTCTTCCAGTCCTCACACAGTCAAGTTTGAGTTTCATCTTATAGAAAATGAGTCTGAGCTCCGTGTGGTTAATATCTGACCTGGCATTTCTAGAAGTAAAAATCAACTTTAATTGTTCAAAGACACTAAAATTTGAAGGCAATGATTTTAAGAGCTATAAACACTTGCTCTTAGTTCTTGCCGCTCAACAAAGTATTCTATAGACTATTCAATGTTTATACGATTCAATAATTTTGTAAGAAATTGCCATCTCAGCAAATTTCCTCAGTTCTTTTCATTTCAGAAAGTACAAGAAGACAAAGAGAAAGAAAAAATACCCTCTTGCACCCTGGATTCAGTGCCAACATCCATATTGTCTTGTTTCGAGAATTCTTAAAACAGGAGTTCCAAAAATAAATAATCACAAAGCTAAAATTTTGAAACCATCAATAAATAACATAGAAGGAATAAGAGTCTTATCAACCTATTCTTCCAGCTCACAGTCCTACTGAAATTACAGTACACATATAGTACATCCCCAAATATAATATACCTGTGGCAAATACTATTTTATATGAGAGATAACAGTGAAAAGAAAGCTTACCTGGGGAAGACACATGTTGTTACCTCCTTAAATTCATTTAAGTCCTACAATGTAAAATACGAACTCATTATAGCTAGATTTCCACATACTATATTCATAACCATAAACTGTTACATTCAAAATGAAAAATCCAATATCCAAAAACAAGGGCTTTGTCCTTTCTGTGGGAATGTTTCCAGAAACTTTCCGAATGAACTGTGGCACCTCTGAAAGGCACTTTAAACAATTTTAAAATCTATTTGTTTGAGATTTTATTTCCTAAGAGCCTTTGAAAACTCAAATTTCAAACAATGTGTGCACACAAAATAATAATACCAATGAAAAACTGTTGAACTAATTATACGAAAAAAATCCTGATGTTTCTGAGAAAAATTCATAGGGTTATATACCTTTATAGGCCCATAGTTAAAGTAACAAAGCATCCTAAGAAAAAGACAGGAAGTAGCATGCGACAAGACAGTCCAACCACCAGCCTTGACCACAATTCTACCCTCAGACATTGGTGAAGACAGTCCAGGACGCTGAACCTAAGAACCTAAAGAATAGCAATGCTTCTAGCTGAATGCCTACAGTCGTCCTGGGAAACATCCCCCGTGGAGACTCAGCCTGGCAACTGCTCCTGCAAGTGCTAGAGCTGCAGCCATAGCTCCTGAGGACCCAGAAAAGAAAGTTCTTGCTATCAAAATCTTTGCCAAATGGTTCAATATCAGAAATTGATATGATTTTATCAGTGGAAATGACATTAAAGAAAAGATATTAACATTTGGCTTTGCTGCTGTACGCCAAGGCATATGGCACCTTTTCACCTGACTTGAATCTGAACCCTTCTCCCAGTGTTGTCTTCTCATTAGAATGTGAGCTCCCTGAGAGTGTGGCCTATGCTGCTTTTCTCTTTGTATCCCTAGCACCTGGCACAATGCTCTGTACACAGCAAAGTGCTTTATTCATCCATTCTAGATTCTTCCACGTGACCAAGAAATCTGATTTTAGCAAGAGGTAACATCTTGTGCCTTTATGTAAGACCAAGTAGGAGCGGCTAGGTGGCGCAGTGAATAGAGCACCAGCCCTGGAGTCAGGAGTACCTGAGTTCAAATCTGGCCTCAGACACTTAACACTTACTAGCCATGTGACCTTGAGCAAGTCACTTAACCCCAATTGCTCTACCTTCCCCCCTCCAAAAAAGAAAAAAAAAAAAAAAAAGGACCAAGAACATAGAGAATGAGTTTATATCAAATTCAGCAAAAATGTAATAAAAAGCAGGATAAGCATTTTGTAAGCATACAAATACCTCTTTAAGATACTTGTTAAAGTCATTCATGTAAAAACATATTTCCAACTATTCAGACTACCCTGACAATTACTAAAGCAACACTACTGGGCTAGTTAACTTAAAATGAGACATTTTTCTCCAACAACCTCTCTGTTAACCTCCTATCTCCCATCTCCAACTTCAGATACTGCAAATTGGATGTCCAGTAGACAGCTTAAACTCAATGTGTCCAAAAGAGAACTCATTATCTCTCCCCCTAAACCCAGCCTCCCCTCCCTTCCATATTACTACAAAGAATATCATCTTCCAGGTCCCTCGGGCTAGTAACCTAAGAGTCATCTTGAACTCAAGATTTACCCTCACTCTATATCTAATGGGTTGTATAAGACCTTTAAATTTCACCTTTCCAACATCTCTCCAACATTCCCCATTCTCTCCTCTAACAGTGCCGCTACTGTAGTGCAGGCTTTCATCACCTTACATGTGGTTTATTACGATAACCTGCTAACAGGTCTGCCCCACATCTCTCCCCATTCCAATCCATCCTCTACTCAGCCACCAAAGTGATTGTCCCAAAGCACAGATCTGATCATGTCACCCTCTACCCAATAAACTCCGGTGGTTCCCTATTGCCTCCAGGAGCAAATACAAAATGCTCTGGACAGCATTTAAAGCCCTCTATAACCTAGCTTCCTCCCGTCTTTCCAGTCTTCTAACACCTTCCTTTCTTCCACATACCCTTCGATCTAGTGACAGTGGCCTCCAGGTTGTTTCAGCAACAAGACACTCATCTCGTGGCTAAGGGCATCTTCTCTGGCTCTCCCCCATGCCTGGAATGTTCTCCCTCCTCAACATGATTTTGTTCCCTGGTTTCCCTTAAGTGCCAATTAAAATTCCATCTATTACAAGAAACCTTTCCCAGTCTCTGCTAATTCTAGTACCTTTCCTCTATTATTTCCTATTTCTCCTGAATATGTTGCCACAGACACACACACAACACACCACAACACAACACACACACACATCTGCATGCTGTCTCCTCCATTTCACGGTGAGCTCCTCAAGGGCAGGGAATATCTTTGACTTCCTTTTCCTATCTCTAGTACTTGGACAAGGCCTGGTGGATAGTAGATATTTAATGTATATTGATTTTGATCAGAAAGTCTAGCACTGAAGTGAGGACTGTTCTAACTCTGAACTAATTAACATACGCAATGACAATATCAGACTTAAAAGTCATATTCCTAACCTTACTACACTATTATTCAACATTATTAATGTTTCACAGGAACTTACCATATCCAATTATCTTTTCAAGGTTCTAGAAATAGCAAAATTATTCTATTTTTACAATTAACAAAAGGTATAACAAAAAAAAAAAGGAATAAGCCTGGAATTCTAACTAGCTTTTCGATGACTACAGTCAACTTTCCAGAAAGTACAATGAGAAAGTAGCTTGAATATAAATTCAAGCAGAAAAATTTCAGTAACAGTTCTATAATAGCAACGACAAAGCTCTACAAACAACCACCAAAATAGCCCTTAATTATGCATATTCTCATAGACTACCTCCCAATTCTACACAACCAAAGTCCAGAAAGGCTAACTGACTTGTCCAAGATCATACCATTTCCTCACAGACGAGCTAGCACCAGGATCCAGGTTTGAATGCTTGGTGTTCTTCTACTACTCCAAGCTGTATCCCAGCAAAGGACAGACATGAGATTAGCTAAATACAAAGCAAATGAACAGGGGTGGCTAAGTATGCAATGAATACAACACCAGTCCTGGAGTCAGGAGGACCTGAGTTCAAATCCAGCCTCAAACACTTAACACTTACTAGCTGTGTGACCTTGGGAAAGTCACTTAATCCCAAATGCCCTGCATTCCCCCCTCCAAAAAGCAAAAAAAAAAAACCCCAAAACACCAAAGCAACTGAACAAATGGAAATGAACCTGTACCTAACTAGTAAAGAGAGAAAAAATCCTTCAGAAGGAACATTACTAACAGCAATATTCATTTATGCTTTAAAACTACTATAATATCATTTTCTTGCTTATTGGGAACATTTTAGAAGGAATACCTCTCCCAGAATGAGTTGGACTAGAAGGCAGCGGATTCTGTAATTAATATTGTGACCATAATACAGAGCAGAATTCTATATAAGGTCTCATCTACTCTCAAAGCAGATACCAAAAAGATTTCATTATGAGGCAGTTTCCTAGAAAAAGTTTCCACAAGGATCCCAAAGAAAGTATGGAGCATATAGCACTAAAATAACTAGGAAATTAATACTACTAGCTTGCATTTACATAGTACTTTAAGGTTTACAATATACTTTCCTCATAAAACCCTTGTGTCATAAGTTGTTACAAGTATTACTTTCCCCATTTTAGATATGAGAAGCCTGAAGTCCCAAGAAATTGCTAAAAATGTCTTTCTTCTAGGGAGCTAATTTTATTTCAGACATTTTTTATTTATTCTCATGATTTCCCAGCAACATCCTGACACAAAGAAAGAAATAGATTGACTTGTTCAAATACAAAACTATAACAGAGTTAGAACCAAACTCAATTATTCTAAATACTTCCTAATCTACAAAGCCTAGTCTTATTTTAATTATAATCTGATGCCAGATTAGAGTAATTAAATTCTTCCATCTAGAAAAATATTTTGAGTATCTATGTCCAAGGTGGGTTAACAGACAGCCCACTGAATAAGTCACAATATACTGGGGACAGGAACGGCAGATGAACAATGAGCAATTCTGAGAATTAACTGAGGAAAAGAGTGAACTCAAGCATCCTTAAGAAAACGCTGGGCCCCTAGTTTTGCTCATGGAGCAGTTCAGGGCAATAAAGGGTTGTGGCTATGGCATCCCTGGGACCCTGGTGCCTACTATTATGATGAGTGTCATCCAGGGAGTCACTGACATCTCTGTCCCATTCTTCATCCCCAAGGATATGAATTAGGATATTACCAACACCATGATGGTGACTTATACAATGTCCAACTATCTCTTTTGGCTAATTGCTATTCTGGACCAGCTCAGCTCTCTCTTTGGATCACAAGTGAAACCATCTGCTGTCTTAACTATCACTTACTGGTCTTGAGGAAGAAGACAATCTATGCAATTCTCTGTCATCTAGGTAAGAAAGAAAATCTTCAAGATATTAAAGCACCTACTAATCTAAAGACTGATAAAACATCTGTTCGGAAAACTGTTGCCATAAACATTTACTTAGACTTTAGATGAATTTTTGCCTCATTCTAAAGTTCAATATTTCCTCCTTCCTGATCTTTTTTCTAATTACTTTTTTTCAAACTGTGTGCCAACTTTACCTAAAATATAAGTCTAATACCTAAAAGATGTACTTTTCTGAATCAAAAAGATACTGCTTTAATGAGATATAGAGTACTCTCTTAGTTTTCCCCTGGGAATCTAAAAACATGAAAGATGGGTTCGCCATTCTTCCCCCATTATCTGCCCTAAAAACAATGATGTATTTAAGTTGTATGTATGGCTATGGTTTTGGGAATCACAGGGAGATATTTTTCAGGGAATTCAGGAGATACTGTTTCAGAGGAAAAATCTTTCTAATGATGTTGAAACTGTATCTAGCTATATTTTCCCCAAAAGTTCATCTTAAATTTGTCTCCTTTGGGAATTTTTTTCCTCATTTCTATGAGAAAAAAAACAAGATATCCCATACTTTAAATGATACCAAGCTACTCATATTCATAAAAACCCATCCTTTTAACATCAATATTCTCTTTGTAATGCTATAAGACCAAAAATAAAGGAACATTCCATTTCATAAGAACTAAAACTACATGTGACCCACAAAGTCATGAAAAAATACATTAAGGGGAGCGGCTAAGTGGCACAGTGAATAGAGTGCTGACCCTACAGTCAGGAGGACCTGAGTCCAAATCTAACCTCAGACACTTGAGACACTTACTAGCTGTGCGACCTTGGGCAAGTCACTTAACCCCAATTGCCTTGCCTTCCTCCCTCTAAAAAAAGAAAATAATGATTCCAAATGCACAGGGAAATTGTAAAAGTCTTTTAAAATCAATTAAAATATCTTAGTAATCACTGAAAAAAAATACATAAAAGATTTAAGCGGGTTTCAGTATTATTACCAACAATTTCTACACATACACATACATACACACACTATATATATACACACATATATGGCATAAATATACATATACATATGTGTATGTATGTATACATATACACATTGCATGTATGTATGCATGTGAATGCAATCATGTGTGTAATGATATTTCCGAAAATACATGACAGAAAAATAAGGTAGAGTGGTTAGGTTGTTGGATGAAGGATGAAAGATAGACAGACAAGTACTACAATAGTTTTAAAGATATATTTAAAAGAATCAGAAGAAAATCTCTATTGTGATTTAAGAAAGACACAAGCAAAAACTGTACATAAAGGATGAAACAGTGTGATTGGTTTATAATATGCACTAACCAAAAGAAGAAGTGTCGACATCAAAGAGATAAAGGATAAGAAGTCTACACACACAGCAACGTGTTAGATGTTACTGGGAACAGCACAATGAATACAACAAGTCTCACACCCTTAAAGAGATAGCAAACTATACTATCAAGAGATCTAGCCAAGGAACAAAGTAAACAAAACCAGCAGAATATATACAACTTCAAGTAGAGAGATGGAAAGAGACTGCAGGATTTAAATGCTATAGATGCTCATCAGATTATGGTTTTGTGGTTGATCTTACTTAAATGTCTTTCTGTGTTACACAAGACGATTCAAGGAGGGAAAGGAGAATATATGTGGGAGAGATTTTTTTTTAAGTATTAAGTTCATTTTTTTAAAAAGAAAGAGGTTGCCGGGGGCAGCTAAGTGGCACAGTGAATAAAGCACCAGCCCTGGAATCAGGAGGACCTGAGTTCAAACCTGACCTCAGACACTTGACACACTTACTAGCCGTGTGACTTTGGGCAAGTCACTTAACCCCAATTGTCCTGCCTTCCTCCCTCCAAAAAAAAAAAAATGCAAAAAAGAGGTTGCCCAGATAGAACTGAAAAGGAAGAGAAAAGATAAGACTTGGCAAATAACTGAGTATGTTAAGTGAGAGAGAAGGAAAAGTTATAAAAAATCCCAAAGTTACAGAAGAATGATGGAGGATGTAGAGGATGATGATGATTAATAGCAACAGATATATTAGGAAGAGAAACAAGTTTCTGGGCATAGGACCACAGTTTCAGAGCTGGAAAGGATTTAAAGATCATCACATTCAATTCAATAGTTTTATAGATGAAGAAATCTAAAGCCTACAGATGTTAAAAGCCTTGGCCAGGGTCACATATCTAGTGTTTGAGGTAGGATTTGAACCCAGGTTATACTGACTCCAAGTCATACATTCTACATCACTGGCAGGACATCCAAAAGGAGACAGTCAATGCAGATGGAAATACAAAACTTTAGTTTTGGAGAGTTGTTGAAAGTGAAGACAGAGATTTGGAAATCAACTCCAAAAGTAAAGACTGAGGCCAAAGTAGAAGAGATCACTGAGGGGAGAGAACACCAAGGGAACCACAGAATCAAAGCTTTCGAGACTGAAGGCACTTTACAGCTTATCTCATCCAACACTGTCATTTCATGTCTAGGCAGCTGAGGCCTAGAAAGATGATGCGACTTCCCCAAGGCCACACAGGTGGCAGTCAAGATTAAAACCAGAATGCTCTGACTTAGGACACAGCACTTTCTAAAGTATCACTAGATTTAGAAACATTTTCAGAGAAACAATAAGAAATAGTAACATATCATCCTAAGAGAAACAAAGATAGTGAAGAATCTGGAAAATGGTCCGCTTGAAAAGTGGTCAAAGGTGTAAGAGACGTTTAAACAAAAGCAGGCTTTTACACCTGAATCTGTCTCTGATGGCCAGAAGGCTGTTCACGTGGAATGCTGACACTGTGTGGCTGCCAGCAGAGCAGGCAAAAAACGGAGAGAAGCTCAGCCCTCAATATCAGACTGAACTTTCTAAAACCAAGGATGTTAAAAAACGGAACTGGCAAGCTTGTGAGGTAATGCATTCCTCCATCCTTAGACATTCACAAGCAGAAAAGAGATGACTGCTTTTAAGTGATATGAAAGAGGGAATGACTGCGCTGGATGAAATGCTGGACTGAGGAGCTCTAAAGCACCTTCCAAATCTGCAATTCTCCAAGCTTCATCAGCAGGTAGCCACAAAATTGACTTAGTAAAAAGAGTTTATCTTTCTTTAGGGAAGAGGGAGTTTCGCTATACTTGTCACTGATCAAATACCTCAAGCATTGTGGTTAGAGTCAATTCATTAAGCCTTGAAGAGTTCAGTAGGCTGAGGATGCAATGTCAGATGGTGAACACATAAAAGGGATAGGAAACAGGTCACTGCTTTTAAGAAATAGAATCTGGAGCCACAGAACCTGGGCACAAATCCAGGCTCTCTTCTCCACCATTGCTAGATGATGGACAAGTTATTCCACCTCTGTAAGCATCAGTTTCCTCATCTGTAAAGTCAGCAAGTTGGTCCAGATGATGCTTCAAGTCTTTTCTGCTTCTATCTACAATGTTAGAGCCATTGTGTGGCTACCTACATGGTATGTACAGCCAAAAATACACTGAGGCAGAGAAAAGGTGGCTCTTGAGAGGAAGGCAAAAGGAGATGACTCAAGTCAGAGAACTCAGGTTCAAATCTGGCATCTAATACTTATTTTCTGAGTGACCTTTGACAAGCAATTTAAAACATATCTTCATCTTAGTTTTAGGAAACTAATGAGGAATAATGAGAAAAAAGATCAAGGATTTCAAGGGAAAAATTAGGAAGAAAGGAAGACTAACATTACCAGAACTTAAACCATATTACAGCAGTAATTATCAGAATCATTAGGTATTGATTAAAAATACAAAAATGAAACAGATTAGAAAAACAAAATCTAAATAGCCCAGATATAAGCCAATAAACTAACAGGAGAAGAACTAGCAAGCAGTTTAGCTAAAAGCAAATTTAGTTTTACATCTTATACTATATGCCACAACATTCTCCAAAAGGAACTTAAATATAAAAAGTAACATCTTAAAAAAATGGTATTTTTTTCACAGCTACAATTAGGAAGAAAACTGATAACATAATAGAGGAAATCACAAGAGTCTATTTTAATAACATTAAAAAGCATGAGAAAAGAAATAAAACTCTAAGAAAAGGAGGTATCCAGTAGGAAAAAATAAATCTTTGTATCAAACTTGGAATAAAAATCTGATATCCAAGATATATTAAGACATGGACATAGAAATATGACCAAGTGTCATATTTCCACTGTCATAGACAGCAGTTTAAGGATAATGGCAGTTTTAAGAGTGGAAATGTATACTATAAATAATAACATGAAAATTGCTCCAAATTACTAGTAAGAAAAATGAGGTTTTATCTTTCACCCATCATGACACTGGCAGTAATGATTATAAAAGACATAGTTTAGACTGGGCTAAAACTTTCTGGAGAACAACTTGGAATTATGCAAGAAAAGTTACTATTCATTAATACTAGGCCCACACCACAAGGATGGTTGAACTGATTTCTAAGATTTCTTCCATATAATGTTATCAAAAAGACTAAAGTACAAAGTGCTCCTTGAAGAAATTAAGACTTTAAATAGCTGGAAGAATATTAGGTGATCCCAGCTGGGCTTTGCCAATATAATAAAAATGACAATAACAATAAAATTACCAAAGGGATACTTTAAGTTGATAAAATATCAAAAATTCATTTGGAAAGAATAAAAGATCTAGATCATCAAGGAAAATGATAACAAGATATAAGGACAAAGAGGGAATAGCACTTCTGCATCTTGAACTATTTTTTTCATAAAGGAGCATTCAATAAAAATCATCTGGTATTGATTAAAAACTGAGAGCAGATTGTCAAAATTAAAGCACTTGTCTTTGAGAATTTAACATATATAGAAGCAACTTTGGGTGTTTGTTAGAATCTGTTATCAAAATAAAAATGTATGAACCTCTTCTTTAAGGAAAGAAATTCCAATAAGAATAGAAGAAAAGTCTGAATAAAATCATCCAGGATGACAGAATGCATATTTTCATGATCCAACCACCTATCGCTATTGTTTCTATGTCTAGTTTTATAATCAGCAAACTAAAAAATTCCTATGATTTAGGAACCAATTCTCAATAGAAAAGAGGTAAAAAAAAATACTGAATGAAGACCACCCCCTTGCCATACCCCTGATGTTACTTAAAATAGTGTACATATCTCTTCAGTAGTATAAAATTAAAGGACCTACTCTATTCCCTAATAAGTTCCCTTCTACAGAACACACAACATGCAAGAAAGAAACTTGTATGTGTACAATAAAGAAGTCTATTACCTGTAATTGTTAACAAGGATTGGCAAATCACTTACCTCAGGCAATGGGCAGTAGAACTGGTGAATTGTATGCATGACATCCAAAAGCATGTTATGCCCAATAACAAGTTTGCCCTAAAGAGAGTTAGGTTTATAAAATAACTTCTTTGGATTACATTACACTATATATAACATCAATTTCAAGGAACAAGGAAGTACAATTCTGGTTCCACTGTAGACACCTGTTACATTTACCATGTTGCTTAGAGTGATTTTTGTATATGTTGTTTACCTTCACAGAATTTTTTCCTTTCTTCCTCTTTTTTATTTTTATTATAAAGTATGGTTCTCTGGGAGAGAATGGGGGACACAGTCACTGGGAAATATAGGTGACATAAGAAAAAAAAATATCAATAAGATTTTTTAAAAAGACCTGTGCTCTCTCCTCCCCTAATTTTTTTTTAATTTGGAGAGAAAGGGTCATGATAAGAAAAGATGACATGATCCTGACTTTTCTTTTTTCCAGACATTGTTTTTGCCATTTACTATAATTCAAAGTAACTTAAAATTCTTTGGGGGGAGTTTAATTTTAAAAGTTTCAAACTTATAAAAGTTGAGTGTTCTGGGTTACCAAACATCTTGTAAGAAAATCTTGAATTTACTTTGCAGGATTCTTAACTATAAAACTCTTCTTCACAAATTCAGAAAAATAAAAATAGCTCCACCACAGTAACACTAAACAGTAAAAACTAGTTTACAATTGTATTCAAGATGCAAAAACAGATGTTATCATCTCTATCATCTATGTAAAACTTCATATGTGGCATTATCTTAAAAATAGCATTTTCCATAAAAGAAATTTTTTCAATTACTCTATTTACCTAAAAATTAAATAACATAACAAAGCAATACAGTTTTTTGTCTATGCAGGTGGAATACCATTTCAACAAAAACCACTATGACAACAGCTTGATACAACAGAGTGGGGGGATTTTCAACTCTGCCTTAGCTGACAAACCACCCTAAAACATCTTGGATGATATGAATATAAGTTCTACTAAATAGAAACTGTGAATCACAAATGTTCCCAAATCCCTGCCTGTTTAGTAATATGTAACAAATAAGGTGTCTAATATACTACCATATGTATAGTATTTCTGAGAAGCTTCAAATGATAAAAAAAAACATTCTAAAACTACGTTTTTCAAAATGTCTTGATAACTTAGAGGAACTTTATAAATTGGGCTTCTTTTCCCCACAGGATGACTCCTGGCCCTACTGTTAAGAGAGATGTAAAATGTAATGAATTACATGGAAAAAAAGAGGTGGGGCAAAAGAAATGTACAGAATTTCAATTAGGTAAGCTGTTAGACATCCTAGTTTAAAGACCAAAATGCCATCACCAAATGGAAGTTGAATGTCCATTTATGCTGTGTTTCCTATGAAATTAATTTTCCCCTGTAAACTGCATTCATCTAATATGCTTTTCTCAAATCTAACAACATTGTGCAAGGTAATAGGCATACTTTTCATTATGTTGCTGGATGATACAAAAAAGCACATTTGATGAAACTACTTTATAGGGAAATGTTAACTCCATTAGAAGAACTATATAAAATGGGCTATCAGAGAAACTATGTTATTGTATAATTTCATTACTTTACAGATGGGTCTGAGACAATTAAAAAAGACGATAAGCTCTTCAAGGGCAGGCATCATATCTCACCTAAACTTTCCATCTTTCCCATTCCCCAAGACAGTAAAAATAGAGAGCATTCACAAGAATATGTTGAATTGAACATTACTGAGAAATGTTATTGCTTAAGGGTACAGTCAAGGTAATGCCAATCAAGCATGCTTATGCTCAGAGACTGGTCTCAAGAAACAATCACAGAGACACTATACTATGCCAGGTAAAAAGGTCCAGGAACTTATATCCTAGGAACTTTCCTTGGCCTTATATACTCCTGGCTACAAAGTTTAGAGTCCAAGAGGCTATACAGAAGAAGATTTTTCTCAAGGCACATTCTGCTCCAGGAAAGATGTCTCTGATTACAACCTGTAGGCATAGAGCACCATGAATTACCTGCAAAACCAAGATGCAGTAATGCACAGAGCAACATGCTTTATTTCACCATCTTTCTATAGCTAACTGTGGATACTGTTCGGTCTGGCATATATCACCAATAGGAGAGGAAGAAGGGGAAAAGGGAGAAGGAAGAAAAAGAGAGAAAAAGAAAATAAATACACACACATGTGTGTGTATAAAATATATATACACACACACACATAGGGAGAGAGATAGAAAGAAAATGTGTGTAAAACTTACCCAAGTTATCAGCACATTTTGAAAAACATGGTTAAGTATAATAAGATTAACCAATATAATATCCAAATACGATTACAGAAAAAGAAAAAATATTAATACCCTCCCATATTTCCTATCTGTAGCATTTTATACAATAAAAGGAATTACCCTTTTCCTAAAATAATTTTAGAGCTGCTTAATATCCGTTTTTTGCCAAATTCTTTGCTTTTCTCCCCAACTCCCATCTTATTTGTTATTGTTTTCAAACACAAACCACACTGATTATTCTTTTATGTAAATCAATAAAAATAATCTAATGTATTCCTTCCATATACTGTAGCAATAGGTTTCCATTTTAATAAAGAACTTTGCAATTTATGTCTAAAATATTTCAAAAATAATAATGTCTATCTACAGACATCTAATAGTTTTCCTCCACACTTATTATCCCAAAATTATCAAAAATTTAAATCTCTCTATTAACAATATACTCTGGGGGCGGGCTAGGTGGCGCAGTGAATAGAGCACCGGCCCTGGAGTCAGGAGGACCTGAGTTCAAATCCAGCCTCAGACACTTAACACAAAAACTAGCCGTGTGACCTTGGGCAAGTCACTTAACCCCAACTGCCCTCCAAACCCCCCCCAAAACAAACAAACAAACAATATACTCTGTCATTTCAAGATGTTAATCTCAAGGATTTAATAGAAATTATCTAAAGGAAATCATATGGTTCACTTACAGAATTGGCAATGGCATGAATGACTCTAGAAAATCCTACAGCATCGTTTAGTTCCTCCTATTAAAAAAAACAGTCTTGTTTAAATAAATGTTGGGATATAAAAAATTAGAAGCACCAACGTTTTATACAGTACTCAATACAGAAAAGCTGTGAACCACTTTCATTTTAGGCTATAGTGTGCTTTGCAATGTTCAAAAATAACTACAATAACACCTGAACTGCAAAGGTAAATAACTTTTAACATCAGTAACTAGAATTAAGAAGCAACAACAAATGGCAAATTATTTATCTGTAACTTCTACAAAGATACCTGAAATTACCCATTCAGATAAACAGTTCTTGGACACCTCTGACAAGTCAAATAGTAGCGTCCCTTCAGTCTTCTCCCCACTTGCCCCACCCTTCAATCCTTTCTGACTGATTAAAGAAATGTGCCTATCTACTGCAGGGAAGTAAAGAATTTAATTAAATTGAACAAATAAGGTCAAATACAAGCAGTGATCTCTTGATCTCAAATATTCTTGTACTTCCTGTTCTTTTATTCAGAAAATTCTCCTTTGATTCAAGTTGGTTTATACCTAGTCTTAAAAAATTCCTTTTATTAACTGGCAAGTATTAGGGTCAGAACAGCAATTAACTCTTTCTTGACAACTGATTAATAACACAGTTAAGTCTAGATAATTAACAATTAATTCAATCACCTTAAAACATACACCATTCCCTTGCATTATTTTATGGTTACATAACACATTATATCTTAAGTGACTGTTCTCATCATTCCTAACACCTACACTACTTGAGATCATGGACAGTTTCACTCAGAATCTCATGCTGTACCTTGCTGACTGTTGTTGTTCAGTCATTTTTCAGTCGTGCCTGAGCTCATTTGGGATTTCTTTGGCAAAGATACTGGAGTGTTTCGCCATTTCCTTTTCCAGCCCATTTTACAGATGAGGAAACTGAAGCAAACGTGGTTAAGTGACTTGGCCAGGGCCACACAGTATCTGGAAGCCAGATATGACCTCTGAAAAATGAGTCTTCCTGATTCCTGGCCCGGCACGATACTCACTGCACCACTTAACTGCCTGACTTTGCAGACAGAAGGCACTGAAAAGTCATAGACCAGAACTAAACTGTCAGAAATATTACTAAACTCTCCCAATTATATTCAACATGAAACAAAAGATTACCAAAAGGAAAATTCCTTGCACTGGCTAGGTGGTGCAGTAAACAGAGCACTGGCCTTGGAGTCAGGAGAACCTGAGTTCAAATCTGGCCTCAGACACTTCTCTCTCTCTCACACAAACACACAAACACACACACACACACACACACATGCACGCGCACACAAAACTGGTTGTGTGACCTTGGGCAAGTCACTTAACCCCAACTGCCCTATGTTCCTCCCTCCAAAAAGAAAAAAAAAAGGAAAACTCTTTGCTGATTCAACTCTTAAGGAACAAATTCAGACTTCAAAAAATAGCCCTCAAATTATCTCCTATATGAATGCTCCCTCTACAGAATGGTTAACATGATATAGAACTAAGAAAGTGGGGTCACAACCCCTGCTGATGGACTATAGCTCAGAAGCACCAACTTTGAGGTAATGAACATATTCTTCAAAAGCTGTAGTCATATAAAATGTATTTAAGTAGACTAACAGAAATCACCATGTAAAAACACTGATGAATACTTTAGTGACAGCCTCAAAAGGAAATTCTGGCCACTAATTTATTTGCTTAACAGCCCAAAGGCTCCTTTGGTATCTATCTGATTTCAAGAGATCTACCACAAGGTTCTCCTGTAACAGTGGGCTGACATCCTTTGGAAGATGGACACAGAAGAAGATGTGGACAAGTTAAACAGGATGAGAAGGGATAGATATACCACCCCAAAAAGTTCCCACAGCAATATGATCAGAGATCCACTGAAGTAATTTACCTGGTTAGTTCAGAATGCCATAGTACAAAGTTGCCTTAAAATAAAAATACCAAAAATAAGTAAATGAATGAATAAAGATACCTATGCAAAAATAAAAATCTATTACACACAACACAGGAAGAGCTCAGTCTGAGCACTAATAAAATTCAACTTTGTTAAGCAGAAATAAGGGTAGCTAGTCAGCATAGTAGATACCAGGCCTGGAGTCAGGAAGACTCATCTTCCTGAGTTCAAATCTGGCCTCAGAAACTTACTAGCTGTGTGACCCTGGGCAAGTCACTTAATTCTGTTTGCCTCAGTTTCCTCATCTGGGAAATGAGCTGGAGAAGAAAATGGCAAACTATGCCAGTATCGTTGCCAAGAAAATCCCAAAAAGGGTCACGAAGAGTCAGACACAAATGAAAACTGTACAACAACAACAAAATAGAAATAGCTCAAAATAAATAAGCAGATGACACTAGGAACTCCATGTTTCACTAGGTGGAAAATATTTTACTTCTTCCAAAAATCCACTAATATAGCTTTTCCCATATTGCTTTCCTATTAATATTTAAAAGCAATCTATCAATGAATGTTAGACTAGTGTTTAATCACTACTATAACTAATCAGTAGCATATGTAATGCGAATTACATATTTAATGTGAGCCTCTGAGATTTTTAATAAGGATCTGCTGCATGTGGTGTATATTCTAGAAACTTTATTTGGAAAGCAGTTCTGATATTTAGATTTTCTTTTAAAATATAACTACATGGAATAAAAACAAAACTAGTTGATAATCTGGTTAGTCATATCCCAAAACAAGGATACAACTGTATTTTCTTACTCACAGGCAAACATGGAAAAATCATATTAAGTTAAAGTTTGACAATATCCTTTACAGAAACTAAATGATGTTTAAGAACAACAATTTCTATAGGACTGCCTTGTATAATATGTGCCGACTAGACAAAGATGAAGTCAAACACATATCAGTATTCGTAGCTGTGGAAGAACATGATTCACTTTGTTGGCTATGCCTAGACTGTTACTTGTTGGCTTTAACTTTTTCTACTACTTATTTTTTCCTCCAAACCACTGGTTAAATTTTTCTGAAATGAAAAACCTTTCCTCAAATTATTAACATGATACAGATATAGTTAATAAAAAGTGATTAAAAAAATAAAATTCTGTCAGCTTTATTTGAAAGTAAAAAAATGGAATCAATTTACCTGTTCTTTAGCATGTTTCTGCTGTTCTCTCCTTTTACGTTCTTCCTCATCTACTTTGCTAATAACGATATATCGCTCTTTCTGAAAAAACAAAACAAAACAAAAAAACACCAAGTTACAAATAAAATATTCTGGAAGGAACTTAAACCCAGAAAATTTAAAAATTTGATCACACTAAAATCACCAGTTTTATCATTATTTGTCATGAGGCAAACTCAGCTGCAAGTATTTTATAGTGATACATTACCTTCTGAAATCTTGGGGTCAGTATTTCCATCACAAATATTTTCCCAAGTCTTACTAATTCAACTATATTGATTACAGGCCAAAAAAAGATATAAACTCTTATTAGTAGAAGTCACTATTCTAATGAATTAACTGCATTTAAACATTTTTGGTTATTTGATGTTTAAATTTTTTAAAAGTAATGCTTTAAAAAGATTCTCACTCTATTTCTGGCTATTTGTAGGGAAAATGTCTGATATTCTTTCTATATGTTACATATCATATCAACTAAACATTTCACCAATATTCACTCTTCTGACAATTTCTGCATTTTGAGTTTTTACAACACAGGGACACAAACACCCCTCAGAGTTCTAAATCTTAGACGAATTAGATTTGCTTATAAATACACATTTTATCCATAGCCAGAACAGATTTGGGTCATCTAATCTAACCCTCTCATTTTTTTAAATTGAAGAAACTGAAGCCTAGAGAAATGAAACATTGTGCCCAAGATCAAACAAATAGTAATTAGCTAAACCAGAATTCAAACATAGCTCTTCTGACTCCATATCTAGGACTTTTTCCACTGTACCACACTTCTCAATCATCTTTCCATTCACTGCTTTTTAAAAAAAAAATTGACTTTTAAGTAGTATTTTAACTTTATATTTTGAGGGTTTCATAAAAATGCTATATTAGAATCAATCACTATTTCTCAGTAATGTCCCTGATACTTTCAGTACCTTTTAGAGGCAGCTCTGCTTACAATTTATCCATTTTTGGTGTCCAGGATCACAGAATCTTACAGAGCTGGAAAGGACTCCAAAAGTCACCTACTTTATAGAAGTACATCTGAAGTGAGTGCTATACTACACAGTCCCTGTCTCCAAATGACAATCCTACAAAAATGTAAAGACAAAAATCAAGACTCACCTCCCTAATTCTCTTATTTTCCTGACTAAATATCCCCAATCATTTCAACCTATCTTCTTTCTACAACACAATTTTAAGCTCTTCCACCGCTTGACTGCCACCTTCTGGACATGCTCAAGCTCATCAATAATAGCCTTCCTAATGATACCCAGAGATGCAATGCAATTTGCCAGATATGTTATAATCAGCCTTATCACCACTCCTGTGAAAGTCACTCACTTAGCCTTGTTCTAGGCTATTAATAAAGTTTGGGATAGCATTAGCTTTTTTTATGACCACAACACACTGCTGACTGATACTGAATTTGCAGTCCACTAAAATCTCTAATTTCTTTTTAAAGAGCCATTTGTCCAACACATTTATTATCTATTATCTACAGGTGATGGTTAAAATATAAGTTATACAATAACAATAACCTGAGCTTCGAGGTCTAGCAAGTGTGTAACATACTAATATCACCTCATTACTTTCTTACATTCTCAATCCCCTTAGCTTCTGCCACCTTGTACTTGTGGAATTGATCCCTTGAAACTTAGTGTAATACTTTATATTTATCCCTACTAAATTCAGTTGTATTATTTCAGCTGATCATTCACATCTCTCAAAATCTTCAGACCACATTTCATCAACTGAGAAGCCATTCTATCGTATTCATGTCACCTACAAATGTGATGAACAGCATTGTCTATGCCTTCATTCAAGTCGAAGAAAAAACACACAGTCAAGGTAACGAAGCTTTTAGTGCAATCTGCTAAAGTCTTTCCTTCAGATTAGCACTAACCATGCTTTACTTCTGGTCATTCAACCAGTTCTGAACCTGCCCAAATATAAGGTGATCAATCTAATCAACAGTAATACTGTAAAAGACTTTGTCAAATGACTTTCAATTTTAACAATCTGCATAAATGACAAACTCTAGCTTAAAATACAGATGGGTAGTTTGGTGAATATTGAGTATCAACATATTATACGAACTCAATATATATTAAACAGTAACCTTGGTTCATTCTTTGGATTACCTTCTCTGTTTCTAAAGTCTCAACATGTATGCCTTTGGGATACCTAAAAAAGGAAAATGCTTTATTAGTAAATGAGTAACTGATAGCCAACAACTAAAACTCCATGCTTAACTCTACAGCAGTAGATGCCCACCTATATTTCAACCAAATGAAATTACTGTTACTAAATATGAATCACACAACACTAGAGAAAAAAAAATTCACTTGTTCTGAAAAGTGTTTGATAAATTTTTTGCTATATTTTCTCACTAGTAGTTCTGAATAAAATGCAAAATGCTCAAGAATTTACCTAAATTAGAGGCAGCTAGGTGGCACAGTGAATAGAGCACCAGCCCTGGAATCAGGAGGACCTGAGTTCAAATCCGACCTCAGATACTTGACACCCTAGCTGTGTGACTTTGGGCAAGTCACTTAATCCCAATTACCCTCCAAAAAAAAAAAGGGAAAAAAAATAAGAATTTACCTAAACTAAAAAGGAATTCTATTTCATCTTGCTCTATTTACCATGTGAAAACATTATATACTCTGTGACAAAGATCTTACATTTTCTTAACACTGATAATTTTCAATTTCCCAATGTGGTCAGAACTTGATTTCAAGCACAGAATAAAGCAAGCACCTACTTTGCCTAACTGTTCTTATTATTAAAATCTAACTGATCCTATTTAATTTGAAGCTTACAACAAGCTTTCATATTCAAGATTTTAACAATTTTCTCTTGAGAAAAATGTAAGAAATGACAGCTATACTTTATTTTGGTAAAATACTTTGTATCAGTCTGAATGGGACTGTATATTAGCTGCAAGAATACCTAAACAAGGAAGCAGGCTGAGCAAACTAGACAATGTCCCTACTCATCCTAAATCAAGATACTACTATAGATCTATTACTGTGTTCAAAGTAGATTTCCACATATCTAACAGTAAACTATAAAACTAAAACTATTAAAAAAAAATCCAAAGACAAACAGAAATTACTAAATAGCCTTTATCTTTCTATTAGTTATGTGTCCACAGAAAAGGCATTCAAACAAGATCTAATTACATTGTGCAACCTAAAATAATGATGATATATACTTCCAAGCAGCAAGCTCAAACTGTGCCAAAGATCTTGGAATAGCACAAATGATTTTATAGTCTTCAAAACTTAAAACAATGATAAAAACCAACAAGCATTGTAAAAAGTTTTAATTTCTAGTCAAGATTTTTCTCTAGAAAACTGTTGATGAACATAGAATTAATTTAAACAGAGCGTTTGTTCGCTACTTTAAAAAGCAGCAGTATAACTTTAAATACAATCTTTATTTCTAGTCCATATCTTCAAAGTACTTCATGAGAGCTATTGCTTTGTATGGTCTGACAAAACAGAAGAAATTCAAAAATAAACCTGAAGCTAAAAGATTACATAGTCTTTCAAACTCGGGTCCCTCCCAGAGGGCTCCTAGGGGAAATTAATACAATATGAACACTTACTTCCAGCTCAAAGTCTGATAAATTAGTTTCCTTTGAAACCTACAAAAACAAAAGAAAAATTATTATATGTGGTACATTCTGAGAAAATTAACTGATCAAATAGCACTTATGGAAAATATTTCTGTAATTTAAAAAAATATATCCTTATCTACCGAAAATGTTCTTTTTGGCTACCACAGAGTACCAACACAGTACAAGAAGAATCAACGTTCCTTTAAGAGACTGTTTAAAAAATACCAACTAAGCACAGCTAGGTGGTGCAGTGAATAGAGCACCAGCCCTGGAGTCAGGAGGACCTGAGTTCAAATGTGACCTCAGACACTCGACTAGCCATATGACCTTGAGCATGTCACTTAACCCCAATTGCCCTGCCTTACCCCTCCAAAAAAGCAAACAAAAAAAAACAAAAAACCACAACCAACTACCAAGAGAGACCTCTGGGTTTCCAAGTTCTTAGAGGATGTCCATATTTTCATGGTAGTGAAAGTGAAGGCCTTTAAAAGTAAATGTCAGGGGCAGCTAGGTGGTGCAGTGAATAGACCACTGACCCTGGAGTCAGGAGGACCTGAGTTCAAATCTGACCTTAGATACTTAACACTTAATAGCCAGGTAACCTTGGGCAAGTCATTTAACCCCAATTGTACTGCCTTTCCCACTCTGAAAACAAAAACAAAAACAAGTCACTGTCAACCAATTTCTGCACTACCATCTATCATAAATATATAACTATCAACTATCATAGAATAGAAAAGGACTTTAAAGTTCACCTAATACCCCATCCCCTTTTTACAGATTGGGAAACTGAAGGCACTAATGGTGAGCACCTCGCTTGAGGTGACAAAATTATAATAAATACTATTTACACCTAGGTCTCCTAACTCCAAAGCCAGCATTTTCCACTATAATTATTCCTTCTCTTGGGAGCTCTTTACGTACTTAGACAAAGTTAGAGGCTACATATGTGTGAAGGTGCTACACAACTTTAAGGTCAACAAGAATTCATGCATTCAAAAGTAAGAAATCTGACCACAAAAAGGTAAGGTATTTATGTGGTGTCAACAAAAAAGTCTATACTTATTCCATCAGGCCTAACATTTGTCCTCAAACTCCAACATCCAATGGTAAAGAGGCTATTTACAGAGTGGGTTTAATTAAAGCAGACTCAGTGTCAAACCATATAAATAATTTTCTTTCCCCTGAAAAGAACAGAATGTTATATAGAGAACAACCAACCCTGTGCATGGTTCCAAATCCAAGTTCTTGTTTTCTTCATTTTGTATCAAATCTTCTATTTTCTCTCTGGTGAAATGGAATAAGAAAAAAAGAAAATCACATTTATAGAATGAGTTAGGTTTTCTAACATCATTAAATTAAAATGCCTAAATATACAAAACAATGTACTACCAAATAATAAACTTCTATAGCTTCTTGCCTATCTTCATCCAAGTAAGAAAATGAGGACTGACAGGGCAGCTAGGTGACACAGCAAATAAAGCACCAGCCCTGGAGTTAGGAGGACCTGAGTTCAAATCTGACCTCACACTTAACACAAAAATTAGCCATGTGACCTTGGGCAAGTCACTTAATCCCAACTGCCCTCTCCTTCCCCCCAAAATGAGGACTGTCATAAGCTTCAAGGTAGGGAAGAGAGAGCTGGCACCAGTGACCTTCTCTGCCACATGAAATCATAAACATGTGGCCCTGAAAATGCTTCTCCCCTTTTGTTGCACCTATTCTTTCCTGAGGTAAAAAAGTATTACAGAAGGAACTGACTAGGCTGGACCTTATGGATTTCAAAAGGCCAGAAAACCTAACAGAGGCCCAGGAACTGGAGTCGATGCCAAGATTTTAGAAAAGCTGCACCCAAGCAGCCAGTACAGTCCTGAAGAGTAACTATGCTCTGGCCCAGGCAGAGAATGAGCCAACTGGATTCTACAAACAAGGGAACAACTGTCCATCAGCTATGCCATATTTAGGAATGAACTTAATACAGAGGATTTTCTATAGAAATGGCTCTAAGCCTGAGTCCGCTATGCCCAGAGACCACAAAGACTTTCCTTATAAAGGAAAGTGTGCTTCAGAGTGTCTGCGCTTCTCTTCTTGATCTAGTTCCTCAGTAAGTACTCCTTTGTAACAGGTAATTGATGCTAACTGATTAAAAGCACCTTGGATGCTAATCACTGGTAACTGATATTGGGGAGAACACTCTAGAATGGAAGCTTGAGACAACAGCATTTAGAGAACCCTAACCCCCCATGAGTAACCCTAGTGACCCCAAGGGAAGATACAGTCTTGCTCAGGGACCTGACTCAGCAATATGAGTGAGAGCTACGATAAGGATCCCCAAAGTTTAAATGATCAAAATTTTATTAATGAAAAGAACTGGATCTGATAGAATCATGAGAAGCAATCATCCAAAGTACTAGGCTTTCCCAATGCAATGGAGGCTCTCATAACGTTAAGTTCCATAAAGACAACAATCATTCCACATTATATCTCCTGTAGAGCTAAGACTTGAACACAAGAGGTGTTCAAAAAATGAACATCTAACTAGTTGGGAAAAAAAAGACTTAGTTTGTGAAAACTTGGTGGTGGCATTCTCTTTTTTAAAAATTGAGATAGGTAAGATTTTTTTAAAGTAAAACTTTCTGGGTACCACAAAAGATTTGCCTTTTTTTTAGCTTAAACAATGACATATTCACTGTCAGTTTCAGTTTCACAATCTTATATTTAATGAAATAAACTTTGTCTGAAAATTAAGCTTTAAAAACAAAACAGATGCAATAATATATAAATTAATAAAGAAAATGCATTTTAATGATAATCTTCCTTGTCAAAAAACTTTGTCACAAAGCAGACACAATACAGTGGCCCTAAAAATGTAACCCAGAATGTGGTAGAAGACTGTGGCTTCCTCTTCAATAATGAAGTCAGTACCCTGACCTCTCTTAGGATGAGACTGGGAGGTAGGACACAGTTACATCCCTGAATGGTAGTGAACCCTGACTTCTAGGCAATTTTAGTACTTAAGTGTGACTTTCTCTTCAGCTGAGCCTGGCCACATACAAAGCACCTGGAACAGTACTGTGACCTCCATTTTATTTGGAACCATCATGGAGCCACAGCTGAAGAGCCTGGAACTTTCCTGTATGCTTTCACCCCATCTTGTTCTAGTAAAAGGGCTATTTGTTCCCACAGCATTTGTTAAACTAAAAATATCAGTAAATAAACAAACTTTTTCACTTCTCTAGAGCACAGTTAAAGTAGGAAAAGACACAAGCAGTTATATTTTCTACCAGTTTGTTTTCTTCTATATTTTTATATCTGTCTAGACACTTTTCTACAAGATTTTTACACTGTAAATAAAAGACCTGATGTCAATACATACTAGTAAAAAATGTGGTAAGAAAACCAATATGCTATATATTGACTTTTCACTTCTTAATTTTAGACTATATCATATAAATATTCACTTGTGGTTGAAACATAAGCAATGTTAAAAACTACCTGCTATTACAAACACAGACATTAAAAAGACTAGGTATAGCATTAGAAAAATCACTGTGGACAAATTCCAATACCGCATCAAAATATCAAAACTAATGAATTAGGTACTTAAATGTATGCTAGCTATTCAAGATCCAAGATTACATCTTCTAAAAATAACTATATCTATATCTACATACATATCTATCTATCTATCTATATATCTATCTATATATTTTTTAAAGACTACATCTTCTAAGGGAGACCTAAGATCTAAGGAAGATTCCAAGACTGGAAAAACCTTCATTTATTTTCATCTCTATATGAACTGCATTAACCATTAAAAACTGAGCTATCCCCCTTTCCACCAACTACCCACTCATTTGTTTCCAATTTTTTAAAAAAACACTAAAGAATAGAAGATAGAGTTTAATATAAATATCTTTCTCTATCCTTAATATCATACTTCCTCTTGGCAAATAAACAATTCTATCACTCTGACAAGCATGAAAATTCCTGGCAGTCAATATGAAAGCATGTTTGTCAAACATATGAGAACTGTTATATAAGATAAATAAATTTAAGTGATATGGAATTTTATTTATAATATAGCTAGTTATTACATATATTTGTATATACCATAATTCAAGAGAATCAAAACATTAAGTCTGTAGACAATAAAAATCTGATGTAACAGAATCTAACCAAAATACCTTTTGTTACCATCACTACCATTAAAGTCATTTCATTATATTAATGAATGTACGTTTTATTTGTTGGCATAACAACTTACACCACTTTTTCAATAAATTTTTTCTGATCCTCAGGAATAATCACAGGACACTTTGAAGCATTTGGAGATATATATGACAAAGCTCCAGAACCATTGGATTGTGAACGTTTTTCATCATATTGCTCCCGTAACTGTCTTTCTTCTTCCTGATTTAAATATGGGATTCCTAAAAATAACATTTTATTAGTAAACATAAAAATGTGAATATAAAATTTTTAATAAATAAGATTATTGCAACTCAGAAAAGATTTGCAAGTAGGCATAAAAAGCTCAGAATCAACATGAAAGACATTTGGTAGGACAAATAACAAAAAAGCTTTCAACACACTGGATCTTGAATAGGCAAATGAATATCGTCCTTCAAGAGTCATCCTAAGAGGTAACAAATCTTTTCCAATCAAGCTGCCATTGTTCCAAAATTTTTTGCAATATGTCTTTGGAAGCCATCTTGAGAACTGATTTGTAGATATTCACAGACACCCCAAAATCCATTTTCTTATTAGATCCCTCATTTTGGACAAAATGCAGAATTATCAAACTTGTTCATTCACCTTAACATGTACACAATTCCAAATGATTTCTTTTTCTAAAAATCAACTTTAATAAACCAAGGCTTGTCAAGAGATTACAGTAAAAATAAACATAAACGGTGCTCTCAAAGAAGTTTGCAAAAAGGGAGTTACAAAAAACACTGAACAATCACAGCACAGTTATAATGGCAAGGGTAACTACCTTCAAACACAACAGTTTCATGGATATTTATATATATTCTGTTATGTTTGCAAGGTGGTGGGAAATCAGCCTCTATTTATAGTCAAAGTTCATAAAATACTTTTGAATCTTATACAGAAAAAAACATGAATTGTGTCATTGATGCATGTTTGATCCATCAAAAAATCCTTACTGGGCATCTCCTATGTGCTTAATACTATTAGGCATTCAATAGGCCAGTAGGCTCTTAAATGCTTACTAAATGAATGATTCCTAGTAGCCTTTGCCCTAGTGGCAAATATTTAGAACAGGAGATGATACATACAATGCAGTAATTAAATCCTTTGCATAGGTATTTTTAGCTCTGCATAAAACAGATACACAGATTCTTAAGTCCTAATAACTATGCCCCAAATAAATCAATATATATTTGAAAGCAATAATCAAGACTAAATTATAGAGAAGGTGCTGGCCTGCTTGGTTAGAAATCACAGGTCTAGTCCCTTTCTCTATCCTTACCTCTAAACAATGAATAAAACTATATAAAGTGGGTGTATGTGTGTGTATATAAACATATACAAACAATAATCATATTAAATAAATTATTTTAAAAGGAGAAAAAGTAGAAACATCAAGCAATATAATCTCTACTCAATGATGAAACACTAAAGCAAACATGCCGTACTCCATAAAAAAAATTATTTGGCTGTCATATTCCTTTACTCCAGTAATATAATCATTCAAAGATGTCTCTAATTCAACTTGATAACATTTCACACCATAGGTTTTCTCATTAACTGACAATATCTTGGTACAAGTTTTAGTCTTTATAGTAAGGGCTCACTTCTAAGGTCCCACTCTCCAAAAGATTCCTGATACACTTTAAAAATTCTCTCCTGTCAGACGTGATGAAGGAAGGAAACATGCGTTAATCGACTGCTATCTGCCAGGCGCTGTACTAAGGGTGCTATAAATATTATCTCATTTAAGCCTCCCAATAAACCTGGGGGGCAGATGCTAATATTCCCATTTTACAAGTGAGGAAATTGAGGCAGACAGAATTTAAGTGATTTGCCTGTAGTCCCACAATTAAGTATCTGGGGCCAAATTTGAATTAAGGACTTCCTGACTCCAGGTCTATTTTCTGTCCACACCACCTAGCCATCTACCACATTCACTATGCTATACAGCTAGCAACAGGAATGCTTCTCAAATTTTAAAAGAGAAATGAATGGGAAATGGGTTTCATTTTGTCACAAGATAATTTTGATAGATGTATTTATTCCCTCAAGCATGTTAGATAACTTCATAAATTGGAGGAAAATAGAGAGGTATGATATGGATTTATGGACTAGTCAGGAAATATTAGAAATAGTTTGTTTTCCTGCCTAATGTGAACCCATGAAAAGCTGAATAAGCTCCAATTACAGTTCATGGTTAGCCTAGAAGAAAAGACATTTATTAGGAATTGAAAACAAACAAACCACCTTTTAAGAGGAGCACATGACCTGCTGGGGTCATTTGTCTCTCCCACAGTGTTTGGATACTTACATTCAAAAATTAAGTGTCTGCTCTTTACAAGGCCCTATGCTCAACATAGTTTAGAAGAGAAATCCAAAATATTTCCAAAGTAATTTTTAAAAATTCAATAGAGTACTAGCAACTAAAAGGAGATTAAGACAGGCTTCATGCCTAAGAAATAAAGGTCCGTCCTTCTAAAGTCAATATTGTACTGATGTGGGACTCTTTGCCGGGTTACGTCACAGAATACTACAGTCTTCTTTTGAAATATGAGCAGGCTGCAATCCAACAGATAAGTAACAAGAAAAACCAGCATAAAAAGCAGTACTTTGTTCCTCTTAGGACTTCATATGATACTTTCAACTTCCTCAGAGTGGGACAAAAAATAATTTTGAAGAGGACACGGGTACTAACAACTTAGGGGATCAAGAAGGGCCTCATTTAGATTTTTAACACCCAAGCAACTGAGCTAGGAATTCTGTCAGGCAAAGGTAAGAAGACAGTACATTCCAAGAAATGGAAAATGACGTACAGGGACTAGTTAGCATACCAGTCTGAGCATCTCTGAGCTTATCACCGTTAAGAATGAAACCCATCAGGGGTGGCTAGGTGGCGCAGTAAATAGAGCACTGGCCCTAGAGTCAGGAGTACCTGAGTTCAAATCTGGCCTCAGACACTTAACACACACACACAAAAAAACTAGCCATGTGACCTTGGGCAAGTCACTTAACCCCAACTGCCCTCCAAAAAAAAAAACAAAACAAAAAACAAAACAAAAAAAAAAAAGAATGAAACCCATCCATACCTACTGATCGCGAACTAATGCTGTACATCTCCAAAATCTACTTACAATGGGGTCCATCTAACAGTTAAGGGCCTTCCTCTGGCTCTCTTTAGATTAAATGAATACCAACAGACCATAAAGGATCTCCATTAGCTATCTCTAACTCTCAACAGATGACTGAATCATATTTTTTTTCCAGTCATACGTTTTCCTGAGATAAGATGCGCAAAATGACAATTAAACTACGCCCAGATCCATGTCCCACTAAATTCAGAAGCTTCGCTATTTTTGAAGGCAAGTAAAAACTCATCTTACCATTGCGAAAAACTTTATTAAAATCAAATCCTTGGTTTGCCAGAAAGTCTATGCTTGAGCTCTATCAAAAGAGAAAATAAAACATATGTTAATAGTGAAATGAGGAAGAGGCATGTGCTCTCTAAAACTGTGCCTAGGAGCTGAGAAGAAACTCATCTGGGGAAGAAGGTAAAGACAAAAAGTCAAAATAGCAATATGCTTTCCCATGTGTAAAAATAGGCTCCTATTCCAAGTTACACCAAGAATTTATTTTACCATTAATTTGCATTATTAATTGATGCTAAGTCTGATTTCCACCTCCTGCAAACAAAATTCTTTCACCCTACAGTTTCAGGAAAATATCTACTGTGTAAGTCAAGGAACATAACATTTACACTACAGACAAAAAAAAGTATGAGTCTAACAGAATGTCTGACTATAAAAAATATTCAGCTAATATCCCACTAAGCTGAATGGAGTATATACAAATATAGACTATTTTTAGTCTTCTTGCAAAAGTAAACATTCAACTCAAACAAGATTTTCATTAATTCCAGGTCAGAAAAATAAACAATGGTACCTAAAAAAAAGACACAAACCTTAATTTAATTTTTAAAGAAATATACATACTCAGCAGTTTTCTAGAGCAAAGTAATGTCAGAACCACTTTTCCTTTTTGTTTGTTTTCTTCCAATTCTATAGCCAAGATTCACTCTCTTGCTAAGCAAAGAGTCTTGTTTTCTTTCCTTCTACAGATGAACTTTCTCACAATTCAATACTTCACTACATCTATAGTGGATTCATCCAGTCTAATAAAAGTTCTCCCACAGTGGCACGAAAGGACATAGATGGACATGGCTGTCCTCAGACATTAACTTCAAAAGTGACATTCTAGTCTTTTCTGAACCGATTGTAACTACATGACTTATGAAATGATCTAAATCTTTCCTAAGGCTATACATTATTAGTCTCTAATACAGTGGTTCTCAACCTTCCTAATACCTCGACCTTTTAATACAGTTCCTCATATTGTGGTGACCCCAACCATAAAATTATTTTCACTGCTCCTTCATAACTGTAATTTTGCTACTGTTATGAATCTATCTGATATGCAGGATGTATTTTCATTGTTACAAACTGAACATAACCCACAGGTCAAGAACCGCTGCTCTAATACCTCTTGGAGCTATTGACTTTGTAAAATTTTATTTACTTTACTAATGACTTTACCATTGACTAATATTTTACTATTGACTTTGTAATATTTTATTTCATTTGTCCTAAATTTAGTACTTCCAAGATTGAAAGGATGCAATCAAGTTCCTAACAACAGTATTATTTACGTAAGTCTGTCTTCACTCAACCCACATTTTCTTAACTTTATAGAATCTTAAAATGTTATTGAGCAGGATGCAGCCAAGAGAGAAAAATAGAAGAAACAGTACAGTCCAATCCCCACAGAAGGACACCAAGAATAATTTAAGAAGAATGCCAGACAGAGTAGCAAAAGGAAAATTGGAGGAGAAATTACCCTTGCTAGCATCTTTTCTGTCCAAGATGACAAATTTGATCTACAGGGCAGAACTAGGGCAGGAACTGTAGAACAAGAAGAGCTGGCTGGGATCAAAGACTCAATGACCAGAGCACTGAGCTAGTACAAAAGCTCATGGATACCCAGAGTTGATCATAAACTCTACTCTGGGCTTCTGCCGAAAAGTTCAGGGCAAGAGCACACACTCAGAGTCTAGAGCTCCAAGCTAGGCCAGCAGCACAGGGATATCCAAAGTGTATCATTTGGTGCCAGGCTCAAGCTAGCCACAAAGGTTGTCCTAGGCAGTCCAAGGGACTTAGGACTGTAGCTCAAGGATTCCAGAGCCAATCATCAACAGGCTCAGGCCTGAGGCTTGTGGCTGGGAACACAGCACCAATTCAGTGGTGTTCAGTGTCAGTGCAAGTCAGCTCCCAGAATTTCATGTTAGGTGTGCAGTGTAGGGATGGCTAGAGCTGCTCTTAAACTCAGCCCCAGCCCAGGCCAGAAGCTTAGTGCCCAGAACACCATCCAGGAAAAGTAGCTTCGTGGGATATCCCAGGTTAGTCAAGATCATAGACTCAGCCCAAAAAGAATTGCCTACTTTGTCAGCAATAACTAGGTCACCTGAATATATTGCTGGAAAAATGATTAAATAAAAGAAGATAAAGATCTATTTTAGTCCAGGGATAATCAAAACATAAACCATAAAAAGAATATTAACTCCAAAAAACCTATAGGGAAAGAAAGTCTCAAAGTCTCAAACATCAGAATTATTAGAAGAAATTATGCAAGAATACAAAAGTCAGAGGTAAAATGGCAAAGAAAAGGTAGCAACTTGCCTGAGCTCTCCCCAAACCTCTCTGAACACCTTTAAATTATTCCATAAAACAATTTCTGAAGCAGCAAAATCCACAAAAGGACAGGGTGAAAGAATTTTCCAGCCTAAGACAACTTAGAGCAGTGGTTCTCAACCCTTTAATACAGTTCCTCATGTTGTGGTGACCCCCAACCATAAAATCATTTTTGTTGCTACTTCATAACTGCAATTTTGCTACTGTTATGAATAGTAATGTAAATATCTGATATGCAGGATGTATTTAAATTAAACATAACCCACAGGTCAAGAACAGCTGACTTAGAGGATTAGAAGGAAAGGTCTGTTGCACCTGGGTGAGAGCAGAGTGTAGGGTGCACCAGAAGTAGGCCTTGGGAGTCATTGAATTATGGCAGTGGCTGTTGCTTCAAGAGCTGTCAGCCCACAGACAGTAAGAGGGTCAAACAACTGGTGAGAAGGAGAATACAAGAGACTCTTTGCTGGCACTGGAGGCAGGACTCTGTTGCTTTGTCCATTCTCAGATCTGAGTGGCAATCCCAGGATGAAGAGGAACACCAGCAAACCAGACCTTGTGGTCACAGTGGAGCAGGGACCCTTGCCACAGTTCCAGGGCAGAGAAGAGTGCTTGTACTATTCATAGACCAGAGCACAGGTCAGCAGAATAGTAAAAGCAACTCTACTTGCAGCATACCACCTTGGAAGAACTGAAAACTTACAGGTCCCCAGAAGTCTCTCTGAAGACAGCTACACAAAACCCCTGAAATGTGGGACAGGATCCTCCATCCTGAAAGAAGAGCCCTACTTTAACAAAGAGTTAAAAATCAAGAAATAGAATGGAAAAATGAGCAAACAACAGAAAAACAATTCTGACCATAGGAAGTTACTATAGTGATAAGGAAGATCAAAATACACACTTAGAAGAAGACAACAAAATCAAATCTCTAACACCTAAAGCCTCTGAGAAAACTATGAATTGGTCTCAGGTCATGGAAGAGCTCAAAAAATCAAGTAAGAGAAGCCAAGGTAAAACTGGGAAGAGAAATGAGGTGATGCAAGAAAAATCATGAAAAACAAAATGAGTCAACAGCTTGGTAAAGGAGAAACAAACAAACAACAACAACAAAAAAAAAAACCACAAGAAAAAATACCTTAAATAACAAAATAGGCCAAAGAAGTATAAAAATTCAATGAGGAGAAGAATGCTTTCAAAATCAGAATTGGCCAAATGGAAAAGGAAGTACAAAAGTTTAATGAAGAAAATAATTCCTTAAAACTGAGAATGGAAGTTAATGATTTTATGAGGAATCAAAGAAACAATAAAACAAAACTAATGAAAAATAGAAGACAATGTGAAATATCTCAATGGAAAAACGAATGACTTGGAAAACAGATCTAGGAGAGATAATTTGAAAATTATTGGATTATCTGAAAGTCATGATCAAAAAAAAAAAATACTAGGTATTATCTTTCAAAAAATTATCAAGGAAAACTGTCCTGATATCCTAGAACCAGAGAGCAAAACAGAAACTGAAAGAATTCACCAATCACCTCCTGAAAGAGATCCCAAAACAAAAACTCCCAGGATTATTATAGTCAAATTCTATAGCTCCCAGATCACGAAGAAAATAGTACAAGCAGCCAGAAAGAAACAATTCAAGTATTATGGAGCCATTGTCAGGATAACACAAGATTTATCAGCTTCTACATTAAGGGTTCAGAGGGAAAGGAGCTAGGATGACAACAAAGAAACACCTATCCAGCAAAAGTGAGTATATTTGAGAGAGGAAAACCGGACATTCAATGAAATAGAGGACTTTAGAGGATTCTTAATGAAAAGACCAGAACTGAATAGAAAATTTGACTTTCAAATACAAGACTGAAGAGAAGCATAAAAAGGTAAACAGGAAAGGGAACTCATAAGGGACTTAGTAAGGTTAAGCTGTTTACATTCCTACATGGGAAGATGATAGTATATATAAACAGAGGACACAGGTGTGAGTTGACTATGAAGGGATGATATCTAAAAACATGAAATAAAGGGGTAAGAAAGAGGAATGCACAGGGAGAAAGTGAAAGGGAGGGACAGAATTGGATAAATTATCTCATAAAAGAGGGAAGAATACATATATATGAATACATACATATGTGTGTATAGGAGAGTATATGTGTGTATAAATACACATGTGAGTGTGTGCATATGTGTGTACATGTATACATAGACAGAGGATACAAGATGAGTTGAATAGGAAGACATGATATCTAAAAAATAAAGAGGTGAGAGAGGAATATAATGAGAAAAGGAGAAAGGGAAAGATAGAATAGGGTAAATTATCTCATATAAAAGAGGCAAGAGAAAGCTGTTACAATTGAGGGGAAGCACAGAAAGGTGAAAGGGAATGGGCCAACCTCACTCTCATTGAATTTGGCTTAAGGAGAGAATAACACACACTCATTTGGGCATCTTACCCTATAGGAAA
>CM053599.1:137347760-137401114 GCA_028646575.1 Pseudocheirus occidentalis | reverse complement strand
AAAGGGACAGGGACAGGGTAGAGAACAGAACAAGGGGGGGAGGGAAAGGAAGGAGGGACGTATGATCACTGTCACAATATGTCCACTATGAAGATGTCCTGTATAATCACACATCCACATCCTGTACTGAATTGGTTGTCCTTCCAGTGGGGGTGGGTGACAAGGGAAGAACCAAAAGAATCCAGAATTTAAAGCTCTGCAATACTTGCAACTAGGAATCAAGATATACAGGGGCTGGGATAGGGAGACCCTCCCTCCCCTACCAGAAAGTTAGAGAGCAGACCAGGGGAGGGGCTCCACAGCGGGATGGCTGTTTGGGGGGTGGGGTGGGGGAAAGATGGGGAGAAAATTTGTAACTCAAAAATCTCATGAAAATGAACTATGTAAACAAGAAAACAAATAAAATGTGTTACATTTTTTAAAATAAATAAATAAATGAACTAAAAAAAAGATTAAAGTCAAAAGACTGAAAAAATAGGTGAAAATATAAGGTACCTATAGCAACAACATCTCACCTGGAAAACTGATCAAGAACAGTTTTAAAATTACTTAGCAACCCAAAAGCCACCATCAAAAAGAGACTGAGTATCATATTTCAAGAAATCTTTCAAGAAAATTTGCTAGATCTCTTAGAACCAAAAAATAAATTGAAAATAGAAAAAAAAGAGACTATCACTTCCTGAAAGAAACTTCAAAATGAAAACTTCCAGGAACATTACAGCCAAAATCTAGAGCTTCTAGGTCAATGAACAAATACAGCAAGCAGCCATAAATTAAGAATACAAGTATAATGGAGCCACAGTCAGCACTACACAAGATTTAGAAACTACTAGTGGAGAAAATGGATTATGATATTCCAAAAGGTAAAAAGACAAACACTTAGAGCCAAGAATAACTTAACCCAGAAAAACTGAGTATAATCCCATAACAGGAAAAAAAAAAAAAAAAAAAAGGATCTTTAATGAAACAGAGGATTTCCAAGCGTTCCTGATAAAAAGGCAAAAGCTGAGTGGAAACTTTGAAACATAAACATAAGAATGAAGAGAAATAAACAGATAAATATAAGTGGGAAATTTGAAAAGACTTTATAAAGTTGAAAAAACTGCATTCTAATGGGAAGAGGAGAAATAAATGATATATGCATCCCCAGAGAACTCTAATATCAGCCAGGGTCAAGTAAAGGGAGTCAAGTAAGATGGAGGTATGGGAATGTTGGGGGTTTTTTTTTTAATTATGTTGTAATGATCTTAGAAGAAAGGAAAAGGATGGAGAAAAAGCATAAACTAGAGAATAAAAGAGACGCAATGGTAGGAAGATAAACAGAAGTCTATAAACAATGAAAGGGTGGAAAGAAGGAATCACCTGAAACCTCACAGAATGAAGTAACCAAAATCGGGAGAATATGATTCTAGACTACAAAAACAAACAACTTTGAAAGATTTAAGAACTTTGATCAGCTCAATGATCCACTATGATTCCAGGAACATGATAACTTGATAACTTAGAATACTGCCCACCTCCTAATAGACAAGTGATCAGCTAGATATGCTGAGTGAGACATGAATTTTTAGACATGGCTAATGTGAGAAATTGTTTGCTTATGAGTTTGTTGTAGGACAAAGGAGGGGAGCTTCTTTTATTCATCTAGGGGTACAAAAGTAAAACTATAGGAAGACAGATTCTTGCTCTTTAAAAAAAAGTACATTTAATTTTTTAAAAAGTTATAGAGGGACTCTAGAGATCATCTAGTTCCACTCTACCATTATGCAAAGAGGCAACATGTTGGAGAGGTCAGTCTAAATCTAGCTTCTGCTATTCACTATATGACTTTGAGCATAGACTTCATCTATAAAATGAGACTAAATGATCTCAAAGTTTTTATTCAAGCACAATTCTGTGACAATGAAGTAAAAGAAGGGAACATTCAAATTAATTCATTTTGCTTTTGTGAAAATCTAGCTTTAAAAAAATGATTCTGAAGAAAAAAGTTAAAATTAATGGTTTTTCTGAGACTTTAAACTGCAAAGTGACACATGAATATGGGAAGGATTATCTAGGAATCAGTAAGAAACTGTTAGGAATTTCAAAGGGTTAACCCAATGGAAAGCTAAAAGTCTAGTTCCTTCTAAGAATTACTTAAGTGCTTTTTGAATTTTCACCATCTGAAAATTCATTCTTCTGAATGTCTTATGCATTTTCGATATTTGTTTATGGGCTCCTTCTGAGGCTTTTCATCTTCTGCATTTTCTAAAGGGGTTAAATAAATGTTTAAAGTATAATTTACTACCACTCATGATCACAAATAATGGAAAAGCAACTACTTACAAATAAAAAGAACTAAATTTTGCTACTAACCTGACAAACAAATTTGACATCTGGTGAAGTTCTACTGAAGGGTTTTGGGAAAACATAAAAGTTAAATGACTTCATTATATACCTATGAAAATGAAAGATACAAGCAAATTGAGAGGTGATATTACTCCACAAAAAATGAAAATTTAATACTTTAAAAAAATAACTTACTTTGACTCTGTGCTGTCATACTTAAAAGTGCAAAGGCCAAATTGAAACAGCAAAAAGTCCATGGAATGCTGGAAAAGAAGAAAATAATTTTTAATAATTAAAATTATGTAAGATAATTTTAAGAAAGTAAATCAATCAATATTAGAGGAGAACAAAGTTTCTTTCAATCAAAACAATAACAGTTTCAACCAAGTAGAAATTCTACTTTGGCAGAAAGTTTCTGGGACATCACATATATGCTTTTAATTCAAATAGGTAACCTTATGAGATGTGCTCATAATTTTAACTGTAACTTTTATATTTAGGTAACTACTTTCTTTCAAAAAAAATCAAATTAGCCAAAAGTCAAGTTTTTAAAAAAACAGAACCATATCTAGATTACTCTAAATCAAATATACTGAAACTTTCGTGAAATGTTTTTCCACAGATAAATGTTACTGTTTTAATAACACTGTTTTATGGTTGTAGTTTGTTTAAAAAGTATATTTTACAAAAGATATACATGATTCCTCTTAACTACAATTCAGTTGGTGGAAGAGATTATTGACAAAAGTAGCAAAAATGTTTTTCAACTGACTTGCCTTTTTAAGTTTGTGATATCTTTCCTCTGGAGTGTCAAAACCATTGGTTAATGCAGTAACTGAAGGTCCATCACTGATTCCTAAAATTTAGGAGGAAAATTTTAACTTAACATTTTAACAACTTTTCAATATTAAACATGTCATATAGATATTCAATGACCAATCAATACTAATATAAAGAAAATATTTTCTGGAACAAACACATAGCTTCAAATCTTTGCATGCAAAGAATAAACAGAAATTATTTTATCAAGGACAGTTATTAATAATAATCATTGTTATCTATAAAGATGCATGCAGTCATGTCAGTCTGAAGTCAATATTTTTAAAAATTCCACAATGTAGCCAAACTTATTTTAAAAATATTTGTAAATGGGTTCATTTAACAGTCACTTAAATAGCTTCTTTCAGAAGCAGAAATACACCTGCAAACATCAGTATGCCATATAAATTAGGAGTTTAAGAATATTAACTGTATTAAAGTCTTAACTAGATGCATTATTCATGCTGTAAAGGCAATTCTAGGTTCTAATCAATGCCAGCAGAGTATAAGCTCACATATATCCTATGAAACTAAAAAAAAAGGTTTCAAATACAGGAACAGATAAGGACCTTGTATGTTGTGGAAGGACTTGCATAGTTAAGAGAGGTTCCCCACCATAAGTTTGGCTTCCAGGTGATGAATATCTTTCTATCTATATCAATCCTCATTTTGTGGATAAGCTAGTAACAACATCAAAAGTCTGACTTTGTCTTTGAAAATGATTTCATTAACAATAACCACAAAACTTACATAGAGACAATGGAACATTTAGGTCAAAAATATTTTTAGTACCATCAACAAAAAACATTTTCAAGTAAAAAAAAAGAATTTTGTTAAGATTACCAACGTTAAAAACAAGCAGTAAACTCTCTCTGCCTCTTTGGACTTTGGGAAATTTATTGATCAAGTAGGCCATCAATTTCCTTTATAAACAATTAGGTGGTTTTCCACATTTGCCAATCAATTCAGCCAATCTGGGAACAAACCCAGGAGTCTGATTCAAAGGAAAAAAGCGATCAAAACAGTTTTAATTAACAATATCAGGCTTTTGTTCAAAAAATAAATAGTTGTAGATGCACTGATCCAGCATTACATGCATATCCTCTGGACTGTCAATAATATGTCTACAACTATAGAGTTTCATTCTTATTTGTAAGTTGTTGTCCTATTTTCCAATCAACAGATGTCTTACCAACACCAAAGCCCACCTAACTGCTTTTATATATATTACACTACGTGATAAGATTCATTTGTAGTTCCTAAAATGATTCCAAAAAATAACCAAACACAAAAGATTTCTTCAAGGTGCACCCGTAAGGTGGTGAGAAGAGATCCTGGGAGATGGAATTAATTTGCCCCAGGTTACCCAATAGGGTGGGGCATAAGGAGAGGAGATGCTACTGAATGTGGCCCTGGACCAGAGTTGACCCAACATCACGTCCCTAGCCGTCCACAAGCAAGCTCTGGGAGAGAACACTATCAAAACCCTGGCCAGGATACCTGAAAACTCCCCATCGATTGCCAAGAAATCCGCCTCCTCAATGGCCTGGTACACTTTGGGAAGATTATTTTTAAAATCTGCAGAAAAACCAAGAAAAGGCTCAGACCAGGGCCCCAGGTTCAGCCCTCCAAATCTGAAGACAGGAGGCTGAGGGGAAGGGAGAGGGGGAGGGAGGGGGTGGACGGAGGCGTCCAGAGCACTCACAGCCCCTAAGCTGCCTAGAGGAGAAGCGGGCTGGGGGGTGGGAGCTGGGGGGTGGGTGGGGGTAAGGGGGAACAGCAGCAGCAGCGACAACGTGGGGAGCGGGGAGAGAGGGCAGGCGGCACGCCGATTAAATACGCCGCTGACACAGCTCCGGGGATCTGAGCGGAGCAACCAGACAGTTTCCAGGTCCGGCTCCCGAGGCCTGACAGAGAGGCCCCGGGGGTCGGAGCCCGGGCCAGGGGTGGAGGGAGGGTGGGGAGAGGACATTGCGGAATCGGCAGCGAGGGCGAGGAGAGGCACGCACTGCTCCGGATCATCTCCATCCTGCAGCCCGGTCGTCACCCCACCCTCCCCCCCCACCCCGGCGGCGTCGCAGAGGCGGTGGCGGCGGCGGCGGCGGCGGCACCAGAGCCTTCTCCCCCTAAACTGCACCGAGTGGCAGTGGCAGCGCGGCGGCGGCGGCGGCGAGGGCGGGGGCGCGCGCGACGGAGACTTCCGGAAACAGCGCGCGCCGACGCGCGTCACGTGGCCGGCCACGTATGCCGAAGGGCACGAGGGCCCTCCGCCTTCTTTTTGCAGAGTCCCGCCCCGGGAGCACTTTGTCTTTCCCTTCAGATGGTGAAAAAGGTCTCCCGCGGAGAAGGTGGGATATCTTTTGCACATTCAGATATTGTGCTGTTGCGACATAATCTCACTCTCAGGATCCGAGCCCGCCTCTTAATTCAGCAGCCCAGAGACCCGTTGGGGATACGCCCTTCAGTGGGGGGAATCCCCGCCCTGGAATGACCTGATTCTCCCTGGGGCTGTGTAGCGGGAAAGCTTAGCGGTCCAGCTGATTGCAGCCTCTGCTGTCAACTCAACTTTCATCTCTCTGCGTCTATTGGTTGCATCCTCACTGCTTACAAATATGCCTGTGTCTTCCCCAGCCTGAAAACAAACCAAAAACTCCTCCCTGTATGTATGTAGTACTGTCTCTCCTGGCTTTTGTGCCTAAACTTGCTAAGGTGTTCCACAAATACGTGCAGCCACTTCCTTTGAACTGAAATCGCTCACTCCAAAGTTATTTTTTAATTGCTAAATCTAACTAATGTCCGTTTCTCAGTCCTCATCTTGACCTCTTATGCAGCATTTGACATAGTCCTCACTTTCTCTTTAGGTTTTCCTTATGAAATGGGCAGGACCTAGTTAAGTAGAAATCTCAGTGAAATAGTCTGATACTCTGTAAAATTAAAGAAATCAAATAAGCCCTGAATACCCAAGCTGAACCAAGAACTAGCAGGCTCAGAAATGAGCAGGCCAAAAATGGGAATTAACCCAAGATAGAGCCAGTGTTAGACAGAAGAATGCACTCAAGTAATCTATCTTGTTGTTTTTCTTTTCCTATGTACCTGAAATTCATTCTCATGACAAACCCCTTATTCACAATTGTACTTAGCTCCTCGGCCATAAGACTAAGCTAAATTCCCATGTCCAGATATTAATTGATCTATCTTAAGGTAATTGCAATCTCTGGTTCCCAAGTCTAAATTCTTGATTGATGGGCACAGAGGAAATTACAAACCCCTGGTTTAGCTCATCCATCAGAAAGGAGTTTACACTCCCCTAACTACAAATAACAAATCCCTGTGCCTGGTTTTCTCCTGTAATCAATCTATAATCAATTGACAATGAGACTACATGGTATAAAAGGGGTCTGCATGGTTGGATCAGGGCTGGCTCTCTATTTCTTTCTGATTGGCACGTCAGGCACCATGGCTAAATTAATTTTCTATTAAAAGCTCCTTAAAACTTTAATTGGTTTCTGTGGTCACTGATTGAAACTCTCTAATTTCTACCTAGGTCATAACACTTATGCTCCTTTCTCCTGCTTCTTCATCTACTTTTCCAACTGCTTCTTCTCAATCTCCTTTGATGGATTTTTATCCAAACCTTCACCTGCTAATTTTGGATCCCCAAGGTTCTGTCCTGAACTTTCTTCCCCCTGTTATATCACTTGATGATCTCAAAAGCTCCCATGAATTCAATTATCTTCTCTATGCAGATGATTCTGGATGCTACTTGTACAGCCCTAACCTCATCTCCAATTGAATGTCTTATAAACTTATTAGAATCAAGGAGTCTGAGACTGAACATGTAATCTTTTCCCCAAAACCCTCTTCCATTCCAGACTTCCCTAAAATGTTGAAACAAACACCATCATCCTAAGTAGTTGTCATTCCCCCAGCAGAAAGTCATAGGTTCATAGGCAGTGAGGTCCAGAGGAAAAAGTACTGGATTTGGGGTCAAAGGACCTGGATTTGAATCCTATATGTCACTGTCTGTGAGCCTGGGAAAGTCACCTAAACTATCCAGGCCTCAGGTTCCTCATCTGTAATAGGAGTTAGACCAAATCACCTCTGAGATGACTTCCATTTCTGAATCCATGATCCTATGGAAAGGAACCCATCTCCCACTTGAAGAATCTATTCTAGAATATATATAACATTCATTCTCCTGAAGCAGATCATTAGCTTTTGGAGAGTGGAAATTATCACACATCATTTAAAACCAATTGTTCCTAATTGCCTTCTGAGACTAAGTAGCAAAAAATCTAATCTTTCTTGAGTTAACTGGACCAGAAGCAGCCTCTAATCTGTGGGTGGCCAGAGCCAAACAAACAGAGCAGATTAGAGACAGGAAACTCAGGACACAAACAGAAGTTGAATTAATTTCAGAGTGAGGAAAATGAAGTATGCATATGGAAGCCCTTTCTCCTGAGAAGGAGGGTTTAACATACTGGACTAAAGGCAGGTTTTATATACATCTTGGGCTGGGCCATGACAATCATTTTTAGGTCTTGAGTTACTGTTCCCACGGATCCTGTGGGAACAATATTGTCCCAAGTCTTAGGCGTCATATCCATCCTGCCAAGCACAGAACCAGAGCTCTGTGACAGAAACAGGGGTGCAATACCTTTCAGTGACAAGGAATGGGGGCTGTGGATATGTGATGGATGGCCCTGGGAAATAAGGGGAGCTAAATCCCTCAGTGAACACCTGGTGCTGGCCTAACCAATGCACTTTGTCAGAGGATGATATTATCCTAAGCAGCGAAAAGGATTAGCTGAAAACTCTCTATCGACACAGCTCAGGACAAAGCCTGCTTCCTCGGTCTTAACTCTGTAAAACAGGGTATCTCCAAAATATTTTGACATTTCCCCCTTTTGGCCAAAGGGAGGAGGTCTTAAAGAACCCTACCCAATAAAGGAGAGGCAGGTGTATGTCTCAGGATATACCCAAGAGGTTAGTTCCTTGAGGTGATCTATTGGGGAAGTGTGTCCCAGGTAATTTATTGAGAAGAGACGGGGTCCAAGTATGTCAAAGTGAGAAAATGATGAGGGTCTTGGTGGTTGAGTATATAACAAAAGGGGAGAGAAAAAACTAGGAAAGTAGATTTAGCTTCTCATTCTGTCTAACCTGGATGTTGGCAGTTTCTGGGAGCAGACGCTTGCTTCAGATGATCCAGAATTAAACAATGCAATAAATTTTTCTATAATTCCCCAAAATAAGTAAGAGGGCTCACAATGGACTAGTTCTGAGAAGGGAGATTTACATGTCACCACAGTAACCAAGAAAACCTAAACATTAACATCTTTCTTCTCAGGACAATTCTAAAAGGGGCTTCCCTGGTTCCAAATATAGAGGTTCTGACCTAATCTAATACTATCACTAAATGTGGTTCTCCAATTTTGAAACTTCAGAGAATTTCATTTTATATATCACTTGCTATTTCTATCCTTACCTAAATCTTGTACCTGATATTAGAGTCTTTTGAAAACTTATAAGGGTCTAACTGAAAATGAACTCTTCTATCCTTTAAGATTATCAGATACTTAAAAATGAGAAAACAATTTAACTTTCTGTACCATTATCAATACAATTTTTGTGTAAAATCCAATTAGTCCCCAATTAATAAATCCTTCATTCATTTTGATAATTTATTACCAAAACATACTATTAAATTTCAAACTAAATCTCAAAGCTTGAATTTTCATGATAATATGAAACTGATATGAACTTTGGAAGCCAATCATATACATCTGTATATAGTTCTTTAGAGAAAACAGTTTAATCCTTTTTTTCAAAATTTGCTACTCCATTTCATTAGAAAGCTTTTTCATTACATGTTTGTCTTTTTACTTTGTCTAATCATTTCCCCCTTTGGATGTTATATTATAATTTGACTATAAATACAGGTTAAAAGTGTAAGATGTTCATATTTGAATCCAATTATAATAGTTTAAAGATGTTCCAGTGTCGATCTTCTATTTAATACTTTGTTCCATCTCAGTTTCAGATGCTGCATTGAGTGCACAATCATCTGCAAACAGAAAATCATGCACCAACACTCCTTCCACTTTGGTCTTGGCTTGTACCCTTTTCAAGTTGAAGAATTTACCATCAGTTCAGTAGCTGACCTTGATGCCATATTCATCCTCATTGAAAGCACTTGACAATATGACTGAAAACATCATGCAAAAAAGCACAGGAACGAGCACATAGCCACCATGAAATTCACATACAATGCTGATGAACTTCTTTGGGCAACCAAATTTTGACGTAATTTTCCATAAGCCCTCATGACTAATAGTATCAAAGGCCTTGGTCAGATCTACAAACATTGTGGACAGACTTCTGTTTTGCTCCTGGCATTTCTCCTGGAGTTGTGGGGCAACAAACATCATATCAACTGTTCCTCCGTGCTTTCTGAAGCTACACTAGCTCTCAGATACGTGACCATCTTCCAGATGAAAAGGAGGACTCTAGCAAGAATCTTGCCAGCAATAACTGAGAGAGACTTCCCTGTGATTGTCTCAGGACAATCTATTTTCTTTACCCAGTGTCATGCCAGGAAATGGAATCACTTTCATTTGATTTGTCTTAAGAAGATTCTGAAGGTCACCTGGCAGGATAAGGTAATGGGAATAAGCTAGAAGTCTTCCCAATAAGATCAGTAATAAAACAAGGAGGCCCATTATTACCACTTTTATTCAATATCTTACTAGAAATGCCAGCAATAGCAATGAGAAAATGAAATAGAAGGAATTATAATAGGCAATGAGGAAATTAAACTATCTCTTTTTGCAGACAATATGATGATATACTTGGAATCCTAGAGATGAAAGTAAAAAATCAGTTGAAACAGTAATTTTAGCAAAGTAACAGGATATAAAATAAACCAATATAAATCATCAGCATTTCTGTGTACTACCAATGAATCCCTGTAAGAAGAGATAGTAACAGATATTTCATGTAAAATAACTATAAACAATATAAAATACTTGGGAGTAGTATACCTGCCAAGACAAACCCAGGAACTATATCAACATAATTATACAAATAATTTCAGATGTCAGTAATTGGAAAAATATCAATTGTTCATGGGTGGGCTGAACCAATATAATAAAAATTATAATTCTTCCTAAACTAATCTAGTTATTCAGTGTCATCCCAATTAGACCACCCAAAAAGTTATTTTGAGCTAAAAAACAAGAACAGTGAAATTCACTTGGAAGAACAAAAGGTCAAGAACATCAAATGAATTAATGAAAAAATTTACAGGAAGGTCTACCTGTACTATAAACTGTACTATAATGCAATAATTATCAAAACTATCTGGTCTTGGCTAAGAAATAGAATGGTAGATCGGTGGAAAAGAGTAGGTATGCAATACAGTAAATGACTATGGTAACCTTGTGTTTGGCAAATGCAAAGATCTAAGCTTTTAAGGCAAGAATTCATTATTTGGGAAAATTTGCTAGGAAAACTAGAAAGCAGTCTGGAATAAACTAGGTATAGACCAATATCTTGCATCATTTACCAAGATAATGTTGAAATAGGTACATGACTTAGATATAAAGGGAGATATCATAAGCAGATTCAAGGAGCATGGGACATATTACTTATCAGATCTGTGTATAAGAAAAGAATTTATGAATAAACAAGAGATAGGGAGCTGAATAAAACTAAATTTTAATTTAGTCAAAATACCACTGTTTCTTTAATTTGCTGCCAATCTCTTTCCTAAAGAGCATCGACTTGCTATTCAAGGACTGCACTGAGGAGAACACTTTATTTGACTCAATCAGATAAATCCCCATAACGAGGATGGGCCGAGTCATCTATTTCTGATGACAACTCTCTATAAATTTTCCAAGTTCGTGTGTGTGGAACACTAAAGCAGATTCCATGAGTTTAACTGGGTTCATGATATGAGTCCTGTCCCAATATGACAACTTTCACTATTTACCACGATAGCCATCAAGCCTATCTAATGACTTTCTAGTTATACAAAACAAGCCACTCAGAAAAATGACACTTTTTAGATCTTATAATAACCTTTTAATTAGCAATGAGGCAAAGGAAATACGAATATCACTGTTACTCACATTAAACAAATGCATAAATAAAAAAATCCTACACAGAAACTCTCCTACCAATATACTCAGCACCTGTAGGGAAAAATGGGCACACTTTGGATGCACAAGAAAACTACCAAGAGAGCATATGAGTCTGGAAAATCTCTACAATCAAGGTGACATAACTGTGGAACTGTGAACCGTAGCATCCTTTTTCTGCCTAAGGAATTGTTCATAATGATGAATATGATGAATATAGCCTCTGTATCAAATAGATGATTCCACTGCTAAGATGAGCTAGTCCACACTGTGCTTGCCTAACACCTCCCTAGGCATGACATTTCAACCAAAGTTGATGATCTACTGAGTGATTTCTCTGACTCTCCTGTCAGAAAAGAAGATCACACTGTGCTTGTTCGTTGATTATGGGTAAAAGTATTTCATCTAGTAGATCAAAATGCCATCTTAAAGGCTTTCTTTTAACAAAGTATCTCCTGACTATACTACAAAATTGGTCAAGATTTCTTGTAAGATATGACAATAGAAATAACCCTGTTCGTTGACCCTCTGATTGTAATGACCAGAAAAGAGATAAAACAGATATATATGTTTGCCAAGAGGGTTCAACACTGTGAGGGAGGAGATCCAGTTCAGAGTTCAAGTTGAAGAGGAAATCCTTGTAGAAAATGAGATCCTTAAGCAGCTTGACTTTTCAGATACTATTATGTCCATTATGTTGGTTATATTAAGCCCTACAACACTGTAGTCTCCTAGAAGAAAATTGTAATCCCTCAAGAGAGTTCTGTCTGGCAATATATACAAGCAAGATCAAGTATATTAATAATGTCTTGCCCAGATTATGACTTGCAGTTAAATAGAAATCTATATAACTTGTCCATCAGTTTGCACATCTGGGATAGACAGTACAAATGGGCAACAAGTTGAGTCTAGAATCAAATAGGAAGAGAACAATAAACTAGATTGCCTTCAGGAAATTACAAAGCTCTCTTAAAGACCCTAAACTTTTATTTAGATCTTTTTAATACCAATATTATTTTGGGTTGTATGACTGGGAACCATGGAACATAAGTCTTTGAGAAAATGAATATTATACAAAGGATAATGCCCAGTGCAGGTGAACAGGCTGCAACATATAATTAATAAGGAATTATAAAGAAGAATGGGAGTAAAAGATGTCAGCAGGGAAATGTATTATAGGGAGAGAAGATGGACTCATCATGTGAGTTAGGTGATGACAGACATTCTGAATACTTCACTGATACCATTTTGATATCAAGAGCAATCAAGAAAGGCCTCCAGCATATGGGATGGATCCTCTGTGATAAAGTTATAATATGCCCTTGACAAGAATCATATTGGAGAGGCAGGTTTTAGAAGGATTGTTACCTGCATCTTTAGTGATATCACAGATCTATTCAAAGCATCATGATTGGGGCTGCTAGGTGGCGCAGTGAATAGTGCACTGGCCCTGGAGTCAGGAGTACCTGAGTTCAAATTCAGCCTCAGACACTTAACACAAAAAAACTAGCTGTGTGGCCTTGGGCAAGTCACTTAATCCCAACTGCCCCCCCCCAAAAAAAACAAAGCATCATGATTTATTGTACCTGTATTCGGTCTTTCCTTTAATTCATAACAGATCTTATTAGCTAGTTTGGGTCTTCTTTTGATTCTTCTCATGATTTTTACTCATTTTAACTCTTAATTTTTCATGTATGTCTGTTATCCATTTCATTATTATATTTTAGGGATTTTTTTTCCTGATGCTACATCTAATAATGTTTGCCATCTACTGTTTTGGAGTTAGGGGTGCTGTTCCTATTGCTTCTTTTATCCCACAATAAAAAAAAAACAACACAACTTTGATAAGCAAAATGAAGAAGAGAACTATTCATTTTGAGTTTTTCTTCAGCTTGCTTATCAAATTTTGGATGAGGGGAATATAATTTCTTGTGAGAATTTTGTTTGTTTTTGGTGTTTGTTTGGAAGATTTATAAGGATTCTAGATCAACTTTCACCCTTCATTCTTTCAGCTCCCACAATTTCATGACCTTAAAATTAACGTGCTCTATGGATTAGGTATGCTAAAGTCAAGTTGTTATTTGTCCTTTGTTCTCCAAGAGGACCATGACTTCAGGAAGGTGGTACCATGATTTGCAAGGGAGGGCTGTGCAAGGTCACCAGCCTCACTTTCTTTTCTGCAGTCATCTTTATTGCAGTCATATTCTGCAAGATATAGATCAGGACCACAAAAGCTTAAGTGAGGAATACTTAAAAGAAGAGCTATTTTACCATTTTGCCCACTAGAGGGAAATGGTGTTTTATTTAAGTATTAGCATCTATTACTTATTTTAAGATATTTCATTTTCAAACAAAATGCATTAGTTATACAAAATATGAAAAGTAGTAAAAAAAAGTTAAATAGAAAAGATGGCACAAAGTATTAGGCATTGAGCATGTTGTGTTATTAAATAATATAGCCTCTAGTCCTTTCATTAAAAACAAGCCACCCACAGACCCTGGAGTCAGGAGGACCTGAGTTCAAATCTGGCCTTAGACACTTAACAGGAAACAAGCCCTGTGACTTTGGGCAAGTCATTTAACCCCAATTGCCCTCCAAAAAAAAGAAAACAAAAATGTAAATAGTAACTGGACAAAGTAAGGGGAAAATACTGGCTCTGGAATTAGAAGACCTTAGTTCAAATTCTATCAAATACTGGCTCTGGAATTAGAAGACCTTAGTTCAAATTCTATCTCTGATGTTTACTACCTGGGTAACCAGGTGAGCTGGAAAGGACTTTAGAGACATCTAGTTCAACCCCCTCATTTTCCAGAGGAAAAAAAATTGAAGCTGAGAGAAGTGACTTGACCAGGATCACCTATGAGTCAGTCTGAGGCAGGATCTGATCCCTGGACTTCCCTACTGCCAGTCTAGTTCTTTGCTTACTGAGCCATCTATCTCACCTATAAAAAGATAGTTGCTCTAAACAGCATTTGAAGTCCCAGGGCTTTAGCTATGATCCTAAACCACTTAAATTACCCAATAAATGTATGGTTACTTCTGGTAAATGTGATCATAGCAATCTTGTCTCATTCCTCCTTGTTGGAGGTCTGCTATGCATTTATTTACCACATTTCTGTCTGTACTGTAATTATCTGTGCATGTTTTCATCTTCCTACTGAAAATCAGCTCCTTAAGGGTAGTATGTTTTTTTTTCATATTCATCATACCAGGCCTTGCAAACTGCCCTCCACCTACCTAGTAGGTGCTTAATAAATATTTGTTAAAGCCAATGTGGAAAGGGGAAGTAAGCATCAATATTTTGCTGTTACCTACAACAATAAGCATGTGCCAAGTTACTGTGTGAGATAATGGAAATTTTATCCTGTACATCTTGTTTGTACAGTTTGTTTGTATATCGTCTCTCTCCCATTAGACCGTGAGCTCCTTGAGGCAAGGGAATATTTTTGTCTTTCTTTGCATATCCCAGCCGTTAGCATAGTGTCTGACACGTAGCAGGCGCTTGATAAATGCTGGCTGAGCAGGCAAACAATCCCTGTTCACAAGGTGGTAGGGAAGCTTGTTTTCCAGACCGTAGTTTTAATAGTATCTAATAATTGCCCAATTTCTCATTTTTAGTCAGTTGTTTTGCCAGAAACCCTCAGGTAAAAGGAATACAACTAAGTCTCCACCGCAGCTACTACAACTCTGAGCCCGGAGGAGTCTACTGGCCCATACCTTGAAAACAACCAAGAAAAGGAGGGGGTGATTCGATGTGTGTCAGAGCCTGATGACTTTATTGCGCAGGCGTAAACTGCCCTCCCTCTCAGCCTGGACCCTCAGCCTGGGCCTCTCTGGCCGGCGGGGAGATGTTACGGTAGAGACGGTGGGAATCGTTCCGAATGTGCTCTATGGTTGCTGCAGGGGGCGCACCAATGGCGTAGTCTGTTCGCACTTTATTTCCGGAAGTGAGGTCTTCCGCGTCGGCCGCCGTGGCTGGGGGTCGGGGTGGGCAACACCGCCGCGGGCGCCGGGGGGATGCTCGCGTCGGGCTGGGGCCCGCTACAGCACCGCGCGGTAAGAGGCCGGGGGGGCCTGCGAATGAAGGAGGACAGGAGGCGGGCGTCAGTGGAGGGTGCAGGGGAGGGAAGCCCCGAGAATCTCCTGCTCCTGACTGGCCTCGGGGAGCCCCGACAACGTCATTTGGGGTTTCGGGGGCTGAGGCGCTTGCAGGCCCGCGCAGGAGAGCTTTTCCTTCGGCGCTCCGAACCCAAGTATTCTCCCGTCATTTGAGTGCTCACCCCACCTTCCTGTAGCCCGGGCCGGAGCCCAGGGCGAGGAAACCCCTCGGGCGCATTCCCCAAGGGGATGAAATAGGAAGGTGATGGTAATCCCGTCTATGGGCTAGAGGAGGAGGGCGGGGGCGGTCCTCGTAGTTTAGCAGAGGATAAGGCCCCAGCTGGTGGAGGGGTGGATGGACCTGGGCACCACGAATGTGTTCGGGGGCTCCTTCCTCTCGTCTAGCCCCGGCTACATATCGCCCGCAGCGTCGGACCCACCGGTATATAGCAGAGGGTGCCCTGGGCCGGGACCCAGCCACGCCGGGACTCCCCTTCCTCTGCTTTCTTGACCCCGGGGGCCGTCCCCGCGGTAGTTAAAAGTCCTGGCTGGAGACCCCTATTGGCCAGCCCTTTGGGGTGACGTCACGCCCCCCTGACCCGGCCGTTAGATCTCCCCGAGGCCCGACCAAAGAGTAGACCCGGAGGGCATATGCGTCCGTACCTAGTTCGGGGCTGATTTCGGAAGTTGGGGCAGAGGGCCCCCGGGACATGACCTCAAGGATGTTGTTGCTCCTCTAGAGGCCGGCCTCGAGTGCAGTCAGAGTATTTAATCCACTCCCACCTCCCCCAGGAATGCTTTCCTTGACCCCTCTAGTCTGCGTTCTTTCCAATGAATAAATTTATTTCCTGAAACATTCTTAAGTCAGTTCGTCTTGTGCTGCGCTGTGGCAATTCTTCCACTGTCTCTTCTTGTTATTAACTTAGAAGGAATCTTAAATCTGGACCTTAAAAGATCATTTAATCCAGGAGCTTTTTAACCTTTTTGTGTGTCGTTGGACCCCTTTGGCAGTGTGGTGGAGCCCAGGGATCCCTTCCTTCTCAGATCATGTTTTAAAATGCATAAAATAAAATACCGAGAATTACAAAGGAAACCAATTTTTAAAAAACTAATTAAAAAAAAAAGACTTCCAGTTAAGAACCCCTGATGTAGTTCAACTCTTCATTTTACAAATGAGGAATCTGGAATTTTACTTTTTTGTTGTTTCTTAGTTCCCTACCTACATTGGTCATAAACCCTTTCAGAGACCCTTTGTACTAATAATAATAACAGAAGATCGATCTCCTTTCAGCAGAGAGTCTTGCCTATAGCAGATCCTCGATATGAATTGAAGCATTAGGTACTTAGTCTCATGTTGTGCTAGATACCATTGTACCAAAAGGTACAAAATAAGATTCTTGCCATCAGGGAGCTTATAGTCTCTACCAAGATAATAAAATACTACAAAATGGTGCAGACAATTAGAGTATAAGACAAATAGTAAAGTACAATTTTGTGTATACCATAAATATATTTAAAGATAAAAGTTTAGAATACAGACCACGGTTTTGGCATAATACCACTATTTAAAAATAATTAAGGAGAACTCACTGAATTCACTGTTGTTTCAGAAGTGCTTAGATGTTTTTCTTAGTGTTTAGTGTGGAGTAAGTACTTCCATAAATGGAATCAGAGATTAGAAGCTCCTAAATAATGGCTATTTTGTCTCACACCATCAAAAAGCAAAGGACTATTGAGGAAGAGTTTATGACCTTAAAGTTAAAACAGCAAACCAAAGTCAGGAGTGACCATCTCTCACATTGCTGAGAGAGAGTATTGTCTATATTTCAGGTTGGAGAATTCAAAAACAACCTAACTGTATGTGTATTTGGATGGGGGAAATAGAGGCTGGCTGTTGTTGTTAATCTTTTGAACTTTGATTAGCTTGCTTTGCATTTGTAGAACCTGAGAGGGCCAACTTGCAGATCTGTGGGCAATGTACATGGAGCATTGTGAGTTCACTGCTTTTTCTCTACTAATCCTTTGCCCATATGTTTATTTTCTATCACAAAAACACTAGAAATAGAGCAATAACTCTTTGCACAACACTTTGCATGTAATGATACCTATGGTTTTTTACTAGTAAGGGATTTAAAAAATTTTATACTATAAAATGCTCGTTTTTAGATTAGACCAGCACACTTAGCCAGATACCTAACCCTAATAAATGTTTGTTGAATTGAATTGCATCTTGGTCTTGTAGGTAGTGTTCCACATGAAGCAGTTGTGGAATTCATAAAGAAAGGCATTTTTCTCTGTGGTCTGTACAATAACTGCTTTGCAGTTTGGTTTAGATGGTAAGGGGTCAAATTTGTCCTCTGGGGTATGTGTTTTAAATCCTTGATTATGTCATGGTGCCCTTTTTTATTGTCTAATAACACAGATGTCAGTGCATGTGTTTTGAGGTTCTCTTCTTGGGCATTAATTGATTCCCATTTCTGTTAATGTAGCTGTCAAATATTCTCTCGTCAAGCAAAATGTTGGTATAGCTTTGGTGAGAATTCCTGGTTTTCTTGAAGTACTAAAATAAAATCCTTTTCCAACAGTTGTTTATTCTAATGTGTTCCCTCTGTTAATTATTTCCCATTTGTCCTGTGTATTATTTTGCATATTGTCTCCCTCCTTAAACTGTAAACTCTTTATGGGTAGAACTGTCTTTTGCTTCTTTTTGTGTGTCCTCTGGGGTTAGCACTATGCCTGGCTTGTAGAAGGTTTTAAATAAATGTTGATTGATGGATCTGTATGGTCTAGAATGATGAAGCTGATAGATATCTGAGGGCAATAAATTGTCTTGCTAAAAGGTGAAACATTATGGTAGTTTGCATTTCTGTAACATCCTCAAAATAAGCTTCTAAGGTGGTTTAAAAATATTATTCCTATTCCACAGATGTAGAAGCTAAGTTTTAGATAACTTAAATGATTTGCCCTTGGTCACATGGCTAATGTCAAAATTCTAGGCTCCAGTGTTTTTTTCCCCACTAGCAACCTTGTGTCTCTATAATTCAGTAGTCTTTAAACTTAGCATATCCCCCAGCAATTAGCCACTTGGCATGCTTTTATTTTATTTAATTGAATTTTAAAATGTATTTTATTGAATTGTTATTAATTTGAATGAACATTTCTTACAAAACTAATAGAATCTGATGATCAAGATTTTGTATAGACTGAGTCAGGAGGTAAAAATTAGCATAACTTTTATTTAACAGTCACTTTTGAAGAGTATTGGAGAGGTGGAAGAGGGAGAGAACATAATGAATAGTGGTGACACTTGCTGATAATGATAAAGTAACAATATAGTTTGCAAAGCCTGAGGACTTTAAGTTTTTAGAAACTATTGAAATCTAAAGTGCTTATACTGACAAAGCAACTTTTTATCAGAGGGGAAAAAATCAATTTCTAATTCTTTTGTTACTTTAGGAAGTCAGTAGATTATATACAATTATGGCTCTTCTCTTTTTTTCTCAGGGACCTTTTCTCTTAGATTTAAGACTCATTTTATATTTTTTTTCTCTCTTGTTTGCAAGATAATTAGCTTTGTTGCTTGGTCCTTATCCATGACTTTATTTCTACAGTCCTACCATTAGCTTTTGCATTGTCCCTCATTCCCAGAATACTCTTTTGTTCATCCTTTGCCTTAGCTCACTTCAAGACTTAGCTTAGTTGTTTGCTCTAAAAAAGACCTTTCCTGATTCTCACCTTGCCCAGTTACTTTGTATTTATTTTGTATTTTGTTTCTCCCAGTATGATTTTGTTGAGTTTGGAGACTGCTTTCTGTTTGGTTTTAGATTTTCAATATTTAGCACAGTGCAAGACATATGGTAAGTGCTTAACTGAATTTCCCATGTACACCAGAAATCCAACATGTCCAAAATAGAATTCAGTATTTCTTCCTAGACTAACCCTACTTCCTAGTCTTCAGTCACCTAGCTTCATAACTTCGCAGTTGTCTTCAATAGCTCCACTCTTTTTCACTCCTTATAACCACTTCATTTAAAAACAACAACACACAAAAAAAACCAGTTTTGCCTCTTGAGTGGGGGTGAGCAGAAAGGAACAAGCGTTTATTTAGTACCTACTCTGCCAATGTGCTAAGTGCTTTACAGATATCTCAGTTGGTCCTCTAACAACTGTGGGAGGTAGATGCCATTAATATTCCCCTTTTACAGTTGAGAAAACTGAGGTAGACAACAGTTAAGTAACTTGCCCAGGACTACGTAGGTAGTATTTGAGGCCAGATTTGAACGTAAGGCTTCCCTACTCCAGGCCCAGGGTTCTATTTACTGGGGCTTCTCACTAGATACTCCAGTTGAGAACCCTAGTTTATTACCTGGTTTTGATGAGCCTTCTGCCTCAAGTCTCTCCCTCTCCAGTCTACCATACAGTTGCCAGATTGATATTCTTAAAGCACAGGTCTGATCATCTCCTCCTCAAGAACCTTATGTGACTTGCCCTTGTTTCTAGGTTCAGGAAGACTTGTTTGACATTTAAAGCACTTTAAAAGTTCCAGATTTGCTATATTTTACTCTTCTATCAGCTTCTTAGGTTTGGCATACCCAACGTAAGGAGGCATGGAAATACAAAGTACATTTTAGAAAGATTTCTTCCTCCCCCCCCCCAAAATTAGGAGTTTGAAAGGGTTAACCATCAGCTATCCAGAATATTCATTTATCCAAGGTGTCATTTCTCAGACACCAGATAGTTAAGTTTTTATTGTTTTATTGTTATATCTTAATGATATTTTTAAAATTGTGTCCTGTTTCAGAAGCTTGTAAAAAGTTAACTGAAGGAGATATTCACCCCAAGGAGTTGGCTCAGAATTATATAATAAGGACACCCTTCCAAAGCAATACAGTCTGTTGCTGTCATTTGCCATAAGTTCACAAATAGTGTGTAGGTAACTAACTGCCTCTTTGTAAAGACCTTTAATCATGTTTCAGTAGAGAGTATTTTCAAAAGTCATAAAACCACTACTTGTAAATTTAATTTCTGAGTTTGATTTAGGTACTGCAGTGAAGCTCTATACTTCTGGAGATAGTAATTTAAAGAGCGTAATTACAATGCATATCAACTAGAAAGTATTGAAGTATGTGATAGAAAATCTATAGAAAGAATTGTAAGCAGAAGAACACAAAGTTAAGAATGAATATTTTTGCCTAACTTTCCAAATTTATAACATTATAAAACTGACCATGAAGTTTTCCAGATGCTCATTTGAAGATGTCATTGTATTATCAAGTACCAGAAAACTGCAGAATCTCCTAAGTGAGACAGATAATCATTCAAGAGTTTAGCTTAACTATACCCACAGGTATGATCAGTTGCAGAGTAAATAATTTTAATTTCCTACTGCAGTATGTTGGTTATATTTAAAGACATCTTGTTTCTTGTGGTTAATATTTGAAAATACAATCTATAAAAATTTTTTTTTAATATTACTATGACTAAAGAAGGTATTTAAGAGGCAGAGCTTGGGTACTCTTTTGAGAAAGTATATTTCATTTATGACAAGCTCATTTTCAGATTCAGTTCTACAAGTTTTTGAGTTCCAAATTCCCCCCGCCCAGATTACATGTAATCCGATATAGGTTCTACATATACCTTCACATGAAACATATTTTCACAATTGTCAAATTTTAAAGAAGAATTAGAACCAATGGAAGGAACCACGAGAAAGAAGAAACAAAACAAAACAAAACCCCCAAAAAATCAATCATGTCCTTAAACCATTTATCAATTGGGAAATGACTTGTATGCTTATAAATTTGACTCAGTTCTCTATATTTTAGAAATGAGGCCTTTATCAGAGACACTGGTTGTAAAAATTCTTTCCCAATTTTCTGCTTCTCTGCTAATCTTGGTTGCATTGGCTTTGTTTGTACCAAATACTTTTCAGTTAGCTATGGCAAATTTTTTAAGTACTAATGTCTTCTGCTAACAATTGCACAATTTATGAGTAATAGATTTTAGTATATCTTATTTTACTTTTCATGTGAATGACTCAAATCTGTACCTTTGACCTTAATCTCTTAGCCAACTTCAGTTCTTTGACTCCAAGTACTTACTAGATAAATGCCATTTAGATGGGCTGCTATCACTTCAAACTCAATTTATCTAAAATTATATTCATTATCTTCTTTCTAAAATCAACTTTTCCTAAATTTCCTAATTCTGTCAGTATCACTGATTTTTGCTAAGCATCCAGATGGGAAAACAATGGATTCACTTTAAGAAAACTCTTTCTTCCTACATAGTATCTTAAGTTTTACTGATTTTTAATTTTTTAGTATCTCTCAAATTTTCCATTTTCAGTTTCTACCTTATTCTTGAATTTCTTCAGGATCTCCTTTTTTATGTTACTAATAACATGTCAATATGTCTTCCTCAAACACTGATTTGATACAGCTCTTCATTGTTTATAGATAGAAAACGTATAAAGGTAATGTACTGATTCCTCCCTGGCAATAGCATGTGTTTCCCTTGAGGCTAAAACTTGTATTACAGGAAAGATTCATATCTCAAATTCATTATTTTGATGATTACTTCCTTTCTTGTACCCAGTCCTTTCAGTTCCTTTTAGCAGTGAACAGGTGGATTTCTGTAATTAGTTTAGGGGAAATTAAATTGGTGTCTCCTGTTATCAGTTTTATGTAGTTGACCATTATGAATTATAAAACAATATTTTTTCTCATCTCTTTTTGTTCTTAAGTCTATTTAAAATAACTTTAAAAAGTCAAACTAGGTCCTTTCTGCTGGCTCTGCCATATTCCAGTGAGTTGCCAAAATGATGAACACAAAATGAAAAAGGAGAGTGACACAATAAGTGTTTTCGAGGCCCTTTTGAAAACATGATGTCCCTGTGGCTACATATATGCAAATATATAAGGAAGGTGATATTGTAGCTATCGAGTGTATGGGCACAGTTCAGCAAGGAATGCCCCACAAATGATACCATGGCAAGACTGGATCGGTCTATAATGTTACTCAGCATGCTGTAGGCATTGTTGTAAACAAACAAAGATTCTAGCCAAGAGAATTAATGTGTATAGAGCATATTAAGCATTCCAAGAGCAGAGATAGCTTCCTGAAGCGGGTAAAGGAAAATGATCAGAAGAAGAAGGAAGCCAAAGAAAAAGGCACTTGGGTTCAGCTGAAATGTCAGCCTGCTCCACCCAGAGAAGCACACTTTGTGAGAACCAATGGCAAGAGGAACCTGAGCTGTTGGAACCAATCCCCTATGAATTCATGGCATAAGTGACTGTAAAAAAAGAACAATAAAAATAATCTTGGATTATGAAAACAAAAAAAGTCAAAATAGTCTGCTCATATTAAAAAAATTTTAAAATTAAAGTATTAGCAAACATTTTTCAAATAAAAAGATCTGTAGGATAAAGTCTAAATCACTTAACCTAGCATTCAAGGCTGCTCAGTCTGTTCATCCTGTATTTCTAACCTTATTTCCAACTACTTTCCAGCCTGAACCCTCTGCTTCCTCTAGGCTGGTCTTTTATAGTCCTCTAAACTTAGTCTGCTCATTTCTATTTCCATGTTGTTGTTTGTTATGTTGTTGTTATCCTTTATTCTCTTTCCTTTGTATAACAAAAATCTATTCATCCTAACAAATTCCAGTTCCTTCATGAATCTTCTTTTACCACACCAATCCATCATGTTTCTTCCTTCTTTTGAACTTCTGTAGCATATATTTATACTATTGATGTTGCATCTTTCATGAATACTTTATATTAAGGTTATTAGCATGTACAGGCAGTGTACCTTATGTTCTTATCCACTCACAACACATAGCATAACAGTAGGAATTTGTGAAATTGGTTTTATCACATGTCCAAAGAAAGCCAAAAATATAATTTCATGGAATACTTGATAATTTCATAGTACAGATTTCATGGCAAATAATTACAAAAAAGATCACCATGAAAATAACTACATCTTATGTACCAATATCTTTTGCAAAGAATAAAGAGAAATTCTATGATGAATTTAAGAAAACAAAGAACTGAGAACTGAGTGTTAAGACATAGTAAGCAAATAGAGAATATACTAATTTGAGGCTCCAAATGAAATCTATATATTTTAATGCTTGGTGACTTAAATACAAAGGTGAGCTTGAGGGAATAGTAAAAATTATATTGTGAAACATGGTTCAGGTTTAATAAAGGAGGCTAAAAACTCATAGACTATGCCAAAGCCTCGTACTTACCACAGATGCTTTGAGAAAAGAATCAGTAGGTACCAAATCACACGGCAGAAAGTTAAACTGATTCTGTCTTAATAAGCAGAAAATGGCTAGCATTTAGTGTGATACTAAGTTGTATTGAACACCATCTTTGTTAAAGTAGAGGTCAAAGTCAAAATCAAACTAGAAAAAAAGTGTGCTTTTTTTCCATCCTAGTCTAGGGCCCAGGGCCTAGGTCATTCCCCACTGTCTGTGCTTGTCTGAGATGATGGAAGCTTCAGTGGACTGCATGTTAATCTGAGCAGTATTTATTCTTGTACTTGATTTTTTAAAAATCCCTTTTGTGGATTTTTAGTAAGGTGATGAGATAATATGTATAAAGAGCTTTGCAAAACCTTAATATAAATATTAATATTTGGTATTAACATTACATTTTGGGTTGACTATGGCAGATATTCTAGGTAAAATACAAATGGAAGAGGAATTTCCTGTAGACATGAACCTGTAGACAGGTGCCTCTTTTTTACAAATAATATTTTAAAATAACTTTTTAGAATAGGCATTTTAAAAAAAGTTTTTATTATGACCTAAATAGTATCAACAAGTCATAACATTTAAGAATGCAAAAAAAGATTGAATATGAAACTGTAAATCTACTATCTACAGGTTATTGTTTTTGTTTTTTAAATATACATTAACTTAGTTGTGGTAATACCAAAACTGCCCTTCTTATCTGTGTCACCTTCTAAGCATTCTTCTGCTCCCTTCTCTTGGCATTTTGTGTCTAATGAATGCTGTCTTCTCCTCTTCTTTCTCCTTTTTCTCTTCTGTAAAAGACCTCACTTTTAACAAATATGCAAGTGACATTTTGGCTATCCCATTTAATGTTCTGTTATCTAGGACTCAGATACAATGAGATCTATAGCCATGTAAAAGTGATTAGTCAGTTAACCAGGATGCTTATTTGCTGCTACAGAAATTTTGTAGTGACCCTTGGGAGATGAATTCTGACCCTAGCACTCCGTGGAAAAATCAGGTTGCTCAGCTATTTGGTTGTTTCCCATTTAAAATGCCATTTATCAACTGACAGGTAATGTTAAGTGAAGTTTCTGCATCTCAAGGTGAGAAGTGGAAGTAAGATTTTGTTTCATACTGGTTCAAACCTTGGGCAAGGCACTTAACACTGCTTACCTCAGTTTCCTCATCTGTAAAAGGACCTGGAGAAGAAAAAGGCAAACCACTCCTATATCTTTGCCAAGAAATCCCCAGATGGAGTCACAAAAAGTTGGACATGACTGAAGCAACTCAACAACAACAAAATGATCACAAGAGTATTGTGAGAATAATTGTAAAGTGTTTAGCCACAATGCCTGGCACATAGTATGACTTAAAAAAAATGCTTATTTCCTTATTCCCCACTAGTATGCACTGGTACCTGAAATTTTCACCTTTTCTTATTCCTTTATTATAATGCTGTCTCCAGAAGGCATTTAAAAAATGTACGTAATATTACCTGGCTGGGGTGGACGAGGGATCTAGGGATCTTCCCCATTTATATTTGGCATCCATTAACGTGTTGGCTTAGTTTATTAGTTTATTTGCATTTCAGTTACAATTGGAGTGTAAAACCCTCTGGAAATAAGATTTAGGGCTGGTAAGTAATAAGGGAGAGACTGCTGTGCAGTAGTAAAGGCCAGAAGACCAGGGTTGTAGCTCCCCTCTTTGACACTTGTGACCCTCAGCAAATTACTTAAGCTTTTGGTGCCCTCACCTCCCTAAGACTTCAGGTGCAAAACAGCTGGTACACTCTATTGGACCTGTCGACTGGACGGAACCAGCCTGTAACTTGTGGATTGCTGGAGTCGAACAGAGAAGGCTAGAGACAGGAGAGTCAGAAATCAAACAAGTTTAATTTCAAAGTGAGGGAAACAACTTACAAGTGAAGTCCATCTTCCTGAGAAAGAGGCTCACCTCCTAATGGCAGGGGTAGGGTTTTTAAGTGTGAAAACCACAAACAGCTGGACCTATTACATAGGCATTCTTGAGTCTTGTGTGAACAGTCTCCAAGTCATTAGGGCTCATTGACCCTTGTGATTATTCGGCAAGGCACAGAACCAGGGTTAGCATGGCTGGGAGCCAAAGTGAGGCACCGGGTTTAATTCAGTTGGAGATTTACAAGCTCAGAGATTATTAGCATGTCAGGGGACCCGATTGATCACTTTGGCCATAGTGTGTCAGTTGCAAGTTAGGGTCCCCTGGAAAGTTGGGAAGCTCTAACAAATCTAAATTGTATAATCATTACACCTATTACATCTATTAATATGAAAGTTATAAGTTGCATTACAACAGACTTTCTTCATCCAGTGAAATCTATTCAGAAAATAAAAGCAAGAATTGGCAAGGATTTTTATAAACCTTATCTATCCTGATTGATTTAAAATTTTAGTGATAAAAGTTTATAAGACAGTGGCACACTGTTCTATGAGTTCTATGATGGCTTTGGCTAACTTAGTTTTTCTCAGCAAATTGTCCCATTTTCTACTGTGCCTTTTTTCTCCTAGATTTAATTATGCCTTGCAGCTCTTAAGAGTCTGAAATTGATATCTTCAGAGTACGGAATGATCTAGAAAAAGATGGAAGACATACAGCTAATTACACCCAACGTGATGAGGACTGAAGAAGAAGAGCCTATTTCTGGTGTTAGTCGTCAAATTTCTGTTAGTGAATTTTCTTGCCACTGCTGTTATGACATCCTGGTGGACCCCACCACCTTGAACTGCGGGCACAGTTTCTGTCGACATTGCCTGGCTCTATGGTGGGTGTCCTCAAAGAAAACAGAATGTCCAGAGTGCCGAGAGAAATGGGAAGGTTTTCCTAAAGTAAATATTCTGCTCAGGTAATTCTCAACAAATATCTAGAGCATAGATAGGTGGCTTCTATAATGATCATATTATTAGGAGATACTTGTTGCCTTGTATAGTTGAAGAACGCAAATTCAGAGAAGCTTTAACTCCTGTTTTTCTTTTATTGATCTGTTGTAACATCATTTGGAGCTTTAAAACATAGGTAAAACAGGGCAAAACTTGATTCCTTCCTACCTAGGTGATTCTTAGGGATTTTAAATAAGTTAAAAGGATAATTCTGGTTATGAGACAGTTACTTAAAAATTTGCCTTGTAATAATGATTTCTGTAGAATAACCTAGATTTTTTCTTTCAGGATAAATGGTTTAGCCCTGTAATTCTTTTAAATAATTGTTATTGGCATGCTCATTTCTGCAACCTCGAATAATCCCATGATGAATAGAAAGTCTTTCATGTGTTATACGGTATGCTTTATATGTATGTGGCAGTTCAGATAATCAACAAGTACTTTCAATTTCTACAATATCATGTTAAATATTAAATCTTGGTCAAAGCGGGGCTGAAAACCTGGACTTTGCTCATTTCTTTATTACTGAATTCACTGCTAGTCATGTCAACAGAATAATCCAACAAAGAGTTATGCGTTAGTGAAAATGATGTTGGGTTGTGTTTGAAAGACCTCATTTTTATCCTTAGGGGTTTACTTTTTTGAAAGATTTAATTTTCACTGAACTCTTGCTAGGTTCTTTAGTTAGAGAAACTTAAACCAACTGAGCCTACTATGTCATGTGATAAAACTCATATTTTTCCTACAATGAGACCTTAAATCACTTTAATCACTTTCCTTTATAGCTTTATGATATATTTAGTTAAACAGTTTTCTTAATTTTGTTTTCTCTGTAGAGATGCCATTGAAAAATTATTTCCTGATGCCATCAAATTAAGATTAGAAGACATTCAACAGAACACTGACATAGACCATAGTCTTACAGCCTTTCATAAATATGGGAAAGATCAAATTTCAGTAGCTCCAAATACAGGGCGAGCAAATCCTCAAAGAGGAGGGGGATTTTTTTCTGGAGTACTGACAGCTTTAACTGGTGTTGCAGTAAGTTTATCTTTTGTCTAATTCCCTCTACTTCATCTGATCATTTAAGCCTGTTTCTATTTTGGCTAGAACATTAAATGGCTTCATAAATTGGTAACCATATGTAGCAGGTATAGGCAAAAAGACCTGGGTTTGAGTCCTATTTTTACACATTAACTGTGTGGTCCTGGACAAGTCACTTCATTTCTCCATGCCCCACGCAGCTCTCCAAGACTATAAAGTGCAGAGTTGGTGCTAATCTGCATTGGCAAGAGGTGGTAGTAAATTGGGAGTTTCCTACACCAATGAAATCTCAGATCTCATCCAAAAAAACAAAATGAAACAAAGAAGACTTAATTAAGTGAAGTTATACAGTAATTTACCGGTAAACATTTACTATTGTTCATTTCATATAAATTTCCCCAAACATGGAATTTTGATGTATTAAAACATAACAGTATTTCCTTATATGTTACATATCATAAAAGCTTAAATGTTCCATTTTCTGTTTAAATTGAAAGACACCAGGTTAAAGTTGTTGTTTTGTTTTGTTTGGGACCTATGATTTCATTGGTGTAAGGGACTGCCAGTGAGGAAACTCCCCCTGCCAATGCAATTGGCAGCTGTCCAGCACTTTATGGTCTTGGAGAGTTTGCCTGGGGTCAGTGAGAGGTTGTGACTGTCTAAGGATCACACAGTTCTGTGTAAAAACAAGCCTTAAACCCAGATCTTTCTGACCTTTTCCACTCCACATTGCTACTTCTTCATGAAGCCATGAGTGTCTACTTATATGGGATTAGCACTACTTCTGGAGAGGTAAATTCACCCTTGGGGTGGTCCCAGTTAACTTGATGTTTATTTCAAGTTTACCAGCCTGAGTTTACCAGTGTTTCCTTGACTGTTCAGGTTCTAGGTGGAATAACTGGCAAATATAACAAAAAGCAAACAGGTAAATATGTATTTTTCAAAGTGACTTTTAATGGTGTAGGTGACTTGCTTTCATATTAATGATTTTCATCATCAATCAAGAGATCAATACACATTTATTAAGAACTTATATGTGCCAGACACTGTGCTAAGCACATCTCTTCAAAAATATGCTTTTTTTCCTGAAACTTCGATTTTTAGCACTGAAGTGTTATAATTATCTATGCCTTAAACTTGCTGTCATTCTCTTTTCTAGGTAGTTCTACTTGTATATCACTGGAGCAGTAGAGAATCAGAGCATGACCTGCTGGTTCACAAATCTGTTGCAAAATGGACAGCTGAAGAAGTCATCTTCTGGCTGGAGCAACTTGGCCCTTGGGCCTCTCTTTATAGAGAAAAATTTTTATCTGAAAGAGTTAATGGCAGGTAAGTAATACTTTGAAATTTTAAAAATAATCCACTGTTGAGGGAGAGCAGAGATTTCAGATGAAAAAAAAAAACAGGTATGATTAAATTAACCTCTAAATAAAATCTTGATCCTCCACTTAAGTTATTCTGATATCTCATGGCATGCAAGTGACCCCGAGTTCCCTGAAAGACTTTGCCAGGGGAGAGCAAGCTCTGGCAAGTTTAACCAAGATGGAAAGCCTTGGAATATAGACCTGGCAGTGACTTACATGTTTTGTCATTCAGAGACCAGCTTAATTGAGGGCAAGAAGTTCACACAAATTTTTTTCAGCCACAGTAATTCACAAAGACTTCACCAGCATGTGGAGGGGTTGTAGTTTGCATCAGAAAATGGAGTATATACACTGAAGAAATTATGAATTCTTCAAGTGTTGAAGAATAAGTAAAACCTACATGTCATTTTATGGGCAAACAGAAAATTGTTGAAGATACTCCAAAATGGAGAGGAACCTCAGCTGCCAAAATTTCATTTACCTTCTCTCCCACCTCAGTATTTGTTTTGAAAGTCTTCTTAAATTTTTCAGTTTCTTTGCAGTTGAAATTCCCTGTAAACATAGCTATACTCACAGTTGGAGAAAATAAGATGGTCATCCTGAATCTGGATGTTACTTTGCATTTTCCCTCTGCGTTTCTAAATAAAACTAGACTTTAGTACCACAGGGTGGTTCTTCTTCCCATCCTTCGGTCCACCCCTTTTCCCCCCCGGGGGGGGGGGAACCCAAACAGACAAAAACCAGTGGAACATACCTGTGAGACTGAAAAAGCTTTTGTTTATAAACTAAAACAGAACTCTAGACCAAGACTGAGGTGAAATGTGTCTTAAGTCTATATAAAGACAAACAGGCTTTGGATAGAGTTGAACATGGAATTGTTCACCAAAAGCCACAGCTAGAAAGTATCTCATGGAGTGTGGAAAGGAGTAGAACATTAATGAGAAAGTGTTACTTTTACAGGTAGTAAAACAGACTTCTGTACCCTATGTTAAAGACCAAGCAGGTATTAGAGAAATGTCTGACTATACAGAAACAGGTAGTAAAGGAAACTGGAAGCATTTGGGAATACAGCATCTAGCCATAGGGATACAAGTCTAGCCATTGTATGTTATATGAACTGTACTTTTCCATAAACCAACCTTAGTGCTAATGTCAAAGACTGAATTTTGTTTTGGATGGATTGTGAGACTGACTTAGTATAGTGATTCTTATGTTTTTGTATGTACAGCTGTTTCAAATAATTTAAAATCAGTTTCTAGCTAATATGCTCCTGTTTAAAAGATCAAGTCTCTTGTTAATGTTTGCTTTTCTAAGTTATTGGGGTTAAATAAGTCTATTAAATTTAAATAGATCATTTAACAGATGTGTAGCATGAGCTAAACATTATGGTCTACCAAGAAAAGAGCCCCATCAAGTTACTCTGCATTCTGCTTGTCACATGCTAGGAGGCCTTATATAAACTGTTTCTCTATAATATTCATTTCTATGTTTTTATATCCCCTTAAATTTCATTGTTGGAATTTGGAAGTGCAGTCACTTCGTGGATTTTAAAGCAGTATTTGACTGTATTGGCCTCTTATTGTGAATAGTTTATGTCAGAGTGCTAAGCATTTGCTATGGTAGCCTTTATAGAATAGTGTAGATGTTAAGTTCCAGGTCTGTTAAATCTTTTATCTCTTACAAGTTTAGAATAATTTCTAAGAAGGAATTTTAAACATGGAAGGGATGCTTTCAACACATGATCTCAAAAGCACATTTTTTTTCTTTTTTGTTCCCCTACCATAGATTGCTTTTAACATTGACAGATGAAGACTTTTCAAAGGCTCCATATAATATAGAGAATAGTAGCCACAGAAAAGCCATCATAATGGAACTGGAGCGTGTCAAAACTTTAGGAGTAAAGCCCCCACAGAATCTTTGGGAATACAAGGTAAACTTTTATAGCAGCTGATTCCCTTCTTCATACATAGTTTAAGCCATTTGTTAACTTTTTAAGATAAAGTACTGAGTGGAACCTAAGTCTCCTTCCTGTGGTCAGTCCCAACTCTAGCTCTTCTGGATATATGACCCTGGATAAGTCATTTCTTGATCTTTGGGTCTCAGTTTCCTCATGTGTAAAATTAGGTGTATTGGAACAAATGATGCCTTTAAACTCAGATTCTATGAATGTAATATAATTGTAATATACTATGAAAACCCCATAAGTCTGAGAGAGTTAGGTATATTCCAGCCAACTGTTTAGCTTTTTGAACCAAAATGTTTCTCAGTCCTGAACTCTTCACTTCTAGAGAACAACTAGATCTTTAAGCTATTGAGAATATCATCATTAGTTCAAAAAAAAAAATTTTGTTAAAAAAGGAAATGCTATGTTCTATAGCCAGATTGATTTTTTTAGACTAGTGATTTCCATTCCACTGGCCTGAGAGACAATGTAGCATAGTAGTGAGCCAGCCTCCAACCCATAAAAATTTGGATTTAAGTTCAGCATCTGCCTTCTTCTGGTCAATCACTTCACTTCAGTGGCATAAAAAATTCTTGAAGACTACAAGTTGCAGAGAAGGTGCCAACCTACAAGACATTCCTCACCTGGGAGTTTGTTCCTATACCAATAAACTGAGGGTTGATTATATAAGGAAAGGAATTGTAACCATAACAGGATCACCAAGTTTTGAACCTTAGAAAGACATAGAAATTATTTAATTATAAATTCATAGAACCTCTTAACTTACATGTATGAGGAAATGAAGGCAGAAAGAGGTTTCATGATTTGCATAAAATCACACAGTTATTGGCAGTGTTCTTTTGCTCCTTCCTGTGGTATTTCCCTTGTATAATATAGTTCTTTACATTTTCCATTGATATTGATAATCAACTTTTCCCCCATCAAATGAGTATTTTTACATGTTGTGTTTCTATGCTAGGTGCTTGTGGTCATTTGTATTTCAGTAGTTCTTCTTTCCTTATCTTATGAAACATAGCCAAGAACTTTTATCTTTTCTGGCCAAATGTTCCATTAATATGAATCTGAGAGTTGGCCTGAGTGCTCTTTCCTGAGGATTCATAATGGAACCAGGCCTGGCATCGTCAAACTCTGTACTGGAATTACACTACTGTAGAATGTTTACTCTAGACTTAGAAGAAGCTTTTGTGTAGGGCTACTGTTTCTAATCTGGCATTTAAAGATTATTTGAGAAATTGGGATTTGTTATAATTTAAGTTACAAACTATATGTTAATGATAAATACTAGTTTTTCTCACTGCATTACTTCATTTATTTAAGGCCGCCAAAAAAAAAAAGTTGCAGATTTTATTTTACAAAGTGACTTTAAAAGGATAATTTTTCCCAGTTTTTAATATTGCATTGTTCACCTTGTAATGCATTTCAGGCTGTCAACCCAGGCAAGTCATTATTCCTATTGTATGCCCTGAAGAGCTCCCCAAGACTCAGTATGTTGTATCTGTACTTGTTTGATTATGCAGAAACCTTCTTACCTTTCATCCATACAATATGCCCTGTGCAAGAAAAAGAAGATATCATCACAAAGTTTCTTGTAAGTTTTTTTTAAGAATATCTTGACTTCAACCACTTTTTATTTTTATACACATAAAATGTGTACATACATACATATGAGGTGGGGCCAAATGTTTTGGTAAGAACCTGGGATGGGACAACAGAAATAACTTGCCTTGCCTTAATAATCTCATGACTCACATTTGATTTTATAGCTTGTTTGTTCTACTCAGTTGGGTCTTTACATGGTTAAAGTGTGTGTGTGTGTGTGTGTGTGTGTGTGTGTGTGTGTGTGTGTGTGTGTGATTAACCTTTTTGAATCTTAGCAAATAATCATCTCTTTGCTTAGAGTCTTAAATTAATAGCACGTTTTTTGAATTTCTAATAAGTTATTTTCAAATAATAGTCTTTTTTGCTGATGCTTGTACTTTGTTTTTACTGGGCTTTTTTTTTAAGGAACAAATTATCATGATTTTTTAGAGTTTTTGTTCTGTTTTCCATTTTTCTTCCTCTTCTCTACCCCTACGTGCCTGAGTTATATATGTGTTAAGGAAATTAATGGAGCTGATTAGTAAAAGATATATTGGAGAGCTTCAAAAATTATGTATCATCAGTACGTTTATAGTCACAATACACTCTGGGTGATCATTTTAATTTTAGGATTAACTTCAGTGGGTGGCTAGGTGGCGCAGTGAATAGAGCACCAGCCCTGGAGTCAGGAGGACCTGAGTTCAAATTCGGTCTCAGACACTTAACATACTTACTAGCCGTGTGACTCTGGGCAAGTCACTTAACCCCAACTGCCCTCCAAAAAGCAAAAAAAAAAAAAAATTCAGTTTAGGTTGTTTCAAAAATGAATATAAGTAAATTAGTTGGTACAACCAACTAGTTCTTATAAAAACCACGTTGTTGTTTTTTTTCTTTTCCCCAAAGGACTTTAAAGAGCCCACTTGGAAGCAGTGGAGGGAATTCCTTGTTAAATATTCTTTCCTTCCATATCAGTTGATTGCTGAATTTGCCTGGGATTGGCTGGATGTGCACTACTGGACATCACGGTTTCTTATTGTTAATGCCATGTTGCTCTCTGTTCTGGAGTTATTTTCCTTTTGGAGGATTTGGTCAAGGAATGAACTGAAGTAAGTATAGAAATGGATGGAAAAGCAAAATACCAGGGTCTGGGAAAAAAATGTTTTTCAGGATGAGTAGGTGTCTGAAATATTTTGAAAGTTCTCTTATTTGTGGAGACTTTAAAAATATTAGCATAGTCTTAGGAGAAGAGATCTTTTAAGAAAAGGATTAAAGTAAAATGTTTCCGTTTTGGCAGATTGCACAGTGATATAGTAGAATAGGAATAGGAAGTTATGCAGTTAGGTTTTCTTCCTGGTGTGTGACCTGAGGAAGAAAGGGGAGGGAACAAGCATTTATTAAATGCCTGCAAATGTCACAAACTTTACAAATAATATTTCATTTGATAATTATCTCACTTGACTTATTGTCACTTAATCACTCTGGACAGCAGTTTTCTTATCTGATAATAGGATCATAGATTCAGATCTGGAAAGAGGTCATTCATCCCAACCTCCTCATTTTACAGATGAGGAAACTGAGGCTGAGAAGTTATATGACGTCCCCAGGCTCACACAGTGTGCATCTAAGGGAAGATCTGAACTCGTCTTCCTGACTCTTGAGCTCAATGGTCCTTTCGTATTCCACCTAACTTCCTCTAAATGAGGGGCTTGGATGCAGTGATCTTGAAGATTATTTTCATATTCTATGATCTTATTATAAAATGACTCCTGGATGAATATTGATCAGAACTAGGTGGGGGATGGTTTTTCCTTTCAGAATGCTAAAGAAATTGTATTTGTACCCTTTAACATTTTCTTCCCTTTCTATTCCTGTATTCATTCCTTCCCATTCCCAAAGTCCCAGCATCCCCATGAAAACAATCAGAAAATAATCAACACCACTAGTTGGACCAGGTGTACTCTATAGGATAATACAAATATTCACTTGCCCCAGAGAATCTAGAATAGATGTCTTAGAAACTGATGACTCATATGAAAACTGTTGAGTTTAGACAGCTCTTTTCCAACAATCCTGTGAAATCAGTACTGTATTATTTTTTCCATCTTAAGGTTAAGTTCCAGAAAGATTAAGTCACTTTCCCAGAGTCAGAGCCAAGATTTGAACCCAGGTCTCTCCTAATTGAAGTCCAGTGCTCTTTCTGTGACACCATTCTGTTTCACATATGGATTCAATAAAAGAAACATTTTTCTCTTCAAGATATTTATAGTAGCCTGCAAATTTGGGGGCAAATAAATCAGAAGCAACTGCTGTGCACAATACTCTTGTTCTAACATAATCCTCTTCTTTTTTCAGAACTGTTCCTCACATAATGTGGAGCCATTTTTGGAAAGTATCAACACAGGGACTTTTTGTGGCCATTTTTTGGCCTATTATTCCTCAGTTTATTTGCAACTGTTTATTTTACTGGGCCCTGTACTTTAACCCAATTATCAACATTGATCTTGTGGTCAAAGAAGTACGCAGACTAGAAACCCAAGTGTTGTGAGTGTTGCTGTCCCAACCCTTGAGTGAAGCTGGCCTCTAGCAGGTCTGAGCTTTGAAATTTAAAGAGTAGTGGGGGCTGCAGTGGGACTGAGGGTAAGGGAGGGGGGGGAGGGTCCACTTTTCTATAGGGATAAAAGGAGCTTTTTCAAAAAGGCTACACAGAGTTTTTCTTGGCATGGGAAACAGGACCTATCATTCCCAAACCAGTATTGGTTTATTCAGATTGTACAGTAGTAATACTTGCCACATAACTATAACTACCTCACAGAGGTGTTGTGAGGCTCAGTGAGGTGATGGCTATGAAGGACTGTTAGAGCTCCTCAAAGAAGATGGGACATACATTAAAGTATCATGGTATCAGGTTGTGTGTGTTTGCTTCTCAGCAGGTCTTCTGAGGTCTAGGTTGGTAAGTGACAGAGAATTTTATGTGGAATACTGGTGATGGGAAAATGAAATCCTAGTAGGCAAGACCTTGCCTCAGTTCTCAGTAAGTGAGTTTTTAGTCATGTGTGGCTGTGTGGTATAACCATCAACAGCTGCAGACCTGAAGCGCAGTGTGGAAGATGCTGTCTTGTTGGTGACATAGTCAAAATTCTGCAGAGCTGCTGACATATTCCCTCCTAGCCAGTTTTAATCAATGTTTTTGTGTCCTTTTATTTGAAAAGGGATATCGAATGACTTTGAGCAAGTAATGAATAATTTTTCCAAAAAGAAATGAATCTGAGAAATTTCAAGATTATACTTTTGTTTAGGAAACATTTGATAATTGACTTCATTGTCATTTGTCTTTGTGATGTGATATCTGTACCAAGAACTGTGATTTGTAAATACAGAATAGTATGATGAACTATCCAAAGAAAAGTGTGGCGGCTTCTTGCACCATTTGACCCTTTGTATCTTGACTTAGAAGTGAGGATTTCATATTTACATCTGAAGGTAAATTACTTTAAACAAAATAAAGGGTTTTTTTAAAAGTTGTTATGAATTTAGAACTGAATTTTTGAGACATATCACACTGACCTAACATACTAAGCACACCCAAATTTCTAAGCACTTCTTAGCTTAACTTGTGTCAACAGAGGCAGGTAAAATAGGGCAGAATCCAAACTGGAATCAGACTCTCTTCATGTCCCATTTGGGCTCTTCTTGGCAAAGATACAAGAGGGGTTTGCTGTTCTCCTTCTCCAGCTCATGTTTCACATGAGGAGGCAAACAGGGTTAAGTGACTTGCTCAGGGTCACATAGCCAGTAAATATCTGAGGCTTGGCACTCGATCAGCTGTTGTCTACTTGAAGCTTCTTTGTTTTCTATCATATAGGATAGAACACTAGGCTTGACTAGGTTGACTGGTTCAAGACCTGCCTATGATCATGGTAAATCCCTTAAATCTCTGAATATATCTTTACAAATATATTTGCAGAGTCCTTGTAAGGGAAGCATTTGTAAAGGTTCTGTGAGTTTTTTTAATAATCACAAAAATAAATGACCAGGAGTAATTGAATTTGAAAACACATAGCACTATGAACTCATTGTAGTTGAGTGACACCAGAACTGCTAATCTACCAAACTACCAGTCGGGTGTAGTTTAAACATTTATTTTTCTATACAGAGAATCAGTGTTGGACACCAGGAAGAAGTGTCAATATAACGGCAGTTTTGTAAAACAGGTAAATAAGTTTTGATGTGATTACAGGAACTTGGAAATAAACAGAAGTATTCCTTGGCCTATACCATATCTCCACTTAGAAATAGGTTGTGATAGGAAACCATACTTAGCAATTTCTTTGACAATTCAATTCCAATAATAGCTAACATTTATATGGCAAATACTCACATAGCACCTATTATGTTCCAGGCACTTTATGTCTTCTCATTTGCTCCTCACAGTAACCCTGAGAGGTAGAGGTAGGTGCTGTTAGTGCCCCCATTTTACAGTTGGGAAAGCAGATTGATAGAAGTTTTCTAGGATGCCCCCACCTTGTGAGCCTTACACAGGGTATAGCTGTTTACCAGCTGAAATTTCTAAAGGTAAGAAAAACCCATAAAAAATGTTGGGGGATGAGGCTAATTTATCATTACAAGAACAGGATTTAAGCTTTTGTTTTATAAATGCCAAACCCATACAGGGAGAGAAGAGGCACTAGAACCTATGTCTTCTGACATATTTATTAGGACTGCTTTCTCTTTAGCTGATCACCTTTGCCTATCTCTTTTTGATTTAAATTCCCATCTTTAGAGTCCTAGAGGTTTGGCATATGTGGAAACAAAAATATAGGTAAAATGGGAAGAATTTTAACCTCCCATTTTCACAGTAGAACTCAGTTCCTTGGATTTGTCTGTGAACTGAAAATAAGGAAATGACCTCCAGCTAAGGTTTCAGCTGAGATGAAGCACAACAGTAGATGGGATCCATGCCTTAGGTCTGTGAGAAAGAAGTACAAAAAACTTTATTTTGCCTTTACTGGAACACTGATACTGTTTTTTGCTTAGGAAAAATTTTTATATACCCATAATCAAAAAGAACATTTCCAAGACATGTCAGTCACACTTGGGCTGCTCATTTCCACAGAAGTGGCGGAGGAAGAAAAAATACTTTGCATTATAATCTGCTTTGGCAAAGCAGTGGACAATTTCCTTGTCACATTCACACATCATTTCTTGACACTTGCTCTGGTTGGCAGCTGAAAGAGGCAGAGAGAATGCAAGTTATGGGATTAGATGTGGCAAGTACACTGAGCAGTATAGGTAGGATGCGCAAGAGAGGTTTAGAACACCTAGGCATTGGAAAATTCTAGGGGCGGCTAGGTGGCCCAGTGAATAGAGCACCAGCCCTGGAATCACGAGGACCTGAGTTCAAATTTGACCTCAGACACAATACAAAAACTAGCCATGTGACCTTGAGCAAGTCACTTAACCCCAACTGCCCTCCTTCCCCCTCCAAAAAGAAAAAAAAATATGTGTGTGTGTGTGTTTGTGTGTGTGTGTATTGAAGGGGGCATATCACACATATGTGAGCCCTTCAAGGTTTACAAAGTACTTTATTTCATTGGGTCCCACAAAAACCCTGAGATAGGTGATGCAATTATTATCCCCTTTTTGTTGATAAGAAAACCGAGGCCCAGATGCAAAATGATTTAAACATGACAAATGCAGGATTTTCAGAATCAGAATAACTGATTGCAGGGGAAGAGTTCATGGATGTTATTGACAATTGGAAGGTACCACCTCTCTTAACAAGTCAAGTCAGTGAAATAGGCAGTCATTTATATGACTCTACATGTAAAAGTTCTTACGTACGACTCTTCTCCCTTTCCTAGCTCCACAGGAAATTATACCTACTTCACAACTTTGTGCAGGGCTGACTCTGACCCTGTCATTGGGACATAGGTGCTATTTACTTTACAGAAGGTGCTATTTATTTTCCAGGTGCTACCAAATGGTAGCATTTGGTTTCTTGCTACCAGATTAAAGAGAACTACCAATCATGGCACTTTGAGTACTGTGATATGAGAGACCTAATTATGGAGGGTTGAAATCAGACAGTATTTACTAAAATCTTAAGATGCTATGAGTTCCAACATGTACCAGAAGCAAACCCAGTGGTTTTGGGTGTTCAAGTCTCACAAACTTGACCATTATTAGATTGTAAGCTTCTGGAGAACAGGGACTGTCTTTTGCCTTTATTTGTGTCTACGGTGGCTGGCATGTAGGAGTTTAAATGCTTGTTGACTGACTGCCTAACACTAATGGCAGATAATCCAATATTGTAGTATCTAGAATAATCCATTTTTCCTTGTCAAAGAATCAACTTTAACAGAAGGTCTCTTCTAATCCAATTAAAGCAAATTTAGAATTGACTAAAGTTATCCCTAATTATCAGAGTAGATCAGAAGCTTAGAGAATTTCAGTGCATATAAAACCAGAAATAAATTATTCACACATAGCAAATTGACTGATAAAGTCAAAAAGACCTGTTGTATCTAAAAGAGAAAGGCTATCAAAAAATAGTAATCTTTTTTAATCTGACTAAACTAGTATAGAGACAGCTTAGCTAAAGGTACTAGATCTCCATGATTTTTCCTTGTAGAGGCCCATTTTTTGAATTATCGGTCATGGGGTAGTTTAGTTATGCCATTAGTTCTTATTAAAATTTCACATCCCTAAAATTTCTTAAGAGGAATCAAAAGAGATTATTGGACTACTGAGGCAGTAGTGGTTAGATAAAGAGGCTTGGACAATTAAGTAGAAAGTTATAGTAAATACATATATGTTACTTTTAAGTAATCCTGCTGGGCATGGTTTACTGAAAAGAATTTTAGACAGAGTCCCAAGACCAGTGTCCAAATTCTGCTGTATTCTGTCTCTCTTTTGCCTCAGTGGCACTTCACAACTCACTTAACCTATCTGGTGCTAGGTTTCCTAAATTGCAAAATTATGTGCTCTACCAGCTTTAAATTGATCACCAGATCCAACTGATCATAGATAGGCAAATTTGAATAAATCTGGGAAAAGCAAAAAATTAACCTCATTAGCATTTTAGTGCAAATGAACACATTGTGTCCTCCAGGATTCCATGTAGACAGAAGTCATCAAATGGGATAGAGGTGGGGAGTGTGCTCCAGAATTTATTTAGAACTCAGGCCTAGATCTAAGTGAAACTAAGATTTAGGTCATCCAGAATATTTACCTACCAAACGATTTCAGTCAGGAGATAACGGTTCAGTTCCTATATATTACCTAATGCTACCTATATACCAAGAAAGTCATGTAACCAACCCACCTCTCTGAGTTTTAATTTCCTCATCTATAAAATGGGAGTGTTGAACTAACGTCAGGTAGGCATTCTAGTGCAATAGGAAGAGCACTGAACTTATCTGTGTGACCTTGGACAAGACAAGTAACCTCTCTGAATCTCAGTTTCCTCGTCTGAAATAAAGAGGTTGGATTGACATCCCTTCCAGCACTGTGATTTACGAACTCTTATGGTACTCTGTTAAGTTCAAATTAGACAGTTTCATAGAATCACGTATACTGTATGTGTAAATAGGAATCCAGATCTTTTCCTTTTACAGACTTTCTTCTAGTGACCACAAGAGATGCTAACAGCAGAGCAAAGTAAATCTCACTTTTTAGTACATGGAATAAAGACTATAGGTTGTTGAAAAGGAACAAACTGTTCTTTGCTTTCTCTTAGATTTCTGGAAATCCAAGATAAGATTTTAGGTACTAGAATATTTATACCTTCAGTGGATTCTTCCAAGTGTGGTTGAGATTAAGAAAAATTCATTGGGTTTTCTAAGCTTCTGCTACCTGAAAACTTGTTTCACTCTATTGTACTTTCTTGGGGTAACAAAATTTCAGGAGCCAGACCTTTAAAAGTGGGTTTTTCACCTTTTTATTTTCATATTTATCTTTTTCCTCATTATGACTTAGGCCTCCATCTTTAAGGTTCAGTATGATTGTATCAATGCTGGTAAAGACATGCTATGTGAAAGGCTTTTTTGCTTTAGACTTCTGGAAAGAGTCATTCTTGAATGTTGAAGGAAACTCCCTAAACAGTACTGTTTGCATAAACTTTTTTCTTTTTTTTTAAAAAGGAATTAATTTTTTTCAGTCAACAAAATTATATTTTTTCTCATTTCTTTACCCGTTAGAAAAAAGGAAAAAAAAACAAATCCCTTGTAACAAATGTGCAAAAATTCTTCAGAAGAGAAAGGGCCTCAGTAGAAAGATTTCTACTCTCACATGCTAATAGCTTCATCTTTGTGAGTTTTCTGAATATTGCCGCTAGAAGTCACATGAGCTTTATAACACGATTCAGTGTTCTTCCATCCTGGAGTCAGGAAGACCTGAGGAAAGGACCTGAGTTCAAATTCTCCTTGAACATTTGTTTGTGCCTAAGACTTCTGAGATAATTTCATGTACTGAGTCATAGTGTTGAATATCTAGAGGAGAGACATTATCCAGGTCACTTCATGTTATGATGAATTCGAGTGCTGATCAAAGCTGGCTGATCTTTGTTTTGTCACCAAGCCCTGTTGTTATTGACTTTTCCTGAGGAAAATCTTCAACCTCAGCTCTGAGAGACATAATTATGGAGGGTTGAAATCAAACAATATTTACTGAAATCGTAAGATGCTATGAGTTCCCAAAAGCACTTGGAAGCAAACCCCAGGTCTGAGCAAAGTATGAGTACTGAATGGACCAGACATTCCAGGGTCAATTTTGAAAACAGGAATAAATAGATCTGCCTTATTAGGTGTGACCATATTTAGAGCCCACTAACCAGGACTTGATGCCTACTTCTGGTTTTTGTCCTATGGAATTTGGCTGAATGTTAACCTTTTTCACAGCCTCAATTTTGTTTGTTCTCCAGGGATGATGATTGAAAACAAGTCTTAAGATTGTTTTGTTCTAGCAGCATCTTATAATTAAGAGTAGTTTCCAAATGAAACATGCCTTAAGAAGTAGTGACATCCCCCCAGAGATGTTGTAGCAAAGGCTACTATTATATGACTTTCTAGTTTGGGATACTATAAAGAGAATTTCAGCACTAGGGAAATAGTTCCCCTAACTTTAATCTGGGCGGTTCGTGCTAAAAATCGTTTAATGGTGCCTTAAGCAGTATATAATGGTAAAGAGTCTCATGAGTAGTATATTAAGTTATCCTGGGAGTTTCATAAAACAAGGGGGAAAAAACCCATTACCAATCACTGAGGTAGATAATTTCCTAAGAACTTCCAATTCTAACATACTTTTCTCTTTCACCAAACCCAATTTTTGTTATAAGGCATATTGTATTTTTTCCACATTTTTCACCCTTTTGCCTATTTCTGACTCAGTACATTGTACTCCAACAAACAGACTAGGCAGCATTAAGCTTTTTTTATTTTATGTGCTTATTTACAGCCATGATGTGAACTTTTCCTTACATTTTGCTTTATAGGAAAGCAAATGGTCACATTTACTATGTTGTAAACCATAATTATGGCTAAGGGAAGAATGTTAACTAATGAGAACAGAGATGTTCCTGGAGAATGAGAAGAATGTTAAGGGTCATTTTATTATATTTTGTCAAATCCTGGTATTCTGAGCTATAATGCTGGAAAAACAAGACATCAGGCATGCAGAGTTAAGGTACACAGCATGCCTGTGGCCCAATCCAGAGCAAGGTGTGGTATAATTTTTCCAAAACAAAAAATACACTGGCTGAACTTCTTGCTGGAACCAAAGGCTGTGAGAACCAAATATTTCATAAGGACTAATGAAAATATCATCAATAGAGAGTAAAAAGCTAAGTGATTTGTATGCCACACTTAATTATTGGAGGAATATAAGCATTACCATACTTGACTTTTTCTTTTCCGTAATATTTAAGCTTGTGTCCCATAAATGGAAATTGAGCAAACATATAATTTAAATAAAAAGGAGAACACTATTTAGAGTTATCTCTAAACTTGTATTTAAACCAATGATGCATGACAAACATAAACCAAAGGTACATAAATATATTGAAAACAATTTTCATTCACTTCAAAAATAACATGCACCTTCAAGGTCAGTCAAGTTATTGAACAGTTATTAAGAAAAGGAAATATCTTCAAGGAGCTCATAGTCCAATGGAGAAGATAAAATGCAAACAGCTGTACAAATGAGATATACATGATAGAGATAATCACAGAGGGAAGGCACTAACATTAGTGGGACAGGGAAGAGTATTTTAGGTGCTACTTGGAAGTTCCATTTTACTACTAGTGATGTAGAGGAAAGTGCTCATGGAAGAAAGAGTCACCACTCTGTCCTTTAGTTCTGGACCTTCCCCTAACTATATGACCTTAGGTATGTTGGTAGGTTAATTATTGGACTTCAGACAGGAACAAGTGACAAGAAATAAATTACTTAATCTCTTCAGACCACATTAGGTAAATCATTTCCTTCTGTTTAAATTATTAGAATAATAGGATAAACCTTTCCCCCACTATGATATCTTTATCTGACAAGTCTCCCAGGCTGTCAGGTAAGGGGAGGGGAGGCACAGATAATCACAAGTCTATCAGACTATCTTCTATAAGAAGATACCTTATTCTGCTACCTTCTTCCTCAATACACATACTAAATGGTAGCCCCCAGAAGAGTATTGCTGTAGGAGATTGTTTCTCTTCCTTGCTCCATGATACCCCCTAGTGGAAATGTGTGGCTTTGACCTGTGATTTCATTAGCCCCAAGGGGCAATTTGTTGAGAAAATTCCCTCTACCAATAAAAATCTATGCCTGTGCTGTAGTGTATATTCTATATATAGTCTAGTTCATGCTCTTATTGGCTGGCTTACATTTTGTGTCTATTTGGGTTAAATTGGTTGAAAGTTCTGATTATATGGGAACCCTCCCCACATTAAAAAGGTGATTATAGCAAATCCTTTCCCTCTGGTTAGCTCTGGGTCACTGAAATAGCTCATCAACAGAAGGAATGAAAGCTGCCTCCTCTAGCTTCCTTTGCTAATTTGACCACTGTCATCTGTACTTTCTTTCCCATTCTTTCAGTCCTTGGGTGAGAAACTGTTTAGTGTTAGACATAGGATTTGAGCCTATAACTCCAAATCCAGCACCCTGTCCACTAGGCTACTTGGCCTTAATGGGATAAGTTTAACAGGGAGTAAATATCACAGGATTCTAACCCATATGTTCCACGCTGGAATTTCTGCTGATTCTAACCTACTATAAACCAATTAAGTATTCCACTCAAAAAAAGATAACTAACAGACCTTTTTGAGATTTGCTAAATAGAGGGCCAGACTCAGCCCAACCAGGCTATTATCAGAAAAAAGGATCTGATTGCAAGGGGTGGGCTAGGAACAAGGAATCTTTTGACTTACCACATTCCACCCTTCGGTCTTTGCATTCCCAATTATAGCGTTCCATCTTGGGGGAACAACCAGCCTCCTCAGCCTTCCTATAACAGCAGTCATGTTTTTGGCAGCACCTGGAGCCAAGGTTATGGATACAGTTTATTTGAAGATGCTCTGGTCATCATTGTAATTGAGGGGACTAATTAACTACACAATGTGTAAAACAAAAACTGAATTTTAGGTGGTGGGGGGAGAAAGACAAAGCAGGTCATAGGAGGGAAGTACAGGTTCATCACTACTTTCCTCCTCCACGCACTCTCTATGATGACCTCTGTGGATAGCAAGGAACATTAGGCATGCCATAGTGGGTTCTGCCCATTTCCATGTTGTATTCCTAACAAGGGTGCCATGCCATTTCCACCCCTGGCATTTATTTTAACAATTAGGTGTATCCCCGACATAATATCATTTATCCTCAGAAAGTCATTATGCATCTGTCAAATTTTTTTCTTCCTAGGCAATACTTGTATCTAAACTTTTCTTAGGTACTGTGAAGCATAGAAAATAAGTACATAATATGATCTAAATATTGAATGAATTCTTTCTCAGTACTTAAAAAACTTTGCTAGGTCTTCCACTCCATTATCCTTGCCTGAAATTTATGATCTACCTAGGGAAATAAGATTAACACAGAAGAAAAAGCAATCAGACCATAGTGTTAACAAAAGTGATGAGAGTGTTATGGTCAGTAGTTAATACTGATGCCAGCACTGTCAGGCCTAAGGTGTGATCTTGATTGGCATTGCAGGGCAGTAGATAAAAATGCTTGGTAATGGAGTTAGAAGACTTAGATTCAAATCCCTCATAAATTTACTAGCTGTGAGATCATGGGCTTAACATCTTCAGGCCTTAGGTCTGCCATCAAAAAGTTGGGATGACAGTATTTAAATTACCTGGCTGAGAAGGTTGATGTGTTTTATTGTAAATTGTTTATTATTATTGCCAAAAAAGAGTTAGAGAGAAATAGAAAAAATTAAGAGTGGATAAGGGAAGATTTGTAGAGAGAAAAAGGGGATAGGAGATAGAAGTATGGGGATTAAAATTGTCCAACCTACAATGAGACTGAGGCAGAGCTGAGACAATGAGACTTTATTAAAAGGTCCATGGTCCCCCTCTAATGAAATAGACCTCAGATCTCCCTCACAATCTGAGATGCCCCCTTCTTCCAGGGCCTTTTTAAACATGATACCAGATTTGATACCTAAACACTCTAAAGGGGCTATACAAAGTACAGAGTCCCATTGGTTGATAGACTTTGCTTTGTGAGACAAAAATGATCAGCTAGAAGTGGTATGTTGTGTGTGTGTGGGGGGGGTGCTGTCTCAGGTTGGGAGAAGCATGGTACTTACTTCTCTGCTGACTAAATGGTAATAAGATGGTCACCTGCTCAAGCTGGACCAGAGGGTGGTCTGGAAGTGCAAAAATTAGAGGACTTTCCATGTAATTGAGTCACCTCCATACTAGTCTTGTTCAACTTTGGTCAGCCTGACATGTAAAAACAAGGGTGGAGGACCTCTAGTTAGCTTCTTATGATTGAGCAAGCGAACCTATAATCTCTGCAGCTCTGAGGACTAACATACAACAGAACTTATAATCACCACCCCTATGGGGATCATAGAAAACTGATTAATACTGATTGGAATAGAGTAGTCTTTGCTGAATTATTCAAATGGAGTCCAAATGAATTATTACTCATAGAAGGTCCACATGGTACTGAATGACAAAGCACCATGAATGATTTCTTCCTGGGCCACTTGGTGACAAGATCCATAACAGATCCAGTATGTCATGTTTGAGATCCTGGCAAATGGTCAACAAACAAGTATTTTTAAGCAAGTCATCCCTCAAAGGCTAAGCCCCAAAGATTCTCATGAACCCCTGAGAAAAAAACAAATATACATAAAAACCAAAAGCAGTTATAGTAGATACTAGTTCATGGAGATCTCTGATTTGCCATTTCAAAAAGATTGGGCCATCCCTGTGGTCTGGGCCCTTAAAAACTTCTAGGTGACTTAGAAGAACAATGGAAAAGCAGAGATGTGTGGATTTCACTAGAATAACATCTCATTTTATCTTCTAAACAATCCTAGGAGTTAAGGGCTATTATTCTCACTTTACAGAAGAAACAAGCTGAGGGAGATTAAGTGACTTGCCCAGACATAGCAAGTGTCTTAGAATTTGAACTCCAGTCTTTCTGACTTCCAAGTCCAGCACACTTACCCACTAAAACTAACCAGATCAGCAGGAAGTTTCCATCTCAAGATGGTGGGTCCAGCTTAATATAATATGGTTACTACCCAAAATAGAATTTTAATAGCTTTTTTGCTGGGTTAAAGTACTCTAAAAAAAAAAGTACCATTAAAGTTCTAGACATAATCTCTGTTAATCAGTTTTCTTCTGTTCCATGGCAATAGACTATATGCCTAACACTGAGTCACCTTACAAATGGACATCTTTGGTCACCTGAGGACCAGTGAAGTATGGTTGATTCAGCCCAAGCTACTTCTTCTCCAAATGACTGAATCATCTTTACATAGAAAAGTTAGCACCAGTTATTATAAATAATAGTGGAAATCTATTGAGCCAAACCCCTTTTTTAAAATTATTTCCATGCAATTGACTCTCAGCCAGAACCGAACTCAAAACTGTTTTCAGTTGATTATGGTAGGAAAGGTGAGGAAAAAGTCAAGTAGTACAGTAGCTCAGGTATTCCTAGCCACATGGTCTGCCCAGCAGGTTCTTGGAGAGAAACTTGAGGTCTGGGATGATACCTACCAGTCAGTTGTGTCCCTGGGCCACCCAGTTCCTCCAAGGCCACAGTAGCAGCCATAGCTCATATAAGCCAGTGGTGAGCGGTTTGTAGCACAGCTGGTAGCTCCTGCTAGCTCCAAGATTCCCCTCCGATGCACATGGGATTTCCCTGAAACTGAGATGGTGAAAAATTTAAATATGTCAGAACCCTAGAAGGGTTTGATTATCAGCTCCCCTCCACCCACCCCCCACTACAGTATTTTTTTTAACATGACAGGTTAAAATGACGATTAAGAGCATTTTAGAAGGGTAAAGAAGGTGCCAAAAGACCTCTTCTGTGGCATATGGAGAGATTTGCCTTGGTGGTGGAAGGGCTAGTGTTTATGGGCTACCTTCTCCCTCCTTGCTTACCACCCAACACTGCAAGACACCATTGGAAGTGACAAAAACATGCCAAAGCTCATTTACTTCCAGAGTTCCAGGGCTAGAAGGTCCATATAGAAGTTCATGAGTTTATCACCCTGTTTCCATGTCTCAGAAATGAGACCGTCAAAGGATACCACTTGTCCATAGAGCCTGTTTCAAGATTTAGTAAAACTCACTAATCTAGTCCTTGCTTTGTACCCAGCCTCTTCATGCTCTTTTGTTTCCTGTGAAGAGGAAGTAAAAATAGTGGCAATGTTCCTTTATACATTCAAAGATAATTTAAAAAAAAATCTAATCAAGTTCTTTTGGGGGACATATAAAATGGTAATTGTTTTATGTATCTCTTGATTATCTACAGCTGTGTAGGGGTGGAGAAAGGGGGAGATGGTAGAAAGATTGAAGATGAAAAAAAAAAAAACCTACAGATAATCCAAAAACCTCATTTGAGCAAATTCTCCAAGAAAGGGGAGGCATTTACAATTTCTGTAAACAACTCCCTGGCTCAAGATAAAAGAGTGAAAAGTATTTGAGTCAAGCCAATCTTATAAATATGGTCAGCTAGGTGGATGGAGCATTAGGTCTGGAGTCAGGAAGACTAATCTTCATGAATCTGAATCTGGCCTCAGAAATTTACTAGCTCACTTAATCTTGTTAACTTGTTTCCTCATCAGTAAAATGAACCAGAGAAGGCTATGGCAGACCACTCTAATATCTTTGCCAGGAAAACCCCAAATGTGTTCTGGAAGAGTTGTATGTAACTAAAATGACTTGACAAAATCTTGTATGATTTTGTTATGATTTTACACCAAAATGGCCCATTTTCATTCGCCCCTAAAATCTCACTTCCCAGTAGTTGAACAGAGAATTCATTCCTTAAAAGTTAAGAATGTTCATTTTCTAGAGTCATCCATTAAAATACAAATTTCCCTTGTTTACTTATTAAGGGGTTTATTGTTATTAACCCCTCCCCAAGTTTCTAAAAGGATTTACTCACCCCTTAAAGTGCTGTTCAAGAAGCCAGCTAGCTGAGAGGAAATTAGGGATGAGCAAACTGATGTAGGGATAAGTGGGGAGAGGGGAGGAAACCCGTATCTTGGGATCCTGCCCCAGAAAGGCAAGTGCTTAGGGGCAGGCAACCAGAATGGAGGAGGTCCCAAAAGAGGTGAGCAAACACCAAAACCCAGTTTCCATCAATTTATTTCAATTCTTTTGAATCCCCTATTAAATGCAAAGCACTTACATCTTTTATTAGTCCTGCCTAGAAAGTACATACCCCATAGGAAGCTTGTTTGAGTCCCAGATACAGGCAGGGGTGGAATAAAGAGAAGTTCAAATCCCAAGTGAGGGCAGAAAAAGTGGAACTAAAGAGAATTGAGCATTTAACTCTGGTGGAATACAGAGTGGGGGGAGTGTAGGATAGGAGAAGGAAGAGAACAAATATTTGTTAAGGGCCTGATGGGGTACAGGCTTAGGGAAACTCTTGGAACTCTGAAATCTTCCCACCGGATGAGGCATTTGTCTGAGGCCATAAGCCTTTCATTGTTGCTAAAGCCCGAATCTGTTACCATTAAACTAGCCTAGCCCTCCATTGTCTGTCATCCCTGGGTAGCCTTCAGCTACTTCCTACCCTAATTCCTGTTCCTGGAGTCTGACCCCAAGAACCTCCTTAGACTCCTCAAGACCCTCCCCAAACTCCTCCACTCCTAAATCCTCCCACAATCTTAATTTTTAGAAAATCCATCTTGCATCCAGGATCACTCTGTCAGAGTATTCTGGCCCTCTGGTTAACACAAGCATCACAAATACTTCAGCTCCTTAAGAATCTATCCATTATGACTAATTTTTAATAAACTTTGCTTTGCTTTGACTGATAGGCTTGAGACAAATTGATTCAGGAGGACCCCGGGTGTTGACATTTTGGGGTTAAGCAGCCCTAAACCCCAAACTTCAACAATATTTTTATCTTTAAGGATATGAAAAGCTGCCATTTGGGAGAAATAATAAACTAGTATCTATAATCCTCATAACCATTCTCATTTAATCCTCATAACAAAGAGGCAGGTGCCTAAAGGCAGGAAATTGAGGCATATGGGATTAAGTAATCTGCTCAGGTACACACAGCTAGCCAGTGTTCGAAATGGTATTGAAGAGATTTACCCAAAGAGGGTTAGGGTGGCCTGAAACCCCAAAATACCAACATGCCAGGTCCTTCGGAAAGAATTCCACTCAAGTCTTCTCAAACAAAGAAAAGTAAAGTTTATTGAAAGTTCATTAAAAGGTCGCCATATGGCGACCATACTCTTAAGGAGCCAGTCTACGCTAGATCGTTCTGTGGTGCTATCACAGAGCAAGTCTGTGCTAGGGCAGTCTGTGGAGGAAAAATGGGATTCTTATATACAGAGGAATCTAGGGATGGTCTAGAGGAGGAGTTTGGGGAGGATCTTCAGGAGGAGTCAATGAGGTCAGACTCCAGTAATGAATTTGGGGAGGGTCTTCAGGAGGACTTAATGAGTTCAATTCGAGAGTGGCTTGTACCTGTACCTCAAAGATTCAAGGAGAGCTCAGGGAGGGGTCCCAGAGCCTGCACCTCAGAGATTCAAGGAGAGCTCAAGGGGGCTCCCGGAACCTACACCTCATCAGTATTTGGACTCATCTTCCTGACTCCAAGGCCCTGCCTTCTATCCACTGCACCACCTGGTTGTCTATCCATTATGGTAGAATCTTAAAATAAACTTTGCTTTTCTTTGGCTGAGAGAAGGCTTGAGTCAATTCATTTGGCAGGACCAGGTCTCTACCACCCCTAAACCTCAACAGACCTACTATACAATACCAGGCATTATGCTAAATGCTTTCAAACATCTATACTGATGCTCACAACAACCCTATGAGGTAAGGGCTGTTATGATCCCCATTTACAGTTGAGGAAACTGAGGCAGAGGTCACATTGCTTGCCCTAGGATCACAAAGCCACTAAGGGTCTGAGGATGGATTTTTAACTTATGGTCTTCCCAGCTCCAGAACAGGCATTCTATTCACTGTGCCCCTTAGCTGCCTCTGTGAAGAGAGGAACATAGGGGCCCCTCCTTTCAGACTCCACTTACTTTTCCTTCTAACCAGGTCATTAAAAGATTTCCACCCCTCTCCCTCATTCCCAGCCTATCCCACTTTCTAATGTTCAAGGGTTAACCAGTATTCTACAGATCCATGCCCCATCTACAAGAGACATTCAGTTTGAATTTCTGTCCTCCCTTCACCCACCCATCTCTCATGTAGTTGACTCTGGCTGCACTCTACCTCCTAAGAACTAGGATGGGGTACATAGGTGTATGCTGACCAAAATACTCCAGCAGGCCCCTTTAATTAAACTACATCTCGTGTATATATCTGACTGCTAAAGTGACAGTCGGGGCTAAGTACACTGGAGGCAAGCTCAAGTGCTTTTGCCTTAGAAAACAGCAGGTCTCAAGCAACAACAGTTCCTTTTTCTTGATTTATCCCCAGGAATCATCCTGCCTTCCTACCCCTCTCCCAGCTCTGGCTAGCAGTCCGAAGTGATTACATACCCTGTACTTTGGGTGCCTTCCTAACAGTAGTTGGTAGTTGCGGAGAGGTAGGGAGTTAAATCAGTGAAAGCTAAGAAAGGATCTGAGGCTCAAGTACATAAACGAGAAACCCATCCACACACCCCACCCCCACTACAATCAAAGCAAAGCGGCTGAGGCTCTTTTTCCCCCTCCTACTGCCATCCTTAAACTGCCATTCGACCCGTCTTTTCCCCTTTGAAGCACGTTTGAGGTTCATTTTCACCTGTTGATGCCGGCATGAAAACGGAGGACGGGGGTCACTGTGTGATGAGCTTGCCCCTGGGCAACCATACTGGGCAACCCCCACCGAGTCTCCGTTGTGGTCTTAAGGTACAGTCCATTTCCCTGCCGCGCGAATATTTCAAGGATATTTAGGTTTCTTGTGTCTTCCAGTTCAGGCCAGAGAACTAGGTAATCCCCCAAATTCTCTCTCCCATAGAATCCAGGGTACATAAATTGACGCCTCCCTCTTACCACCCCCTTCCTCCTCCTTTTCACCTAGACTTCGTGAGAGAGTCCGAGGAAGGGAGTAACTCGACAAACTGGGACCAAAGAGAACAACAACGGACGGAGTCTTTGATGCTAGGAAGGGCTAGAGGTCCTAGGTCTCCCGCAGCCCGTTTTTCTCTAGGTTCCTAGATCTTCCTGCTCCGCTCCACCGATAGTCGAACACCGGTCTTCGGAGTCGGAAGGAGCGCGCGCTCTCTAAGAGGTTTCACCACACTCACCAGTTGTGAAGAGCAGTAGTAGCAGCAGGGGGGCAATCTCCATCTCGTCTGGACTGCAGGTGCTAAGTGCTGCTCTGGATGGCTAACCCCTCCAAGGACACCTAGCCGCTCAAGTTATTACTCTCCACCCCGCAGCGTTCTATTCTTACCCCGCCCTGACCCCACCCCCATCCAGTTGACCAGTGCCAGAGGTTCCCATTTACCCAGGGGCTGGATACCTGGGAGGAGTTACTGGACTGGGGGTAGATGAGTTCCTGTTCAGATCTTCCCTCTCTGTTCAGTCCTAAACACACCAAGGTCCCCATGAACTGAACTCGAGCTAAGCCTAGTTCTTGAGTGAGTGAGAAGGAAACCCCTGGGTCTGAATAGCACCTCCCTTCAACTGCTCTCGCTTCTCCTTTTCTCCATCCTTTTCCTGGCTTGCTCCCTTCCTTCCTTGGGAAAGGATCGCATTAATTGAGTCAATATTTATAGAGCATTTTTTTAAACCTGTGGCATACAAGCAGTTACCAGAGGGCGTGTTAGAATACTAAAAGGTAGTAAGAGAAAGGCGAGAGGAGGTGCCGACTTTGGATGAGCTCTGTCTCCCCCTTTCCTACATCTTCTATCCCAAGTTCCATATAGTTTAACTCTTGACTCCCTGGTTATTTTGGGCAATCTCAGGACAAGTGAGTTTAGAGATGAAGCTCCTGATACCAGAGCCAGATTAGCATTCTAACTCCCTAATAGAAATAGCAAATTTAAGAGGACCATGATATCTCAACTCAGCACAGTGATGGACACATGTGTGCTGAATATCTGCTTTTGAATTACCAAGAAAGAAAAAGTATTCCATAGAAAGGACAAGGAAAGTAGAAATCATAAAATTTTGTATGTGTCTTTATAAGTGTATCATTGAGAGTCATTAAAATTGAGTCAATTCAATAGGCATATTAAGGGCCAGTTATCTATCAATTTATCAATCAGGGCAGCTAGGTGGTACAATATGGACTGATGCTTACTAGCTGTGTGACCCTGGCCAAGTCACTTAACCCTGTTTATCTCCATTTCCTCCTTTGTAAAATTATTTGGAGAAGGAAATGGCAAACCACTCCAGTATCTTTGCCAAGAAAATCCCAAATGGGGTCATTAAGAGTTGGACAGACTGAACACAACCACATCTATCAATCAACAATCATTTATTAAGGAATTGCTACATACTAGGCACTTAGAGGAATATACAAGTGAGACTGTCTCTGACCTCAAGAATTTTTACATTTTAATGAAGGGGATGGGGTGTGCGTGGTACAACACATAATAGGAGAATAGTGTGAAGGGAATGAAGTTTAAGTCTGGGCAGTCATAAGAGTTTTGAGTGGAGGCATATGAAAGTAAATTGTTATACCTCTTCCACTATTGATGCCAGTATTTATTTGATTATTGTTGCCAGAAATACAGCCTCAGGTCTGGGTATAAGACCCTCCAGTTATGGATTCCTCAGAGAGCACTTCATGGCATAAAGGTGGCTCTGTATTCCTGGATGCCAGAAATACAGTTAAAAGTCAGAGGTGGGGATGGGAGAGGGGGCAGGGAAGATTGCAAGGTGTTTGTGTTGGATAGGCTGTAGTATAATGGTGGATTTCTGGATGGGATGTAAAGCATTGCCCCTGACCAGCTAAGTATAATATAGTTTAATTTTTCATCCATCAATCACAATAGCTTGTAATAATAATCAGTTTAGCCGATACTTAGCACTTAGTAACTTAGGGCTAGGTATGGAAGGTGTGAACCGTGTCCATTGTTGAGAAGGCATGAACTCCCCTGTTGACATGGAAGAAGGCTATTGGCTGAGACAGGAGGCCAGTGTTGTATATAAAGAAGAATTCTAGAGACAGAGAGACAGAATTGGAATTGGCTCCTCAGTGAAGGAAGATTCATGG
>CM053599.1:137316315-137347260 GCA_028646575.1 Pseudocheirus occidentalis | reverse complement strand
TGTAATTACACAGGTACAGCCTGTATTGAATTGCTGCTCCTCCCAGTGGGAGTGGGTGACAGGGGAGGAATTGCAAGAATCTAGTATTTAAAGCTATACAATCAAATGCAACTGGGAAATAATATATACAGGGACGGGGGCAGGGAGCTCCTCCCTGCCCTGCTAGAAAGCTAGAGGGGTGTTGGAGAAGGGCATAAAAGGGAACAGATTGTGGGAGGGGTCTTACAGTGGGATCAATGTTCTGGGCTGGGGGGTAGCGGAAAAAAGGGGAGAAAATTTGTAACTCAAAACCTTGTGGAAATGAATGATGTAACCAAGAAAATAAATTAAAATTTAAAAAAAGTTCAGTTTTATTAAGTTTTAAATTTATTAAAATTTACTTTATTTATTTAAAAGAGATCAAAGAAAGAGACAAAAATATGTATAAAAGCTCTTTTTGTGATAGCAAAGAATTGGAAACCAAAGAAGGTACCCACCAATTGGGGAATGGCCTAACAAATCATGGTATATCAATGTGATGGAATATTGTTGTTTATCCTTTTTCCAAGAGGAAGGATAACATTATGTGATGATGTCTTGACTTGAATGTGAACTGGATTTAAGTGAGGCAGAGTTCCACAAAGTAGTCAGCCTCACTCTGTCTTCCAGAGTCGTTGAAGTCCAGTGGCAAGACAAAAGTTAGGATGACAGGCAATGGCCCAGAATGCAGTGAATGACCTTGGCATCTGTAATGTCTGACCAAACTTCATAGCTGTCTGCTCCAGCTACCTTCATGGCCATGGAACAAATAGTTTTTATCTTCCCATTCCAAGGGGAAAGTCATCAGATGCTTGGCTTAGACATCCCCATAACTCACCAAAAGATTTGAGGCTTTGTCAGTTTTTCTCAACCTGGTTTATCCCATCTGCAGAGACAGTTTAACCTGGTTGTGTTGTGAGAGTGGTGTACAGGTAACACCAAAGGTAAATGAGCAGCCCTGAAAAGAGCTCAGCAAGCCCTCCCACCAGAGGTGCTATTCTTCCCTTAACACCCTCGTATGCCATGCATGAGCAGCTTTCTAAAAGAATTCTACTGTCATCAGCTTTTAAGGTTCTGATTATGCAGTATAGTGAACACTCTATTTATTCCATAACAAATCAAAGTAAAACATTTACAGAAAATCAAGGTACAGCATTCACACTATTACAGCTTATCATAGAAAATCACAATATAGTATTCACAACAGCTTATCGTTGAAATGGCCACATAGTTTTCACCAAAGTGGTCACAATAGTGTTCAACCAAGAACAATCATCTGGCATCCCTAAGGAGGTTTGCCTCCTTACCCAGTCATTCAGTCATCTCAGAGTACAATAGTCAGTCTTCCACTCATGGGGCACATTAGGTTCACTCAGTCACTTATTCAGCAATCAGTTACTAAGTATCAGTAATCACTAAGTACAATCACTAGAAAATACACTAACCCTCCACCCCTAGGTCACTAATAAGCCACGCTATCATCACAACATTCAGTACCCAAGGAGAGGTCTTCTCTTCATCTTGACATGAGGCAAGTTCTCAGCAATTTCTGTCCCTGGGAAGATAAAGCTTAAGAAAACCACAATATACATTGCCAGTGTCCTCATCAATTCACTCTCTGCCTACAGAACGGTCTCAGGACCCCTGAAAACATCAGCAAGACCCTTTTCCAGGGTTTCTATAAACATATAACAAGAAAATCCTTCTTCAGGGCTACTGAGCCAATAGCAAAGTTCCAGGACCTCTGCAACAACAGCACTGTCCTTCACCAGCAGACAAATCTGGCAAAACAACATCAAAACAGACAGACAGAATACCAGCACCACAGCCATGCTTCTTTAGTCCTCTGTAAGTTTGTCTGGCCCTAGAACCCAGAAGAAATCTCAGCTGGCTCCTGGAATCAAAATCACTCCTCCCAGGTTTTCAAAATCAACATGGTGGAATACTGCTGTGCTATAAGAAATGAGGAAAGAGATGATTTTAGAGAAACTTGGGAAGACTCAAAATGATGCAAAGTCAAGTGAGCAGAACCAGAAGAATGATTTATACAGTAATAACAGTATCATAGAGACAAAAAACTTTCAGACTTTGTAACACTTAAAAAATAAAATAGATTTTTTATTTTATATTTTTCCTAATTACATGTAAAAACAATTTTAACATTCTTCATGTTCAAAATTTTAGTTCCAAATTCTCTCCTTCTCCCTCTCCTCCCATCGAGAAGTTAAGTAACTTGACATAGATTATACATGTGTAGTCATGCAAAACACATTTCCAAGGACTTAGTAACTCTGATCAACACAATGATGAACCACAGTTCCAAAGGATTTATGATGAAAAATGCTATCTATCTCAAGATAGAGACACAGCTGATAGACTCAGAATGCAGATTGAAACATATTTTCTTCTCTTTCTTTTTTTGGGGGGTGGGAATTGGGGTTGGGGTAGGACACAGCTAATGAGGAACTTTATTTTCCAGGACTATACATGTGGGTTTTGTTTTTACTGCCTTCTCAATGTGGGGAGGGAAAGGGAGAAGGAGAGAATTTGGACCAGAAAATAAAATAACATTTAATTAAAAAAAAACAACAAAGTAATGAACTGTGAAGAAAAATTCATATTCATTTTATTTTCAAGTCTCATTCTCTCTGTATCTATCATTCCCAATACCTTGAGAGTATCCTTGGCTATAGAAAATTAAGAGATGACTACAATGCTGGTCTTTTATTTCTTTCTGAATGGAAGCCTGAGGCCTGTGATTTCTTAGGTTTGGGGAGCTCCCAGGGAGAAACCACCTCTTCTGAAGCAGGTCAATGCTTTCTCTGAAATTTGTAGTCTTAGAAAGTTGCCTGGGGCCACTAAGAGGTTAGTAACCCTAGTGGTGGTTTAAACCCTGGTGTTTTTGTTTTATTGCTATTGTTAGTAAAGCCCCTGAATAACTTTAAATTAAATACTGATCCTACAGAACAAAAACCAAACATACAAACTAAACTAAACTAAACTGAACTGAACTGAACTAAACTAAACTAAACTAAACCCTTAGACTTGGACATGCTCAAGCACCTTCAGACTGCACCTACCCCTTATGGACAAACAATATAAAGACTTTTATTAGAATGCCTGTCACATGATGGTAAAATATCCTTATTTTCCATTCTTCATTCTTCTCAAGAAGCTGTCATTCTTGTTAGTAAAGAGAAGGGAACAATTGATTTGGCTGCTCTTTCATCCTCACCAGTTAGGGTGGTTGTATCTGGCCTTGATGTTCCTGTGGTGACCAATGCTGAGGTGCTTTCCATCTGTTGTCCAAAAGCTGTCCAGTTGTTGTAACTGGGATGAGGAGGCAGCAGCATTGATGACAGTAGTTCCTGTCCAGATGGAAAAGGCAATGGAGGACAGCGTGTTTATAACTGTTCTATTGTTTAGAACTGCTCCAGAGAACATTGGTGTTTGGGTCCTTTTTTTTTCCTGAGGCACTCGGGGTTAGGTGATTTGCCCAGGGTCTCACAGGGTCCTCCTGACTCCAGGGCCAGAGCTCTATCTGCTGTGCCACTTTGCTGCCCCTTAGGTCCTCTATTAAAGAAGGAGTACGTACCATTGTGGCCTGACTGGTACAGGGCCAAGGAAAATATGCTCTGGCGGGAATTTTCTGGAATACCATCCTGAAGAAGATGGAAAGTTGAACTTCAGTTGAGAGTTCCCTCTTGGAGGAGAAGCCAAAGTGATGGCTTTGTGAAACACCATATTGTGTGGAGGAAGCCTCTGGGGCTGAAGGTCTCTATGGAGCCGGTACTACTTCATTCAATTCTATGACTAGGCTCATTTACCCATGCCCATAAAGAGGATCTGTTTGCATTTGGTGGTGATAACTCATTCACAGAGAGGTTATCCTCAAAAATTTAACTTTGAGATGAATTTTCTAGGCCCATCTACCTTCTTGAGCTGTTGGAAGCAAGCCAGAGCAGCCCAATTTTTTTTCTTCTTCTTATGCTAGTCGTCTGACTTTTTGGTTTTGAAGTCAAACCTATGTTATAGACTCAGGGCTGTGGAGGTAGTTGAGAAGTTTTCTATCTTCTATGTCAGGATATGAATTCTTCTCAAATTCGTTAATGAGGATAGTAAGCTTCTATGTACAGAAATATTTACAGTAGCTCTTTTTTTTTTCTTTTTGTAGGGCAATTGGGGTTGTGACTTGCCCAAGGTCACACAGCTAGTAAGTGTTAAGTGTCTTAGGCCACATTTGAACTCGGATCCTCTGGACTCCAGGGCTGGTGCTCTATTACTGCACCACCTAGCCATACCTATAGCAGCTCTTTTTGTGGTGGCAAAGAATTGGAAATCAAGGGGATGCCCATCTATTGGGGAATGGTTAAACAAGTTGTGGTATATGAATGTAATGGAATGCTTTTGTGCTATAAGAAATGGGGAGGAGATGGACTTCATAATAACCTGGAGAGATTTATATAAACTGCTGAGTGAGGAGAGCAGAACCAGGAGAACTTTGTACCCAATTACAGACACTAACTTTGATAGACTAGGTTCTTCTCAGAAAACTCCAGAAGACTAGTGATGGAAAAGGCTGTCCACATGCAGAGAAAGAACTATGGATTCTGAATGCTTATTGAAATGAAACACTTGCTCTCTTTTGTTTTACTTTGTTTTGTTTCTTCTTTCTCATTGTCCATTCCATTGCTTATAATTCTTCTTTACAATTTGACTACTGTTTAATGTGAATGTATATGTAGAACCTATATTGGATTACATGTTGCCATGGAGGGAGGATGGTGGAGGAGAGAGAGAAGAAAATTTGGAACTCAAAAACTTGTGGAACTGAATGTTGTATACTAAAATTAAATAAATTAAAAAAAAAAAGAATATTAAGTTGCTGTTTACTAAATGTGGTGCTTTTCCTTCTTGATGAGACAAAAAACATAATCCACAGCATACTGCAGAGGAAAAAAACAGTGACTTCAGGGTCAGAGGACCTGGGTTCAAATCTAGCTTTTGTTACTTCTTGTCTCTTTTCAGTATGTGATTGACGCTCTTCTTTTCCTCATAATTTGTGCATTTGATGTCTGTATCAACACTTCTCACTTACAGAATATCCTTAGGAAAATGCTATAACCTGTTTAGAGGTACAACGTAGCTTCAGGGTTATCCCTGGTGTTTGAGGTTTCTTTGTTTTCTAAGTCTGATTTTTTGGCCATCATGGAATGCCATGATGATTTTTTTTTTTTGAGGCAATAGGGGTTAAGTGACTCACTCAGGTCACACAGCTAACACAGCTAAGTAAGCGTGTGAGGTTGGGTTTGAAGTCAGGTTCTCCTGACTCCAGGGCTAGTGTTTCATCTAGTGCACCACTTAGCTGCCCCTGTATGCCATGATTTGGAGGCCTGAGGCCTGTGATTTCTTATATGTGGGGAGGGTAGGGGGGAACTAGTGAGGAACCTCCTTTTCTGATGCAGACCAATACTTTCTCTGCAATTTGCCGGCTTAGAAAGTTGTCTGGGGGCACTGAGAGGTGAATAACTGTCCTGTTAGGTTTCAAACCTGATGTTTGAATTCTTTTATTGGGGGGATATTAATGTAAAGATGACACTATGTAGCATATGTAATGTATGATAATATAAAGATGATATTAATATAAAGATTAATATGAAAAGATGGGCTTTGTTGTGGCTAGTAGTTTGGAAACAAAAGATATTTCATGGCTAGATACAATTAGCGCATCATCTGCAAATTGAACCATATTGTTCTTATAGAGAAACTTTTCATATGGATTCTAGGTAGGGCATCGGCATCCTCCACAATACCGGCTAATACATTAAAGGATTGAACTTCCAGTCTTACCAGAAGAACTTATATCTAGCACATAGTCATAAATAAAAGTAATGTAAAAAACAAAATATATCAATATAGCACTTTCTGATAACAGGAAAAACTCATATTTATCAGTAAACCAAAATGTAAGTTCAATATTTTTACATAAGCCTTGTCATATACTCACAGAATTATAGTAGTATTATCCTTTTTATTGAAACTATATCAACCTGTGGATAAATATGAGATTGACAAATGATAGGATTAAATATATTAACATTTATGAAAGGAGAGATTCCCCTGCTAAAGAATCACTGGGGGGTGGCTAGGTGGCACAGTAAATAGAGCACTGGCCCTGGAATCAGGAGGACCTGAGTTCAAATGCAACCTCAGACACTTTACACACTTATTAGGCGTGTGACTTGGGGCAAGTTACTTAATCCCAATTGCCTTCCTAAAAGCAAAAAAAAAAAAAAAAAAAGAATCACTGGAACACAAGTGGCTTCTAAAAATAGTCTGAAGTATTTCACTTAAGCACAGGGCAGAAACATTTAAGGAGGAGGGCTGCAACAAACATCTTTAGGCAAAATAGAAACACCTTCACAATTGTGATCAGCAGAAACTTTAGCCCAATGTACCTAAGCCCATACAAGCTCCTCTGCCTTGGACAGCCTGCAAAATGAGGGATTCAGCAAATTGGAAGTCAATGAGAATTTGTATGTTGTTTGTGAGTATGAACCTTTCACACATATTATCTTTCATATCCCTTACTAGTGGCCATCTGGAAAAGTAGTAGTTTTATTACTCTAAGTCAGACCATTTGTAGTGTGTAGTGTGTAGTATGCCCATTTTTCTATCAGTGAAATCAGGTTGAAATGAACAAGAACAGCCTTGAAGGCAAAGGCATTTTTCAATGCACATTCTAAGAGTTAATGTAATTTGTGCAGAATGGAGGAAGATTAATCTCACTTTGGTGCTGGCCCATTTTATGAGAATTAGGATGTTTCCAGGACCAGAAATAGAAATTTCCTTCCTTTCTTCTTCCTCCTCCTAAACTTTTCTCCAAGTTTAATAAAACCCAGGACAATTCTGGTTGCAATTTTAATGACTCTTTAAAACCATAAGCTGACACAGTATGCAGTGACTGATTTTGACAGACTTAGCCCTTCTTAGCAATTCAAGTTCCTAAAACAACTCCAAAGGACACACAATGGAAAATGCCATCCACATCCAGAGAAAGAACTATGGAGTTGGAATGCAGAGCGAAGCAAACTTTTCTTTTTTGTTTTGTTTTTTTCTTTCTTATGATCTCTCCCATTCGTTATAATTCTTCTATGCAACAGTGTTAATATGAAAATGTGTTTTATAGGAATGCATGCATAGAACCATATCATATTGCATGCTGTTTCCAGGAGGGAGGGCATAGGGAAGTAAATGTTGAAAACTAAAAATAAATAAATTAATTTGTAAAAACCACCATAAGCTGGAAGGGGCCTTAGAAACCATCTGGTTAAGTCTCCTTGTCTTATAAACAAGGAAATTGAGACTCAGAGTGGTCAAATAACTGGCCCAGGATAATAGAGTTAGTTGAAAAGTATAGGCTAGTGCTCAAGGGAAGACATGTATGTAAGTCAAAATACCCAGTGGGCCAATATTCATTTTGCCCAAGAAATAATGAAGAACAAAATGAGTAGAACCAATAACAATTATATATAGTAACAGGAATATTGTTTTAAGAACAACTTTGAGTGTCTAGGCATTATAAATACTCAAACTGACTGCAAAGGCTCTAAGAAGGAAGGTGCTATCTGCCTCTAGAGAAAGAACCAATAAACTGAAGTATGTATAGTATGGTTCTACATATGTATGGATATACACACATATTTGTGCCTAATGGTAGCCATCTCTAGGGTGGGGTGGGAAGAGAATGAAAAAATATAAAGTGCACAGCAGAGAATAAAAGAAAATTTAAAAGGAAGCAGAGTAGCTTTGAAAATTATGTGTAGTACCTGTTATATAGTTTTTTAAAAAAACAATGTGAAATGTAAATTCATGGTTTTATAATGAATCCTCTTTTTATGTTGTGCTGTATACACAGAAATTTTTTGAGGGGGTCTTTATGTATTTAAGTACAAAATGAATTATAAAAACATTCATTTTGCCACTACAACAACAAAAAAGCACCTCATCAGAATTAGTGGAGGAAACTATGGTTACATTTGTTGAGAGATCACTAAGGGATGGAAGAAGCAGGATTAAGTTATGCTATAAATCAAAACAGACCCAGTTATTTTCTAAACATTAACACTAAAAGAGACTATTGCACTGATATACCTGAAGGACTTACAAAGACCATCAGTGGTTCATAGGCTCTCTTTTAAGAGCTACTAACTTAGTGATTAAATGAGTTAATGAATGTAATGCTCTTTGCAAACTTTAAGGCAATATATATATTTATGTATGTATATATATGTATATACATACACAATATACATATGTGCATATATATATATACAGTTTACACATAACTCATTATTATTATAATTATTATTGTTAGTGGAGAAAGTTCTAGTTTGGAAGTTCTTATATTGTATATCACTATATTTTTACTTTTTACCTTCCTAGTCTATCTTAGTTTTTCCACCTATGAAGGGGATGGAACAATAATATTTGCCTCCGCACTTCAGAGGGTATAGGATAAATAAATGATTCCTGTCCAAGTGAAGTGTTCTTATAAAAATTCTTTCCTGGCGGGATACTGAAAGGGATTTCTTGTGTCTTTTGAATGTAGTCACTATATTCATTGGGCTAGTTTGGGTTTGGTATAATAGAGAATTTAAGCTATTTTCAGTGAGGCTTAAAATTATATTAACCTTTTGCATCTTGAAACTTCTATTTTCATGATAAAAAATTGGTGACAAATTCAGAGTTGCTGATTTAGTTGTAAATGCTATGTAAGTATTATTAGACTATAAACATTGAAGGGAAGACATTATAAATATTACTCATTTCTGTAAATAAGGGTGGAAACAGGAGTTGTTTCAATAGCTGGCACTTGTTGGTGATTTTTTTTCTTCCAGTAAGCATTTAACATAATCCAAAACCCATTTTTGAAATATTCATGCTCTCAAATTTTAATAGTAGTGCTTGTTTGGAAATGAACTGGCAATAATACTTTTTCCTGTGTTTATGTCTATTTGATTCAATTTCTGTTTTAGATTCAAAATGCAAGGGCAGGGAGCTTTGGTTACTCTCATACAAGGTAAGGTTAACCATGCAGCTTTTTTTTAAAAAACCAGAAATACATTTACAGTTATTTATTATAGAATTGTGATTATTTTAGGGGGTGTTAAAGTTGTTATTAAATACTTGGGTGAATTTTGTTTTTCATCCAATTCAACAAACATTTATTAAATGACTAGTAAGTGAAAGGCATTATAGCTGGGGATACAGAGATAAAAAAAAAAATAGCTCCTGTCCTCAAGGATCTTGCATTCTAATTGAGGATTTGGGTGGGTAACTACATGTACCTAGATAAGTAAATAAATAAGTAATTTCAGGAGGACTGCAGCCCTAACAGTTGGGTGGATCAGAAAGGGTTGCTCATAGGGTCAGAGTACTCCAGCTTGAATCCTGACTCTGTTTATGTTTTAGAGACTTTCACAGTCTAGCCCCAAACTATCTCTCCAGTTTTGTTGTACATTAGCTTCTTCTCTTGTACTTAGATGTAGAAAAACTGGCATTACACTAAAACTCACAGAGTAACTAATTGGAAAATCAAAACTGAGGGTTCCCTTGGTTTCCTTATCTGTGTAACTTTTCATGGTTTTGTGCTAAAATGCTTTAGTGAAATTGTGGTATTTGACTTTCAGAGAATGCCAATATATCATAGGAAACAGCAGATAGGCAAAGAGATATAAGGAAATGAGAATATGCTGATACAGAAGGGTAGGTAGAAGACAAGCAGAGTAGTATATAAAGGACTGTAACAATCTAAATGAAAATAACACCAAGGGGCAACTGAACTAGGATTACTTACAAGTACCAACTGTTCTCCTGGTGAAAATGGTGAATGTACTTCCTTCTTCTCTTAAGAGAGATGGGTACTACATGAGAGGAATTTTGCATATATCAGCAAGTATGGTCATTTTATTGATTTGTCTGTCATTTTTTCTCTGTTATACAAGGGGGTCAGCAGAAGGGGCTAGTTTATTAAGAAATAATTGCATGGTAAAATTTTTAAATGAACAATACATTTTTAAAAATTAAAAAAAAAAGAAAAACTGGTCTTCTCTTTGTTTATCAAACATAGCCCTCCATCTCTGACCTCTGTGCCTTTGTACTAGTTATTCTTTAAGCCTGGAATATCCTCCCTCTTCACCTCTACCTCACAGAATGCTTCCCTTTCTTCAAAATTTGCCTCAACCCTCAGGATGAAGCCTTTTCTCAGTCAGCCACCCCTACTCTCTGATACCATGTGTTTACATGTGTGTATGTGTGTGTATGTATGTATTGCTTTGTCTATATAAACTTCCCTTGTTTAGGGATGGTTTCATGTTTTGTGTTTGTATCCCTGATACCTAGGAAGTCCTTAGCACAATGTCTGGCACATAGTAGGCACTGAATAAATGCTCATTGATTAATTGATTTAAACTAGTTTGATTGATTTAAACTTAGCCGTCACTTAAAATTTCTGAATCTCAATGATTTTCATCTAGAAAAGTAGGATTATAATTCTTGCACTACCTCCATCACTGGATTGTTGCCAGGTTGCCAAGAGTGTTAAAGCATCATATACATGTGTTGAAAAGAATATTGTTATAATTTTAAAGCAAAATGCAATATCACAGTTCATATCAGCTCAGCAAGCAGTTTGCCTCTGAACATGTGTACAATCCAGCTAACCTAAAATTGTTAAGAACAACATTTGGATAACCCTTTAAAGGTCTCTGCATCTTGCTATGTGACTAGCTCACCTTTTTCTGAATATCTCCTGGATGAATTTTTTTATGGCACTTCATGTATGAAAAGTATAATCATTAAGATAGTACAGTTTATTAAGGCCCAGAACTGCAGTTATCAGTGAGGGTAGCATGGAATTGGGGTTTTGTCTCAGGGTACCCATCTGATGAATGGAGAGGTAGTGACCTTATCTAGGGAAGAGTTCAATTTGGTTATCATCCTTTGTTCATTTTCCTAAGAAAGATTTTAGCTTTTATTCTACCTACTTTCCCAAAGTTACAAGTCTGGGAAGAGTTTTTTGAATAGAGAGATCTTATTTCTTACTATTTTCAATTTTATTAAAAAAGAAATTTTAAATATGTTTCCATAACATATATATGTGTAGGGATATATATGTGTGTGTATATGTGTGTATAATATACATACACACATATATCCATATATGTGTGTATACACATATATATCCATACATGTTTTTTTTTCTTCTGATGGAATGTAAGTTATTTGAGAGCAGGAAATATTTTATTTAAAAGATTTGTATCCCAGGCACCTAACACAGTGACTGGAATGTTGCTTTTGTTCCCATCACAGTCGATGTTTAGTCATGTCAGACTGTGTAGTCCGTGGGGTTTTCTTGGCAAAGATACTGGAGTGGTTTGCAATTTCCTTCTCCACTGTGTCTCCATTTTACAGATGAGGAACTGAGGCAAATAGAGGTTAAGTGACTTGCCCAGATCACAGAGCTAGTTAAGTGTCTGAGGTGGAATTTGAACTCATATCTTCCTGACTCCAGGCTTGGTGCTCTATCCATTGTACCACCTAGCTGCCTTACTTGGCACATAGTAGGTGCTTAAGAAATCCTTGTTGATTGACTGATCCAATTACTTGCCCTCTTCTCTTGGAGCTTGCTCCTAGTAAAACATCCTTTCTCTTTTTTCTTCTGTCATTTTAAAATTTTTCTTCTTAATTTAATAAACATCAAATTTGTGCATTTCACTCTACAAAGAAGAGTGACCAAGGAGATTACTTATGAAATTGTAAACTTGGTTTTTCCCCCCACTGCATACAGATATTTCACTGTTTCTTTATATAATTGAAATTTAACATGGTAGTTTTGATGCTCTCTTGCTTGTCTGTATCTTCTGTTGAACTTATTTCTTTTTTTTTTTTTTGGAGGGCAGTTGGGGTTAAGTGACTTGCCCAAGGTCACACGGCTAGTTTTGGTTTTTTTTTTTTTTTTTTTTTGTATTAAGTGTCTGAGGCCGGATTTGAACTCAGGTATTCCTGACTCCAGGGCCGGTGCTCTATTCACTGCGCCATCTAGCCGCCCCCTGTTGAACTTATTTCTGATCCCTTCTGTTTATTTTTAAATGAATATATATCACTCTTCTTTTTAAATTATCACTATCACTGACTACTACTCCCTAAACCACCTCAAATAAAGAAAACTAAAAGCCCTTCCCTGGAACAGGTAAAAGAGTTGTGCAAAACCAATCTATACATTGATTATATTTTAAAAATGGATGTCTCATTCTTCACCTTGAATCTGCATCTTCAGTGCTAAGGGTTGAGAAGCATATTTTATCATTAGATTTCTATAACTGTGATTGGTTGTTGCATTGATCATAGTTCTTAAATCTTTTAGTTGTTTTTCTTTACAGTATTGTAGTCATTATATAAATAATTTTCCTGTTTCTGCTCCCTTCATTTTGCATCACTTCATGAAAACCTCAAAGGCTGATATGAATCCATCAATTTTGTAATTATTTATGGTACAATAACATTAAAGTACATTCATATACCATAATTTATTCAGGTATTCTCCAACTGATGGGCACTCATTTCTTTCTAGTTCTTTACTACAACAAAAAGTACTGCTGTAAGTATTTTTCTACATGTCATCCCTTTTCCTTTTTGTTTGATTTCTTTGAAGTATGAGACTAATATTGCTAAATTTAAGAGTATGCACAGTTAAATGAATTTGGAGATACAGTTTTAAGTTGCTTTCCAGAATAGTTGGAACATTTTGCACTTCTACCAGCTATGTATTCATGTGTTTGTCCTTACATACCTGCTCCAAGAATTATTCATTTCCTTGTTTTTTAAAATCATCTTTGCTAATCTGATAGGTGTGAGGTAGAGCCTCAGAGATGTTTTAATTTGCATTTCTCTTATTATTAGAGAGTTGGAGCGTTTCTTTATAGCTTATTTTGAGAATTATCTGTTCATAACAATTGAACATTTGTCTATTGGGAAATGACTCTGATTCTACTACATTTATTGGTGTTCAAGGAGTACTAGCACCTCTGGTATGAGGGCTTGCAGTCCTTTTCAGGACCGCTCATCTACTTTTGTGTCCACCTGGCACTTAACTCTGATCTGTAACTCCAAGAAGCTATAAAATGCACAGTGGCCATACCCAGAGAAACTATCTTGGCAGACAGGCTAAAATAGGTTGAGGGCAATGAGCTAAGAGGGTGTCTAGTCCAGCATATAAAGCCCCTTTGCCACATGTGTTCTTTGTGTTTGAACCTAGTTTCCCCCTGGACTCTGTGAGTACTGGTGGGACAGTGTGTAGAATTTTAGGGAATGTTTTGTACCACCTACACTTACTATACCACCTTAATAAATAAATACCCCTTTCTAAGAGTTAAGTTTAACTGACTAATCAATATAAATTATAATCATAGGGGAAGCACCTGAGCTATAGTGTTAGAAAAATACCCTCCTGGGGCAGGTAGGTGGCGCAGTGAATAGAGCACAGGCCCTGGAGTCAAGAGGACCTGAGTTCAAATGCGGCCTCAGATACTTAACACTTACTACCTGTGTGATCTTGGGCAAGTCACTTAACTCCAGTTGCCCTGTATTCCCCCCTTCAAAAAAAGCAAAAAAAAAAAAAAAAAAAAAAAAAAAAAGGAAAGAAAAAAAGAAAAATACCTTCCTGCCCCTCAGAGCTACAGCTAAATTCTGAGGGGACAAGTATCAGCTATGGGGACCAGATCTGCCAGTGAAAGTAGGGTTTGGGAGAATAACTTGAGAGACTCTTCACAAGAGCACCTGCTTTACATTAGCACTGAAAGTTACCAACAAAAAGGAGAGAAAGGGCAGAGAAAGCCCGCAGGTCCTTACGCAGGATGGTAACCATTACTTTATGTAGATTCTAGGAGGTGGGACTGGAATAGCCCATTCAAGAGTCCTGCGTATGAGTAAGGCTTCAGATGGTGCACTGAGCTCAAGCTACTCCCACTCCTTCCATTTGTGCAGACACCAGTAACACTTCACTGGAGTACAGGCACAGCGTCCCTTTGCATGTGTACATAAGATATGGCTAAGTTCATTGGCTTTCAGCCTCTTCCCCCTAACACTTTGGCATATATTCAAACTAGTTTAGACTAGAAAAAATTCTTCCAAATAATTCAAAACCCATTTATTCATTTTTTGTGCCCATTCCCGTAGGATTTTTTCCTAATTTCCAGTGATACAGAAGGATCTGTTATAGTACAATTACTGAGTGAAACTGTACTCAATTGTATAATGTTGAAACTTTCTAGCAACTTACCCACTCCTGGAAAGGTCTGGAATCTCAGCTTCCCTTAGCCATAGCCAGGCAGTGTTGATACAAGTCTGTTTCTATGGGTCTCAATGGTAGACTGAACCTATTGTCTAAGGACCAAATTACCTTAAAAGAGAGAAGCTCACCTCGCCTTACAGACTGGCTGTTAGGTAGGTGATGAGTACTTTGGCCATGGCCACCTATTAACACAACAATTTGATATGACCCTCAGTCTCACAGAGCATCATTTTTTTTCTTTCTTTATTTTTTTGGAGGGGGGAAGGCAGGACAGTTGGGGTTGACTAGTAATGTTAGTCACATGGCTAGTAAATGTTAAGTGTCTGAGGCTGGAATTGAACTCAGATTCTCCTGACTCCAGGGCCAGTGCTCTAATTACTGTGCCACCTAGGTGCCACATAAATCATCTTTTTTTTTTCTTTTTGGAGGGGGGAAGGTAGGGTTAAGTGACTTGCTCAAGGTCACATGGCTAGTTTTGTGTTAAGTGTTTGAGACTGGATTTGAACTCAGGTACTCCTGACTCCAGGACCAGTGCTCTATTCACTGTGCCACCTAGCTTCCCCCAGAGCATCATTTTTATATATACATACACACATACATACATACATACATACATACATATATATATACATACATATATATTCTAAACTTCTGTTTATTTTTAGTTTACATCTTTCATTTCCATGAAATTTTGATTTACAAATTTTCTCCCCATCTTTCCCCTACCCACCACCCCAAAACAGTGATCCCACTGTATACCCCCTCCCCCAATCAGCTCTCTCCTATATCCTCTCCCATTACCCCTCTGACTTTCCAGTAGTGAAAGATGGATCTCCCTACCCCAGTACCTGTATATTTACCTCCTTCCTATTCCACCCCTCACTTATTCTATTCTCTACTTTGTCCCTGTCCCTTAACAAAAGTACGTGCTTCTAACAACCCTCCCCCCCCCCATCTACCTTCCCCTTCCTCCTCCCCCCTCTCATCCCCTTCCCCCCTACTCTCCTACAGGCCAAGACACCCAATTTAGAGTGTATGTCATTCCTTCCCTAAGCCAATTTCAATCAGAATAAGGTTGACCCATTCCCTTTTGCCTTCCTGTTCTTCCCCTCCATTGTAACAATTATCCCTTGCCTCTTCTATATGAGATTAATCCCGTTCTATCTGTCCCTGTTTCCTCTCATACTATTCCTCTCTCACCTCTCAATTTCACCTTTTAAAATATTATCCCATCCTGTTCAATTGATCCTGCGCCCTCTGTCTATGTATACATATATACACACACTCACATATATAATCATACACATATATACCCTCCTATATAGACATGTGCATGTATACATATATATATATACATTTATATTCCCTTCGACTACTCTCATACTGAGAAAAGTTTTATAAGTTGTAATTATTGTTTTTCCATGTTGGCATGTAAATAGTTCAACAACATAACAAAACATGAAACTGACTATCTTAACAGATAGGAAATGATTACAGTTATCCCTTGCATATCAAGGAGGGAGGGGTGTGGCACCCCACCCCACATCTGCAAAAGTCACTTAAAATTTTTTGGCCCTCCCTTTGTACCAGAGAAGAAGTTTGAATTATGGTATTAAAAGATAAAATGTCTTGATATTATACAATACTATACATATCTTTTATGCATTTCTGAGTTTCTAAACTTTTTCTGTGTCATCTTCTGGTCTTTGTTGGTCCATAGCTTCCACAAAACTCGCCCCCAAATTCCCATTTAATTGCTTATACAGACCCATGATGTATCAAAACTTTGATGGGGAAAGCCACGATGTGGAATAACTGTAGTTTCTGATGTCTGAATCTAACAAGAATCATCTTTTTATGAACATCTGACCATTAAGTGGTCAGAGCAAAGGTCAAAATCAAGATCAGATTTGAAGGAAAAGAAAAAAAGTAATTTTATGTATATAATTATCATTATATATATATATGATCTATCTATCTTTATCTATCTATTATATCTATCCACATAGATATAATATCTATATTATCCAGATAGATAGATAAAGATAGACAGATAGATAATATATCATTACAATAGCATATTCAATTAAGCCATTCATAGGATCAGTGATTTAGAGCTATGAGGAACCTTTTGTTGTTGTATAGTTGGATCCAACTTTTCATGATCCATGGGTCATACTGTCCATTGGATTTTTTTGAAGGATGCTGTAGTGCTTTGCCATTTCCTTCTCTAGTTAACTAAGGTAAATAGAGGTTAAATGACTTGACCAGAGTCACATAGTTAGTGTCTGAGGTTGGATTTGAAATCAGGGCTTCCTGATTCCATTTCCAGTGTTCTATCTACTGAGTCACTTACCTGCTTCCTATAAGATATATTAGAGGCAATTAAGTCTAAACCCTAGTTTTATAGATGAGGAACCTGAGTCAGATCAGGGAAGAATAAGTATAACAGGAAATGAACAGTGGTGTCATGCATTCATGGCTACATGCTGGTTAGAGAAGACAGACTGAGGACCTTCCCCCACCCAAAGGATCCTAGCAGTTCTTGCCTAATTGCCACTGGGGAAAAGAGAAATTTCTTCTATTTGAGATTTTTGTATTCACACTCAATCCTGTTTTAATAGTCAATTAAAAGTCTTTTTGTTATTATGCATTAAGACAACAAGAAACGTTCAAGATACCTGCACATGCTTTGAATTGAGGGAAAGGATGCCTCTATCACATATTTCCAGGAATAGGCTTACCAAGACTGCATCTGGACATACAATAGGCAGAAAATATTTTGCATGATCTAAAAATTGGGCCTTCATTGACTGGCTAGTCAATACAATATATTTTGTATTTACTTGTGTTTATGTATCCCTTCTACTCTGCTATAGCATGTAAGCTCCTTGAGAGCAGACTGCTTGATATTTTATCTTTGTGTTCCCAGTGCCTAAAACTGTGTTTTACACATACTAGGTTCTTTAAAAATGTTTATTAAGTGGCATTTAAGTACACACAAAGGAAATCCATGCTGGTGATATCATTTTTCAAATTTGATTTTATTTTTAAGTTCCAATTTCTCTCTCTCCCCTCATTCATTGAAAAGTCAAGAAGTATAATATCTATCATACATATGAAATTATGCAAAATATCTTTCTATAGTAGTAATGTTCTGAATACAAAACCAAAAACAAGGGTTCGATATGCCCTTTGTTTTCTATCATCAGCTCTCATTTTTTTTTATCACCAGTCCTTTGGAATTGTGGTGGATCATTGTATTGATCAGAGATAATGAGTCTTTCACTGTTAATTATCCTTGCAATACTGCTATTACTGTGTAAATTGTTCTCCTTATTTCACTTTGCATCAGTTCATGTATGTCTTCCCAGGTTTTTCTGAAATCAAGCCTTTTATCATTTCTTGTAGCATAATAGTATTCTAACCCAATCATATACTTGTTCATCCATTTCCCCAATTGATGGATATCCCCTGAGTTTCCAATTCTTTACCACAAAAGAAGTGCTATAAATGTTTTTATACATATGGATACTTTTCATGACTCCACTAAGCAATGATGAGATGTTTCTTAAAATATTTTAGAAAGAAGAAAATACCAAAAGAATGAGGGGTGAGGAGTTATAATCCAAAAAGGTGATTAAGAGACACTAATAACCCCTGACCAATATGCTTTTTCCCCATCTTTATAAAATCATCTATATACATATCACAAGGATCCTTGATTAAAAAAATAAGAGAAGGGAACAAGCAGGTTTTTGCAAAAAATTTTCTATACCATATTGCATCTTTTTTTATAGTTACATATGTGACTGAAAAGTAAAGAGAATGTAAGATCCCTGTTGCATTTTTGTGTTTGATGATTTTTGCTTTAAAGCATTCCACTCCATGGAGCAAAATATAAAATAAATCCTTTAAGGGTTTCTTTCATCAAGAAGTCTCATGATATATTAATGTTGTACAAGTTTCCTTTATAAATACAATATAGATAATTCTATTCAGTGAAGCTATTATCATTAGTGTCCAGCAAAGTTAAAATGGGGAACTATATACTCACCAAAGGCATACTGTCTTTGAACCTTGTAGCCTCATTACCATGGAGTCTAACCTGTACAGGCTTCTAATGGAAGAGGGATTCTGTAGAGATGGTGAGGTCTCCCTGATGCTTCTTATTTGCACATTCCGTTTTACTGATTGCCTCAAATCCCAAAACATTATTAGCCTGTAACCCTGATAATGAGGGGTAACAGCAACAGCAAATGGAGACAAGTTTGATTCATAACAGGACTTCATGATGGGAACATGGGTACCTGTTCAAGCTTGTCTGGTGCTTGTCTGAGCTCAGAGAATCCCTGGTGCTGGACAAAGCCGTACAATAATTATGTGATTCTGCCAGAGGGTGAGATCATCCAGAAGGTGAGTGCAAAGGATTGTTGTTATGCTAAGCTCAGGACACAGCTTTCTTGCTGGGCCTTAGCTCTGGAGAACATGGTATCTCTTAATATCTTGATATTCCTCCCTTTTCGTCAACAAAGGAGAGGCACACATAAGCAAAGATGCCATGAAAGGCCAGTTGGGCCAGGATAAGATGTTGCCTAGGAGGTTAGTTCCTTGAGGGAACCTATCAGAGAAGTATGTCCCAGGTATCATTGCAAAATTCCCAATAGGGCAAAGAGCATAAGCAGATAGAGTAATAGGTCTTGTCTAGCCACTGTTTGCTTGCAAGCAGAAAAATGGGGGGTTGGGGGGATGCCAAGAACGCAGAGAGAGAAAATGCCAACACTTGCTTGAATAAGGGCTTGGTGACTGGGCAAATAACAGAAGGGAAGAGAAAAAAAAACTAAGACAGTATACTTAGTCCTCCTTCAGAATCTTGGGATAGCTGCCTCATCTGAATGTTGGCTGTGTCTGGGTTTATATTAAATGAACCTTAAGGTCCCTGGAGAGTTCTATCCTCTCAGAAGCAGGGGCTTTCTTTAGATGGCCTAGGCATCCACACCCACAATTTTGGAATCTTTGGATCAGCGTTTCTGTCAGCATAACATAGGTCCTTGGTTAAGCATCTCTAAAGAGCACATAGAGATGGTTCAAATTCTCAGCCATTCGGGGCTGGGTTCAAACAATGCAATATAGTTTTCTCATAATTCCCATAATTACATAATTACATTGAGTCAGATACAGTTCAAGCTACTTAGAGGGTTTACAATGGACTAATCCTGAAAAAGAGAAACTTGCATATCACCATGGTAACCAAGACAACTCAAATAAAAACATCTTGAAATAAAAGACCAAAGGAATACAATAGCTATCACCAATATTAATTAACATCAGGTCTCCTTATATCCTAGTGATCTATTCTCAATATCCATTTAATCAGCACCTTTTGGGTCCCAGATGTCTCAGGTAGTTACCTGGTTCCTAGATATATTTTCTTGGACAATAGGCTTTATTCTCAGGACAGCTCTAAGAGGGGCTCTGTTTCTCTGGTTCCAAGTGTAGAGGTTCCTAAATAATTCTGATTTAATCTAATTTAGTATATCACTTAAATTTGGTTGTCAAATTTTGAAACTTCAGAGATTTTCGGTTTATATGCCATTTGCTATTTCTATCCTTACCTAAATCTGATATCAGATATAAGAATCTTTAAAAAATTTGTGAGGGTCCAACTTAAAAAGAAAACAACTCTTCTGCCTTTTAAAATGATCAGACAGATACTTTAAAGTAATTTCACTTTTTTTCTTTTTCTTTCTTTTTTTTTTTTGGAGGGCAGTTGGGGTTAAGTGACTTGCCCAAGGTCACATGGCTAGGTTTTGTGTTAAGTGTCTGAAGCCCAATTTGAACTCAGGTCCTTCTGACTCCAGGGCCAGTTCTCTATTTACTGTGCCACCTAGCTGTCCCTCACTTTTTTCTTTTTTACCATCATCAATACAATTTATGTGTGAAATACTTAATCCAGTTTTCAGAACTCATTACTAAGACATATGCAAAGCCTGAATTTCCATGACAGATAAATTTGGAAGCCAATCATATAACTCTTGTTCTCAAAATTTACTATTCCATTTATTTAGAAAACTTTTATATCACATCTTTCTTTTATTGCTTTGTTTAAACATTTCACCCTTAGGAGAACATCATATTATAATTTGACCACAAATATAGGCTAAAATTGCAAGATGTTCTTACTTGCATCCTATTATGGCATCTCAGAGATTTCCTAGTATCAATCTATAGTTTAATAGATTTAGTATTGTACTTACAAAGCTTCTTGATTGTAGAAATTTGTTATAAAAGGAAAAAAGAGGGTCATAGTTTTCACTGTGTCATATATAATTTCTGAGGGAAAAAACTTCCTTAGTTCTGTTTAATTTCAGGCATGAGTCATATCTGTTAGCCAGTTATGAAGTCACAGGGTATCAAAAGCAAGGCTCAGGATTTTTTTTCAACACCTGTATTTGAGAATTTGATCTGAGATGAGAAGGGTTAATAGAGAGATAGTCTCTCACCTGGGGGAGTCACAGGGAATATCTTGTTTAAACAGTCATCCAAGGAAGGGTTAATAAGAGGTTGCTATAAAGTTCAAATCATTTTTTTTCTTTCTTCATGCTGAGATTATTTCCAAACTAGCTGCCTTCCTTCATTGCCCTAAAACAATGGAGCTATTGATCTTGCCATTTACTTTTAAAACTTTTATAAGATCTAAACCTTATTTTTACTTAAAATAAATTCTACAGAGTGGTGCTACAAAACTTGCTAAAATAATTGAGAAAGGAGTGAGTTCCTGGAATTACTCAAAGTCTTAGGAGTTCTCGCCTGAACTCTTAAAATCTTCAAACTTCTTAATCTACCGAGTTGTTTTAGCAGTTCTACAAACTTTAATGATCTGACTTTTTCCCTCCTGTAATTCCAACATAGCCAAAGCTAAATGACCAGGAAAAAAAGTGTCTTACAGGTTTTTTCTATTTTCTTATAACCTAATCTCCCATGAAAAGCCTAAAGTGAGAGTTAGTCCTCTTTATTGGGAAAATTGCTTCAAGTATGAAAATTTAATAATCTTTCCCAGGGCTCTGAATTCCATGGATATAGCCCTTAGAAGTTTTTCTGGCTGTCTACATTTTAGATCTTTCAAGGTAACAGAATCTAGCTCACAACACAAATACAACACAGTCATTTTTACATTTTACACAGACAAAATTATAAGACAGATGCAAACAGATAATTTTAATAAAGCCTGGTTACAATCCATAGCTGGGCATGTGTTTACTGATTTAACAGAGGCACAGAACTAATAAAGCATTCTCTTTGCCTCTGGGCAGGGGTTGGGTAAAGCCGGAACAGAAAAGATAAGAGCCTCCTGGCTTATGGAGGCCAGAGCAGAACAGAGGCAGGAACAGTTGATTAGGGGAACAGAATGCAGAAAGAATATTCTTACCAGAGAGGTCTGATATAAATCAGGCCACTGGAGGGCCCTGGAGTTTTCCTCACAAATGATGGAGAACTCTATCAAGGCAGGAGCTTGGATATAGGAGTAGGATCAAGGATGGAGGACTCACCAGAATGGGGGTGGGAAGAGAGTCAGACTCTAGAGAAAGAAATTTCCAATGGCAGCTCATTTCCAATGGCACTACCAGAATTCAGTGGCCTGTTTCTTTGTCCAATCCCACTTCTGACACCAATTAATATCAATTAGAAGGAATTAGCCTCCTGTGGCTGTCTAGAGTTAAACAGAGAAGGCTAGAGACAGGAGAGTTAGGAATCAGAAGTTTAATTTAAAAGTGAGGGAAATGGCTTGTAAACAAAGACACATGGGGTAGAGCCCTGCTCCTAGTGGGGGGACCTACTGTAGTGTAGGCAGATCTCAGTACTTTTAGCTATGACCATTGAGCTGTAGCCCTGACAATGAGGGGTAACAGCAATAAGGAGACAAGTTTGATTCATAGCAGGTCTTCATGAAAGGAACACGAGTACATGTCCAAGCTCGTCTGGTGCTTGTCTGAACTCAGAGAATACCTGGTGCTGGTCAAAACCATACAATAATTATGTGATTTTGCCAGGCGAGTACAAAGGATTGTTGTTATGCCAAGCTCAGGCGCAGCTTGGTTGCTGAACCTTAGCTCTGGAAAACAGGATATCTCCTAATATCTTGACATTTTGTCCTTTTGGTCAAAGGAAAGAGGTCTGAATGAACCCCTCCCCTTTTGGACAACAAAGGAGAGACAGGCATGCCTCATTCATAGATGCCATGAAAGGTCAGTTGGGCCAGGATGAGATGTTGCCCAGGAGGTTATTTCCTTGAGGAGACCGATCAGGGAAGTATGTCCCAGGTGTCACTGCAAAACTCCCAATAGGGCAAAGAGCATAAGCAGAGTAATAGGTATTATCTAGCCATTGCTTGCAAGCATAAAAATTGGGGGGGGGCAATAATCTAGGGGGAGAAAATGCCAACACATGCTTGAAACAGGGTCTTGGTTGCTGGGCATGTAACAAAAGGGAAGAGAACAAAAACTAGGACAATATACTCAGTCCTCCTTCAGAATCTTGAGATAGCTGTCTCATCTAGATGTTAGTTGCTTCTGGGTTCATATTAGATGAACCTTGAGGTCCCTGGAGAGTTCTTTCATCCCCTCAGAAGCAGGGGCTTTCTTTAGATGGCCCAGGAGTTCACACCCACAATTTTGGAATCTTTGGATCAGCGTTTCTGTCAGCATAACATTGGTCCGTGGTTAAGGATCTCTAAAGAGCACATAGAGATGGTCCAGATTCCCAGCCAAGCAAGGCTGGGTTCAAACAGTGCAATATAGTTTTCTCTCATAATTCCCATAATTGCATAATTACCTTAAGTCAGGTACAGATCAAACTACTTAGGGGGCTCACAATGGACAAGTTCTGGGAAAAGAGATTTACATGACACCAAGGTAACCAGGAAAACTTGAACATAAACATCTAGAAACAAAAGACCAAAGGAATGCAATAGTTGTCAATATTAATTAACATCAGGTCTCCTTGTATCCTAGTGATCCATTCTCAATATTCATTTAATCAACTTCACCCTCTTCCCATGGAAACACTTCATATGAACTCCCCAGGTCAGCTGTCTCCCCTACCTCACTTCAGCCTATTTTGTGCTGTTTGCCCCAGGCACTAAAATGATTGATTATTCCTCCGAGCCTAGCATTGTACTGATAGTTACAAATTTTAAAAAGATCTAGGCAGGAGTTCTTAACTGAGGGATTCACAACCTTGGTTTTCAAATATTCCAATTGTTCTATTTCAGTATAATTGCTTTCCTTTGTGATCCTATGTGTTTTATGATTTAAGAATAGTATTTTGAGAAGAAGTCAATAGACTTTAGCAGATCCATGGCCTTCAGCCAAAGGTATTCATGAAATAAAAAAGGTTAAGAATCCCTGACCTAAAGGAAGGCCTCTAACTTAGTAGAACCTTTCCAGGTGATTCATGTACAACATGAACAAGAATTATAGTATCACAGGCTATATGGATGGGTTTCAATTTAAATCAATGGAAAGAATACTCACAAAGATGAGATAACAGATAGATTGACAGATATTTCTTTGGGATTCCTCATATTTCTTTGCACATTGCTGAGCACGTGGCTGATGCTCTTAAAAATCCATAATGAACTGAACCAAATAATTCAGTTAGATAGAGCTTATCTAGAATAGTATTATGTGGAATTGTTTACTTGCCCTGATTATTTCACTAGTAGAATCCAATCACTATTTTCAAATGTTTGTTCAAAATACTTTACGTGCTTTTTTTTTTTGGAGGGCAGTTGAGGTTAAGTGACTTGCCCAAAGTCACATGGCTAGTTTTTGTGTTAAGTGTCTGAGGACGGATTTGAACTCAGGTTCTCCTGACCCCAGGGCGGGCACTCTATTCACTGCACCACCTAGCCATCCCTCAAAATACTTTAAAATTTAAAAAGTAACAACAAAAGAAGAGCAATTCTCAGTTGCTTCCTAGATAAAGTATAAAGAAGAAAACCCACATATTCACACTAATGTTTATTTAGGTTAATTCTGAAGTGGCTAATGTAAAAGAATTTCCAGCATTCAGGAAAGAGGCTTGAGTGAAGAGATTCTCAAGTTCTCTAAGATTATATGTAAAAAGGCAACCCTCCCCCTCAATAACTGGTCTGTTACAAGTGAAAACAATTTTGTGGTAATATTCAAAGCACAACTCATCTAAGTGAAGAATCCAGGAAAATGATATGATGTTTCAAATTTGGAAACAAACTATAGCATTAAACATGGTTTGGCTTAACATCATTTACAAAAATAAAAGTTGAGATCCTGTTTTGTTGAATTATAGATGTGGACCAAATTCATTTTTGTTGTTAATGAAAGGTTTTCTTAGGAAAAGAGCTTACAATTGCAGCATATCATTATGTCTAACTAAACTTTTTGATTTAAGGAGATTTTCTGAATCATCTATCATATACTCCGCAACTCATAAAGTATGGTGGGAGATTTATGTTTTAGTATAAATTAAGTCAATATTTTACTTCTCCTGGGACCTTTGCATCTAAAACCTTACCTCTAATTTTATGATGAAAGGTTTTATCTCTTATTAAGAGGAATTTCACACATCACAGGGAAGAAATATGTGGAAACATGAGCTAGAAAACAAACACTACAGTAAAGCAAGCCCTTATAGGGACGCTGGTATATGCTTCTTCTGCGTGTCAGTGCTATTAGGTGGCTAGAAGGTACAGTGAGAAGGATTCTGGATTTGGAGTAAGATTTGGATACTGGTTTAAATCCCATCCCTGCCACTTACTACTTTACTATATATGCTACTTATATGGGCCAGTCAATTCACTCTTCAGAGCCATAGTTTCTTAATCTGTTCATTGAAGTTTTGGACCACATGGCCTATAAAGTCACTTTCAGCTCAAAATCTCTGATCCCACACCTCAAATGAAATGAAATCAGCTATATACAAATGGAAAGTGTTACTTAACAGTAAATATTTTGAATTGGGGACAGTTAGATGATATCTTGATTTTGCTTTTAAGTAAAAAAATGAAAACTATGTGTACACAATGTCAGAAGACCTGGTTGAAAAGTAAAATATTCACTTATCAGCCGATCATTTTGTCTACATTAGGAGTGGTGAAACTTGAGAACTTTTGTTCCTTTTGGCCACATCTAACCTTCTACTTTATGCCAACAGGAGACTGTTACAAAAAAGTCCTCAAATAGGGCTTTCTAGAATTGTGTAATAAGGCAGTTCTCATCTCTCAAAGAGCCAGTGTAAGCCAATCTAATGTTTTTAATGGCAAAGAAACTTCTGAGCCAGTACAACTGATCTACCAACTGATTTCTCAAAGGTATGTAGGTGTAACCAGAAGTAGCTTTCTGTTTTCCACCTCAAAAATAAACTTAGAAATCTATTTTTGAAATTAAAATTTATTTTCCCATGTAATTCTGAAGGATTTCTATGGGATTTAGATTGTAGAACTTTGCAATTCAAGTAGTGTCAGTTTACTAGCTATACATCAAAAATTCTTGCTTCTATTACTATGAAATTAAAATAAGGCTACAATACAGGCTGAGCATTGGATGTTTTCACCCTTGCTTTTTCAGTCACAAACATGGATAGGAAAGTGGGCTTAGAATCAGGAAAACTCTAATTCAAATCCTTCCTCTAACACTTAACTAGCTGTGGGATTCTGGGCTAGTCACTTAAGTTCTCTCAGTTTTAGTTTCTTTATCTGTAAAGTGGGGGGTTGGACTCAGTAGCCTCCAACATCTCTTCCAGTCTAAAATCTATAATCTCCAATGAATACAGGTTGTTCAAATTCAGCCTGTCAGCAAAATGGACAATAATCATCGTCCAAAAATATAGACTAGGTAAAATTCAGGGAATCTGGAGAACCTACAGGCAGTCAAAACTAAGTCTTTGCCTTTAATACTGACCCTGAGATGCTTCTCATTCCCTACACCAAACCCCAGGAATGGGTAGGAGTCTCAGTAGTGAAAGTGGTTCCCAACCATAAGAGTAAACTCAGCTCTGGCCATCCCCAGTCCCTATGCTCCTCTGTCCTGCTTTCTATTGCCCATACTCAGAAACTATCCTCTTTTGTTTTAACAAACTAACCTTCATTCTAAATTTTCTCTTCTTATGTTCTTTTCATTTTCTGGTACATATTGAAGCCAAGCTTTCTCCTGAAGACATCACATCTCTTGGCAACCTCTCCAAGGATGACTGCTTCAGCTCTTACATCCTCTGACACATTGGACCAAGAATAAAAATTGGCATACTTCTTGCTTCTTGATCCCACTTTTAGACCCTCACTTAGCAACCGTCTTTAAAATTTATTCCATCCTGTCAAAATCCTTGCTGGTATTATCTCTGGACATTTAGGAAATTCTTCTTCCTCCCCCAAAAGATACCTGGTTCACAGTATTTTCTTCTCTGCCCTAATCCTTAGGCATAACTAAAGCTGTGATTTCATTGTTACAGGGAATTTTCAGGTAAGGAAATTTTCTTTACCTCTTCAGATTAGTGACCTTTCTGCAACCTATAATATTACAGAATTTCCTAAAGTACTGAGAAGATAAGGGACTTGACCAGGGTCAAACAACCAATGTTTCAATTGCAGGACTTGAACCCAGGTCTTCCTGGCTCTCCCTCAGTCCTTGCACCCTTCAAATCCTTTGACCTCCCAGTTCCTTATCCTACCCAACACCCAAACCTCTGCCCATCATGTTACCTTAATAGGTAATAATTTTGGGCATAACTTTAAAAACTCCCTCTACTATCACCATTACCATTAAATTTACCCAGGTAAATAGGAGAATTCCTAGTTATATCTCTACTAAAAGGAAGATTTGGAGATATTTTAAACCTCCCCCTCCTTTTAATGCCAAGTAAAAGCAACTTCCAGGTTCGGATTATGGACATAGCAAACTCCATTTATTCAGGGACAGATTACACCAAAAACATTCACAGAACAGAGAAAATCAAAATACAGAGTAACTCATTGATTTAGCAAGTCCTCACTTCAATTACAAAGTACTGATGTCCAAGTACCCCACCCTTGGCCAGTATATTAGTCAAAGTAGTCCACCCCTGGGCAGTACATTCATTTAGTCAGTCACACAGGCTCTCTTCTCAAATGGAGATTAATTTCCAATAATAAACAAAGTCCATTCATTTGGTAAGTCACAGAGTACAAAAAAATCAAAGTTTTCCTACCAGTGGATCACAACCAAATTACAATACCATCCATTAATTTTCAAAAGGGGCAGGAGTGCACAAAAGGCCATCTACTCTTAAGCTACAACAAGGTTAAGGCATCATCACAGCACTGAATACCTAAGGAAAGGTCTTTTTTTCATCTTGCATGAGTCAAGTTCTCAGCAATCTCTGTTCCTGGGGAGACAAAGCTTAAGAAAACCACAATATGTATTGCCAGTGTCCTCATTAATTCACTCTGCCTGCAGAACAGTCCCAGAACCCCTGAAAACATCAGCAAGACCTTCTTCCAGGATTTCTGTAAACATACAACAAAAAAATCCTTCTTCAGGGCTTCTGAACCAACAACAAGGTGCCAGGGCCTCTGGAACAACAACATTGTCCTTCACCAGCAGACAAATTGGGCAAAACAACATCAAAACAGACAGACAAAATACCAGCATCACAGCCATGTCTCCTTAGTTCTTGAGAGCTCATGGTGGCAGTTCTCAAAAGTGCTGGGCAAGTTCTAAAACAAAATGTTATAAAATTAGTATTATTTACATGCAACTGGGAATTAAGATATACAGGCACTGACTGGGGTAAGGAGACCCATCTTGCCCTCCCAGAAAGTGGGAGGAGGGATGGAGGAGGATATAGGAGAGAGCAGACTGGGGGAGGGAGTAAACATGGGATCACTGTTTTGGGGTGGTGGGTAGGGGAAAGATGGGGAGAAAATTTGTAACTCAAAATCTTGTGATGTAAACTAAAAATAAACAAAAGTTAATCTTAAAAAATCCTGGGCAGTTCCAACTGGCCCTCAGCAGTGTCTCTCTCAGCAACTCTGGTCCCTGACAATGCTCTTCTCTCTGCCTCCATGATACTGCTCCCCCCAAATTCTTCTGGCCTCTCTCTGCTTGGGCCTTTTCTCTGCTTGGGCTTCTCTCTAAAACCATGGCACCAGTTCCTCCCAGTTCATCCCTCTCTCCTAATGTCAACAAGTCCATCCCACAAGTGGGATTTACAAGCTCTGGGTTTCAATACTCAACCTGAAAACTAGGCCAATACAGGGGGATCTTTAAATTCCATTACCATTAAACTCCCTCACCCCATAATTGTCCTCACCCCTCAAAACAACTTATTCATCAGACTCTCTAATATATCAAGAATGTCTAGATATGGACCAAGAAGAATACAATAAGCTTCTCCCTGGCTACCGACCCTTGGACAAGGTACAGAATCCCAGACAAGGTGAAACTCCATGGAATTACAGAATTCAAAATTTGAAAGGTACTTCATAGGTCAAAGGTTCATATAGATCCATATTTGGAAGGAACTTCAGAGGCCATCTGGTCCAACCCTCTCATTTTACAGATAGAGAAACTGAGGTTGAGGGAGGCTAAGTGATTTGCTCAGGGTTATCTAGTCTAACCGTTCCCTAAATCATAAATTTCTTCTCTTACTTCTCTAACAAATGATGGTGTACCCACATCAAAGAAGGTACTATGCTCTATGAGCAAAGCAGGATTCAAGTAGCTCAAGTGAAATGTGATATACACAAATCTGGCAAATTCTCCCCAAGTGTTCACATGGACTATTTGTGCCTGATCTGTGGCATTTTGAGCCCCTATGGCTCTGATCAGCTACAGCAGATACACTGTAACTTGAGATTAATCCAGGCTTCACGAAAGAACTCTAATGCTAGGGAACTTGTTATTCTCTAAGGCAATTCCTTCTCCCCTCCCCCCCATTCCAATTTTAGGTAGTTCTAATTATTAAGTTGTTTATACTGAGTCAAAATTTACCTCTGTATTTTCTACCCTTTGGCCTCTTTTCTGCTGTCTAGGACCAAGGAAAGCAAATCTAATTTCTACAACTCTTCTGATTTTGGAAGACAGAAATATTTCCCCTAAGAGTTGTCTTCTTTAGGTATTCAATTGAGCAAATATTTATTAAGCAACTATTTTCTGCCAGACACTTTGTTAAGTGCTAAGGATACAGAGACAAAAACATGAAACAGTTTCCACCCTGAAGGAGTTTATGTTTTGCTGGATCAGACAACATGTACACAGTTTTCTAAATAAAATATGGAAAGTAAGTACAAAATAATTTCAGAGAAGGAGAGAGCTCTAAGGAAAGGGAAGGATCAGGAAAAGCCTTATATACTAGTAAGCACTGCCCTTTGAAGAAAGAGAGGGATCCCAAGAAGCAGAAGTGAAAAGGAAGGCCATGGAGCCAAGATGGTGGTGTAGAAGCAGCAAGGTTTCGCAGCTCCCACATAGCCACCTCAAATACCCATAGAATATGACTCTAAACAAATTTTAGGGCTCCAAAACTCACAAAAATACAGAAAACACATCTCTTGGTGAAGGCAGCTTATCATGGAGGGCTCATTGCAGCAGGCTGGGAGCAGAAACCAGCTCAGCCTGAAACTGCAGCCTGGCCCAAGGGCAGTCAGGAGGAGCTGCAGCTGGAGCCTCCAGGAGATTGGATCAGTGATAGCTGTGGCAGTTTCCAGATTTATCAAGCCAGAAGTAATAAGGACTAAGTGAAAGGTCAGTGGAATTCAGCTAAATTTGGGAAAGAAAAGCCATCTGGCCAAACTGCCCCCAGGGCATGGAAGTGGCAGAAATGGTGGCCTTGTGGCCTCCAGGTAGCTACTTCAGAGCTCCGGGTCTGCAGACTTCAGGGGGGCCAAGTGATCATTCAAAGGCTAAGTGCTCTTGTGTTGAGTGGCCTCCATCCAGATTGTGGTCTTGGGTGGTGGTCCTGGGGTGTGTTTTCAGTGAGACAAAGCTGGTGGGGGCTGCAGCAGCCCCCAAATAGCTCCAGCAGTTGTGAAAACCCCAGCGATTTGGGATAGAGCTTTCTCCTCTGGAAGCAGAGTTCCACAGAGCTAAAAAGACAAATAATTCACTGGCAACATGAGCAGGAAAAGGACGCAAAGTAAGAACAGCAACTGAACTCTAGAATCCTTTTTTAGGGACAAAAAGGATCAAAGCATGGAACAGCAGGAAGACAACAGTCAGAACTCCCATGCCAAAAGCTTCCAAGAAACATGAAAATTGCCTACAAGGCATAGATCAGCTTAAAAAGGACTTTGAAAACCAAATAAGTGAAGTGGCAGAAAAATTGGGAAGAGCAATGAAAATGATGCAAGAAAATCATGAAAAGAGAGTCAACAACCTGACTGAAGAAAAAAACACCTTAAAAAACCAGATGAACTCAAATGGTAAAAGAAGCCCAAAAAGCCAATGAGGAGAAGAATGCCTTAAAAAGTCAAATTTGCCAGATGGAAAAAGAATCTCAAAAGCATTCTGAAGAGAATAATTCCTTCAGAATTAGAGTTGAGCAAATGGAAGCAAATGACTTTA
>CM053599.1:137286219-137315815 GCA_028646575.1 Pseudocheirus occidentalis | reverse complement strand
CTTTCAAGTTCTATTTTGCCCTCTGGTTCTAAAATATCAGGGCAATTTTCTTTGAGAATTTCTTGAAGGATGATTTCTAGGTTCTTTTTTTGATCATGGCTTTCACATAGTCCAATAATTTTTAAATGGTCTCTCCTGGATCTATATTCCAGATCAGTGGTTTTTTCAAGGAGATATTTCACATTGCCTTCTATTTTTTTATTTGTTTGGATCTGTTTAATAGTATCTTGATTTCTCATAAAGTCATTTGCTTCCATTTGCTCAACTCTAATTCTGAAGGAATTATTCTCTTCAGAATGCTTTTGAGATTCTTTTTCCATCTGGCAAATTCAACTTTTTAAGGCATTCTTCTCATTGGCTTTTTGGGCCTCTTTTGCCATTTGAGTTTATCTGGTTTTTTAAGGTGTTTTTTTTTATTCAGTCAGGTTGTTGACTCTCTTTTCATGATTTTCTTGCATCATTTTCATTGCTCTTCCCAATTTTTCTGCCACTTCACTTATTTGGTTTTCAAAGTCCTTTTTAAGCTGAACTATGGCTTGTAGGCAATCTTCATATTTCTTGGAAGCTTTTGGTGTGAGAGTTCAGACTGTGTTGTCTTCCTGCTGTTCCGTGCTCTGATCCTTTTTGTTCCCAGAGAAGGAATCTAAAGTTTGGTTGCTGTTCTTATTTTGCTTCCTTTGCCTGCTCATGTTTGCCAGTCAATTTATTACTTGACTTTCTAGCTCTGTGGAACTCTGCTTCTACAGGGGAAAGCTCTGTTCCAAATTGCTGGGGTTTTCACAGATGGCAGAGATATAGGTGAAGAGGTTTACCCAAAGAAGGTTAAGGTTGCCTGAGACCCCAAAATAACAACATGCCGGGTCCTGCTCAAAGAATTCAACTCATGTCTTCTCAGCCAATGAAAAGTAAAGTTTATTGAAAGTTTATTAAAAGTTTGCCATATGGGGTAGCCTCTTAAGGAGCCAATCTATGCTAGGTCATTCTATGGTGCTCTCACAGAGCAAGTCTGTGCTAGGGCATTCTGTGGTGTTCTCACATCACATGGAAGGAAGATGGGATTCTTATATACAGAGGAATCTAGGGGTGGTCTAGAGGAATAGTTTGAGAGTGTCTTCAGGAGGAATTAATGAGGTCAGTGCAAGAGTGCATTGATATTTTGATAGGCTCCAGGGTGGGAAGCAGATGGACAATGGAGGGCCAGGCTAGTAACAGAGTTGGGCCCAGCCACAATGAAATACTTATGGCCTCTACAAATCCCTCATTAAATGGGAAGATTCTATCAGACTTCAAGGGGTTTCCCAGAGTTTGTACCTCAAAGATTCAAGGAGAATTCAAGGGGGGGGTCCCATAGCCTCCACCTCAAAGATTCAAGGAGAGCTCAAGGGGGCTCCTAGAGCCTACACCTCATCATTGGGAGGCAACCATTTTTTTGCAGCTCCCACCAGCTTTGGCTCACTGAAAATGTACCACAGGAACACCACCCAAGACCATGATCCAGATCTAGGCCCCTCAATGCAAGAGCACTTTGCTTCTGAACAATTGCTTGGCCCCGCTGGAGTCTGCAGACTGAGAGCTCTGAAGCAGCCATGTGGAAGCTGCTACAGGACTGCTACTTCTGCTGCTTCCTTGCCCTGGAGGCAATTTGGCCAGACTGATTTTCTCTCCCAACTTTAGCTGAATTCCACTGACCTTTCACTTATTCTTTGTTTCTCATGGCTTGATAATTCTGGAAAGTGACACAGCTCCCAGTGTGTTGACCTGAGTCCTTCCTGCCAAGCTGCATTCTGTGGGAGATGTTTTTCTGTATTTTTGTGTGAGTTTTGGAGCCCTAAAATTTGTTTAGAGTCATATTTTATGGGTATTTGAGGTGGTTATGTGGGAACCTTGTTGCTTCTATGCCGCCATCTTGGCTCCACCCCTCCTTAACATTTTTTCATTGATTCTGTGACTTTTTGTTCTTCCAGATGAATTTTGTTGACATTTTTTCTAGTTCTATAAAATAATTCTCTGGTAGCTTGATTGGTACAGCACTGAATAAATAAATTAATCAACTTAGGTAGGATTGTTATTTTTATTATATTGACTCAATGTAGCCCCTAGTAATTAACATTTTTCCAATTATTTAGATCTGTTTTTATTTATGTGAAAAGTGTTTTGTAACATATAATCCCTGGGTTTATATAAATAGCCTCTGCCTATTTCTTAACAAAAATAGGACAAGTGGTCCCAATTTCAGTTTTTCTTTTAGGATGGAGTGTTTTGAGAGCACATTGAATCAGAAATAATATAAGTTTTTGTGGTCCTGAGTAGTTATGTAACATTTAATTTTCAGTGTTTTCTAATTTTCAAAACAGGAGACCACTTGTAATTTCTGGTCACTATCAACTTTAGCAGAATTTATATGACATGAGTTAGAATTTAAAAAGACATATGATACTCTTCCAGTACTGTTATATGCAATCATTTTGGAGAACAAATAACTCCATACTATTTGAAAATTTGAAAAGTCTTGTTCCAAACATCTACCTAAATACAGAATACACTGAAGAAACCTGAAGAGGAACATGGATAATAAAGCATAAAATATACTCCTATTGAAATTTAGAGGAAGATATAGAGATCATGGTCTCCTTTAGGTCTCCCCATAAATACATGTTTAGGTTAGGTGGAGCAACTAACAGGTATAGTGGATAGAACATTGGATTTGGACTCAGGAGGAACTGAGTTCACATTCTGTCTCAGACACTGGCTGTCTGTGTCTGATCATGACAAATCACTTAAGCCAGGGCGGTTAGGTGGCGCAGTGAACAGAGCACTGGCCCTGGAGTCAGGAGGACCTGAGTTCAAATCCGGCCTCAGACACTTAACACAAAAACTAGCCATGTGACCTTGGGCAAGTCACTTAACCCCAACTGCCCTCCAAAAAGCAAAAAAACCAAACAAACAAATCACTTAAGCTATCAGTCTTAGTTTCCTCATCAGTAAAATGGAGACAATAATAGTGCCCATTGGATTGTCATGAAGATCAGCTGAGATAATATTTGCAAAGTACTTTGCCAATTTTATAACTCTCCATAAATGTTAACTATTATCATTTTATTTTAACTCTTACTAGGTAGGGTTTTAAATTTTATCCGGTGGATACACACAAAATATTTCTCAAAGTAGACATTGTCAACTGAATAACTATTTTTACCATAAATATTGTTCATCATTTTTGAAGAAGACCAATGACATCACGATGTGATGTCTTGACTTGCAAGAGAACTGGATTTAAGTGAGGGAGATTTACACAATGTCATCCCCCCACTCTCTTCCAGAGTCATTGAAGTGCAGCACAAGAGAAAACTCAGGATGGCTGATAATGACCCAGGAGGCAATGAGTAGAGAATGACCCTGGTGTTTTTGATGTCTGACAAGCTCTAAGTGCCCCACGGTGCCTGCTTCAGCCATCTTCATGGTCATTAGAAAAATTGTTCTTATCTACCTATTCTGCCAGAGGAAGTCTGCACATGCTTGGGGGTAGACATCCCCCTAAATCATTGAAGGGTTTGAGGCTTATTAATAACACTCAACCTGGTTTAGACTATCTGCAGAGAAGACTTTAGACTTTACTGGGGTATGGCAGTTCCACATGTTACAGCTTCTTGGAGATACAGGTGAGAGTGGGGTGACAGGTGAGCCCTTTTTAGGGCTCAGCAAGTCTTCACGCCAGAGGTGCTAGTCCTTCCTGAGTATCTCATACACCCCTTACTATAAATAGAACTGTTATTATAGACTGCTTGAAAACTAGTAAAGAATTCAATATAAATACATGTTTAAATGTTAATTCCCAGAAAGTATTAATTAAATAACAAAGTTCAAGATTGTATAAATCCATTTTAAGGTTAGCAAACAATTTTTAAAAGAAATATTAAGTATATTTTGTATCATCAAAAAGACTACATAGCATTCCCAGTCGCTGAATTCAGTGCTAAGTACACACTATAAGCAAAGGAAATTCCTGTACATTTTAGACCTGAGGTGCTGAATACCCAGCTAAGGTTCTGAGAGAGAACTAACATTGAATTAGCAGTATATAGCCACAGGGTGTCACTATGAGATTGTGTGTCAGACACTAGATTGTATCTCATCAGAAACTTAGCAAAACTGAAACTTTGCCTTTAGGGAGTATGGATCTGGAAAGCTTCTAAAAAAAAAAATACTGTAATTTTCATTTGCAAATTACCATATTCAGAACAGGACTTTTAAGGGGGAAGGAGGAGAAGGGAGAGACGAAAATAGAAAACTACATAAGGAAAAAAAAGGGAAAGCGGAAAGCTGGGGAAAATGGTAAAGAAGGTATTTTAGAAAGAAAAGGAAAGACAAATGTCAAATCAGAGCAGCTGTGAACATGTTTACTTCATACTTTGATGGATCTGTGCTCTTATCAGGGAGGGAGAAGCTTATTTTTTCTTACAATATAGATCACAATCCATCTGCAGCATCTTATTTTTTTCCAACCTTCATTGGAGGTCTTCAAACAGAGCCTGGATGACAAATACATGTCAGAGTTGTAGTGAGGATTCCATTTGTGTTTGAATTAGACTGGATGACTGTTGATGTCCCTTCCAACTTTCAAATACTGTGATTCTGTGGCATAGAGATTCAAACATGTCTGTTCGTGAATAGACAAGTCACTTAACCTTTCTAGACCTGAGTTTCCTCATATGTAAAATAATCTATATATTACTTCATAGAGTTGTTGTGAAGCTCAAGTGATAAAACATATGTTTTGCAAAACTTAAAATGCCATGTAAATATCAGTTGAAACATTGTAAAAACTTTATTACTTTGTCCTCTGCTAAACTCAGGGAAGTGTACTGATCAATTTGCTGAGTTTAATGAGAGGTGAGTCATTGTTTGGAAACTTTATCCATAATACCTCTGTCTCTGTAGAAAGAACTCCTGTTAATCAAACACAGTCTATGTGAGTGCAGAACTTGGGATCCTTATGCTATATGTTACATAATAATTCTGTTGAGCATTGGCTCCTTGTTAAGCACACAAAATAATTACTCTCAAGTTTCAGTGATGGGGGCAGACCCAATATTAATTAGGGTTCCACTTGGGTTTTAATTAGGAAATGAATTTTAATGATTGGGATTACCCTCAGGATGATATGGCTTGCTGATACATTTAGGACAGATTCTGCTGAAAAAAGCCACCACCTTTATTGGTCTGTAAAAGAGAGCTATTTAGCTTCATCCTCCCTTTAAATTTCTTTCCCTTTCCCTTCCAACTTTCTTCCAGAGTACAGCCATAATGGATGCATTGAGGCAGAAGAACATGGGGATCACATGTTTTTGCCCACATAGCCTGAGGAGAGCTCCTGAGAAAGAAACTTTCCCAGCCTAAGAGAGGGCAACACCTAAGGCAATGGTGGAAAATATGGTTGCTGCATCATGGATAAATTTCTTGAAACAGCCTCCTGTATGACAGCTTAAATTTCCTACACAGTGAGATCCCAGAGTCTAACTTCTAGTTTGAGAAGTAGCTCTCTTTCACTGAATATCTTCAAGAGAAAGATGGCTCACAGTCTTAAAAAAATTTAAGGAATTTTTCATTAGATAGAAGCTCTGGTCATCCTAAATACAAAATGTAAAATTTCTCTACAACTTAATATCTTGTCCTGTTTTTAAAAAGTCAAACCATCATATTTTAAGCACTTATATACTGCTTCATATTTTTATGTATATATAATCTGGAATCATAGATTTAGACTTGATGGGACTTTAAGAGATCCTGTAACAGAATCTTATTTGATAGCTAGAATTAAGTGACTTGACCAAAATCATACAGGTAATAAATGACAAGCTAGGATCTGAACCCAGGTCCTCAAATTCCATATATAGCCCCTTTTCATTGTACCAAACTCCTTTCATTCAGTTTGTATAAAGAAGAATGACAATAATATAAGCTAACATTTTTCTAAAACTTTTAAGACTTGTAAAGTACTTTACATATCTAACATTTAGAAACATGTTAGGAATTCAGAGGCTGGAGTACCATGCTCCTTCTCTGTTCTATACTCAGGTATGCAGTTTGGACTTTGAAGGGTGGGAAATCTGCAGCCTCAAGGCCACATGTGGCTTTCTAGGTCCTTGGGTACAGCATTTTGACTGAGTCTGTAAGAGGATTTGTTCTGTGAAGTTTAGATTCAGTTAAAGGGCCCCACTTGAAGTCCTAGAAGGCCACAGGTTCCCTACCCCCAGACTAGATTGTGTACTGTATCTTGGGATCCCAAATCTTGATAAAACTGCATTAAGACAGAAACTGTACTAAACTGTGGGGATACAAAGAAAGGCAAAAGCATGTTGTTCGACTATTTTGTGGATTAACTGTTCCCTCTTTTGGATATCAGGTGGCTACTCCCTGCTACGCCACAGTTTTTTGGGCTATCTCCCTCTACTCTTCAGCCAGTATATGCTCAAGAAATGCAGACTTTGTATTAGAATACAGGCCTATTTTTTAAAAATCAGATACATTCCTAATAAACAATTCCTGTACTACCTGCTCTTTACATTGACCATGCTGCTCCTCTGCTAACATGGATAACCAAAATTTGACTGTTAGGGCTCCTGATTGTAGGAAGTATTGGGAGCTCCAGCCTATACAGCATTGGTTGTGGTGGGCCTGAGTTACTGTTTCTAGCTGTGGTATATATGTCATTCAACATCCTCAGATTACAAGATTTCTTAGACCTGTTCTAGAGCACAAGTCAATTGCTAAGACTCCATAGCCATTTGGGGTAAATAGGGAACTGATTTTTACTTTAAACTGTCCTGGTATAAATTTATTGTATATATACTTTTGTATATACGTATATGTGTATATTTCGTACATATTTGCAGTAATGTATAAACTTCTTATGGACAGAAAAAAAAAGGCAAAAGCACTGTCTCTACCCACAGGAGCTCATCTTCCAATGGAGGAATTAATATGAAACAACAAAAAATGTACATACAAGATTTTTACAATGTAATTGGAAGGTAAACTCTGAGGGAAAGTACTATCAATAGGTATAGAGAAGCCTTGGGAACATGAAACAGAAACATATTATAGGAATTTACCACTTTTCTATCCTTTGAGAAGTTTTTATTAGTTATGGTGCATGTGTGTGGACACGTGTATCCATCACATGTTTGTATAGGTGTTCATATGCACACATACATGTATGTGTGTATATACATGTACACATATACAGTCTATTCTCTACAGAGAGTTAATTAAGTTTAATGATTATGATGGTAATATCTGAAAACTCAACCTAAGAATGCTTGCTATGAAATGTCCATGCAAACTGGATTGTATGTTGTTTGGTGATCTTAGTATGTCATGTTTTAGAGTATTCATGTCAGCATGATTTATATATAGAAATTCACATAGAAATGATTTGTATAGAAATCATAGAAATGCTACAAGTAAAAAATGCTATTCAATGCAAGAGGATCTTATAACTTCAAGAACATATAACTTTCAATGTTACAATACTCTGAGACTTTGATTTATTTGGAAAATCTAGGTACTCCTTCAACCAATGTGGATTGCATCCCTTTTACAATTTAGTGGATGGTCTCCCAGAATTGTAAGAATGATTGTTCATTGCCCCATAACCAACCTCTGATGAACACCTCTGAAATTAATGAGAGTGATCCTTCAACAACAGGCATTTAGACTGTCATTGGTCGACTGTCATTTTCTAGACTTTCAGAATACAGGATTACACTGACATCACAAACACTGGATTAGATCCTTAATAAGGCTTATTACATTGAATACATATAACTCTACATTTTTAATTCTTTGAATTTAATAATTTGTTAGGTAAATAGGTTGATAGATATAGGGGTTGTGTTATTTTGTGTTATATATCAGGTCTACATGTTAACCATTTCGTAACAAGCCGAAACTATATAGCAACAAAAAAAAAAGTTGAAAGATTACATAAATCAGTTAGACCTGACAAAATTATGAATTGATACCAAGTGAACAAATCAAAGACAACAATTTATACAATAGGACTAACACCATAATATAAGGTGGGTGCATTGTTCATATACCCATATGGATAATGAGTGTCCATTTGGGTCTTTCTAAATGTGGCTCACAAATAGGTATGCATAGTTATCTCTAGAGTCTCCTCCATCTACCCTTCCCCAAAACAGACCAGTTCTTACCAGGAGAGGAGCAAGAGATTGGTACCACAAGACTGGATACTCTGCTCTCCTCAAAGAAGGATATTGGATATTTATGCAGCCCCCTAAATATTGTTTATCAAGAAGGAATGCTTTTTAGGTTCAAGTCACTTTCCTTATCCCTTAACAGAGAAGGAGTGTTCCAAGGTATTGTATCCAAAGGCTTGACTTCCTTCTTACCAAATGAGAAACCAAGGGAAAATTCCCTGGAGTCTTTAGTGAGGATAGTCACATAATGAAATTCCCAGGTTTTCCTTTCCTTCCAGGTACCTTCTTTCAGAAGGCAACCTGTCTTCTCTCCAAGTTGGAAACCAGAAGAACTAGGATCTCTCCTTGTAATGGTAATGTAATTTGGAGATGTGCCTGAATTGACTTGGCTTTTGGGTTGAGTGTTAAGACCCAGAGCTTGTGAATTCCACTTGAGGGATGGACTTGTTGACGTGAAGAGAGGGGGCTGACCTGGGAGGAGACATGAATGGAAAGGAAGGCTCAATCCCAGAGGAGGCCAGAAGAAGAAGAAATACTTTTGGGGAGAGCAGCATCCAGCATTGTGAAGCCTGAGTTGCTGTTGAGAGCCCATTGGAGCTGCCCAGGAATTTTGAGAACTGCCACCTGGAACTGCTGAGAACTGAGGGGGCATGGCTGTGATGCTGGTATTTTGTCTATTTTGATGTTGTTTTTCCAGATTCACCAGATGGTGGACAATTCTGCTGTTGTAGAGGTCCTGGAACTTGGCTGTTGGTGCAGAAGCCCTGAAGAAGGACTTTCTTGTCGTTTGTTCACAGAAATCCTGGAAGGGGGCCTTGCTGATACTTTCAGAGGTTCTGGAACACAGGCAGAGTGTGACTTGATGAGGACACTGGCTATGGCTTTGTTGAGCCTTGTCTTCCCAGGAACTGAGATTGCTGAGGGCTTGCCGCCAGTGAAGATGAAAGAAAGGCCTTTCCTTGGCCTTTCTATGCTGAGATGTTATCTTGACCTTATTATGGCTTAAGGGTGGATGGCCTTTTGTGCTCTCCTGAGAAAGTGCTTGGTGTCAAAGGATGGCATTGTAATTACTTTGAGTCCAGGGTGGGGGAAACCTTTGGCCTTTTTGTGATGATGGAGAACTCTATCTCCATTTGAGTAGAGACTTAAATGAATGAACCCTCTAGGGGTGGAGTAGTCTGATCTCCATTTGAGAAGAGACTTTGACTAAAAGTATGTACTGTCTAGGGGTGGAGTTGTACCTGGACTGAATGAAGAACTTACTTGTGAAATGTATGAGTTATACTGTATTTTGACTTTCTCTGTTCTGTGAATATTTGCTGAATAAATGGGGTTTGCTATGATGATAATCTGAACCTTGGAAGTTGCTTTTGCTTGGCATTACACTCCTCAACCAGGATCTGTCAATTCCACCCCTTATATAGGTATGGAGCACTGAGAGATCATTCTTTCATCATTGAAAAGGAGCTAATGTAAGTAAGTTGAGTTCCAGGTTAAATAAAAACCAATAATTTTTAATACTTAAGAATTCTGACCAATACAGTAACCAACAATGATTCCAGAGGACCAATGATGAAGCATGCTACCCACCTTCTTGAAGACAGGTGATGGAATTGGGGCACAGAATAAAACATACTTATACACATATGTATATGTGTATGTACATATGTGTATATGCCCTCCTAATTTTTGTGAAAACCCCCGAAGTTTTTCACAATTGGATAAACATAGGCAAGGGTTATTCTTTAAGACTGCTGCCTCCCAAAGGCAGAGGTTGCCTTTACTTTTATTGGTTGTGCAGTTCCCTCTCTTCCTCTGTGGTTTAACTTTTATAGCCCATCACCAGGGCTCCTGTTCCTCTGACTCTCTTCTCTGGCAAAGTGTTTGTTCATCTATATCTTGAAGTTCATTCTGTTATACTCCTGGAATGAGGACACATATTTAGACGTGGCCAATGAAGGAATTTGTTTTCCTTGGCTATGCATACTTGTTATGAGGAAGAGGCAGACAAAATAAATTTTTATTAATTAATTTAGAAAAGCCAGTGGGAACTGTTAACTTACAGAATCCAATAAAGACTAAACCAACTGCTTTATAGGAACATGCTAGGGTTTGTTTTATGTTTCTGAAATAACTTCCAGCAGGAACCATTTAAAAACAGTGCCTAATAGGTCTACCTGGGTCAGTAGCTATGATGGGTGTTTTCTGGTAATTTGGTACTCTTTGTCAGGATCTGACTTAATAACAATAATACATGTCTCTGCTATACAAAAGATTTAATAGAATCACTTTGGTAAAGGATCCAAAATAAGCCTTCCCACTGATCACTGGATCAACACATATCAAGACATAAGTGATCTTAAATGCTTAATTTCAGCTTTAAATACTAAATTGACTTTTCCTCATTAATGCTAAGAGAATTTTGTTAGTTGCTTATTGATTTCAGTAGTAAGAAATCAATAAATGTTCTTTCTGGAAGAGAGGATCCTTCACCCATCTGAAAATGATGATTAAGTTTGGCAAGTCAGTGGCAATGGCAGCACTGTTAGCTTTATGATTTTCAAGTCTCTCATCCTCATGTTATTGTTGTTCAGTTACATGTGACTCTTTGTGGCCCCATTTGGGGTTTTCTTGGCAAAGATACTGGAATGGTTTGCCATGTCTTTCTCCAGATCATTTTACAGATCATGAAACTGAGGCAAATAGGGTTAAGTGACTTTCCTAGGTTCACACAGCTAGTATGTGAGACTGGATATGAACTCAGGTGTTCCTGACTCCAGGCCCAGCACTGTATTCACTGTGCCACCTTGTTGCCCCTAATATTCTAATAGTTCACTTCCAATAAGACAGTTATAATACTGTCTCACATTGTTTTCCAATAGTTTTGTCCTCCGAATCTTTGTCCATAGTCTTCAGGTACTCTCTTTACCAGATATAATCGCTTAAATCTCCTTATCATTTTTACTTTATATTGATAAAGAATGTTATTTAGGGCATACTCATATAGTCTTATTTTTTCCCCCTTTCTTCAATTTTAAATCTGAATTTTGCAATAAGAAACTCATCATCTGATTTTGATATTGACCATCTGCCGATGTCCATGTGTGGACTCACTTTTTGGGTTGTTGAAAAACTGTATTTGCTATGACCAGCATGTTATCTTGACAAAACTTTATTAGCCTTTGCCTTTCTTTATTTTGTGCTCCAAAGCCAAGCTTGCCTGTTGTTCTCATTATCTTTTTATTTCCTACTTTAGCATTGCAATCTCCTATGATGAATGTAACATCTTTTTTTTTTTGGTGTTATTTCTAGATGATGTTATAGGTCTTCATAGAATTGATTAACTTTGGCCTCTTTGGCATCAGTGTTTAGAGACAGAGTTGTATTACTGTGAGGTTAAATGACTTGGTTGGATTTAAACAGATATTATCATTTTTGAAATTATACCCCAGTTGTTCTCACCCTTTTGACTATAAGGGCTATTTCATTTCTTCTAAGGGATTCTTGCCCACAGTAATTTATGTACAGTTGAAGAAACTGAAGCATATAGAGGTTAAGTGACTTGCCCAGGAGTTATACAGCTAGTAAGTATATAAGACCAGATTTTAACTTTGGTCTTCTTGATTCCAGGCCCAGTTCCTTATCCACTGTGCCATTGATGTATTCCTTTAATGTAGTATATGCATCTACATATCAAGCACCCACATATACACAAAATTTACATTGAATATTCCTTCCTCTTTTGGTTTCTTTTAGTATAATATTTAGTACATATATTTTGGTGGGTTTTGTTTTTTTACTTTGAATTCAATTTTGTCTGATGTCATTGGTATTGCTCTTTTCACTTTGGGCATTGCATGGTAAATTTTTTCATCTTTTCATTTTGGATCTATTTAAATATTTCAGGATTTCTAGTTAGAAAAGATTGGTTTCTGCTTTTGTAATTTTATTTTTTATTGGAGAGCTGAGACCATTTACATTTAATGTTACAATGAATAGATTTTTTTTCTCTTCAAAGGGAACACATCTTTTCTTATGTTTATTATTAATGCAAGTTAAAGCCACTCTAAAAAAAAAAAGCTCCAGGGGCATTTAGATGGCACAGTAGATAGAGCACCTGGACTGGAGTCAGGAAGACCTTGTGTTCAAATGTGGCCAGACACTTGCTGTGTGACTCTGGGCAAGTTACTTAACTCTGTTTGCCTCAGTTTCTCATCTATAAAATGAACTGGAGAAGGAAATGGCAAACTACTCCCATATTTTTGCTAAGAAAACCCAAACGAGTTTATGAAGTCAGACAACTGAAAAAATGAATAACAAAAGCAAAATTCCTCTATATATTACTGAGACTTAGTGATTTAGCAAACCAGTGCTCTGAGGTTTGTTGGCAACTGGTTTGTCTTTATTTGAGAAGTTGTTTTAAATATTTAATTTTTGCTAGGAGGCTTATTATTCCAAGACTTCCTGGAATGTATTTGTCTTTCTGAAAGCTTTTAAGTGTTTCTAAAATGTCTTTTTCTCCCTTGTCCCCTTGAAAAGTCTAAGGAGATAATCATTATTATTCCTTAGTAAATGATAGGCACCTAGGTGGTACAGTGGATAGGGTGCTGGCCAAGAAGTCAGGAAGGCTCATCTTTCTGAATTCAAATTCAAATATTTACTAGATGTGTGACCTTGGGCAAGTCACTTAGCCCTTTTTACCTCAGGTTCCTCATCTGTAATATGAACTGGAGAAGGAATGGAAAAGCACTGTAATATCTTTGCCAATAAAACCCCAAATGGGGTCAGAAAGAATTAGACATAACTGAAATGACTTTACAAGAAATAAATATTTCTATTTATCTTTTTTTTTTAAATCTTAGCTTTCCCTGCTTCAGTGTTGTAATTTAACTATGATACATCTTTGCCTTGTTAAGGTCCTAGGGGATTATTCTTATGTATATTTTTCTAGGCCTTTTTTCCCCCAATTCTTGGACAATTTTGACAATTTCCGGAAATGTAATATTTAAATTCTCTTTCCTCCCACTAAATTTTCTAGACAACAGATTTATAGACAGGCCCTAGAGATCATCTAGCCCAGTCTTCTCCTCGTGTGGATAAGGAAACTAAGTCCTAGAGTGGTGAAGGTACTTGTTCCTCAAAGTCACACAGGTAGTAAGTAGCAAAGCTGGGATTAGAATTTAGATTGGACTTCAGATCCAGTACTCTTGACAGAAAATCAGTCAGCTTTTCCTTATGCTTGCACCATTCCCTTCCTTTTCCTATTCTATGAGAACTAATTTTTAAATATCTAAAATGAAGGTGAAATTGTATATTGGAGGCTTCCACCTTTTGGTTTTCCATCTGTGATTTTCCTATAGCATCTCAGTTTAGTATAGAGATTGTTATATTGTGAACTGTTCTCTAGGTCTATCACTTAGATCTGTATGTTTTCCATAGTTTGGATAATTTGTTGTCTTTCTCTGAAATATTTCTATAACTGTTCAGTATTGTGTGCTGTTCTATTTTCCACTGCACTAAGTCTGCTGCTGGCTGACTCTGTGGAGTATTTTGTGAGTTTTTTCTACTGTATTATCTATTCTCCATGTTGGTAATTTTCATTATTTCCTTCCAATCCTTTAAAAATATTTCAACTTTCTCCTGTGATTTTTAAAACATCTTTTCAAGCTTTTGTTGGTCTATTTTTTAAACCAGTTTCAATTGGCATTTAATTTCTTTGAATGTGTTATTTGTTCATTTAAAGAGGTTTCTTGAGTATCCTCTATGGTTAATTTTTTCATTTAATACTTTGATTTAGTTGCTCTATAGCATTTTTGAAAAATTGTACTGGTATTTGAGTTTGCTTGTTTTAAAAACTTTGATTTTAATTTTCTTATGTTTCAAAAAAAACATTTTTCTTTTTGGTCTATTTTTTATAGGGTGTGTTAAGACACCTTCTTTCATTTGATACTTCTATCCTGTATCAATATTTCCCTTAAGTCCTGAGATGCCAAACTCCTCTGGTTCTTCTATTTTTCTAACGGTTTATGCTTTCTTCCTTTCTCTGGTGCTTTTTCTTCCCAATCTGTTAAGGTGGATGGATGTTCCCTAGAATTCTGTTTTCAGCTTTCTTATTTTCTAGATCTACACTCTCTGCTTTGTCAGTCTCATTTACTCCCACATTTTCAACTATTATCTCTGCATAGATGACTCCAAATCTATATTTAAAGCCCGAACTTCTCTTTCAAGTTCTACACCCACATTTCCAAAGATTAAGAGAACATCTTCACCTGGATTTCTGATATCACACAGAAAACATTTCAAATCTGAACTGCTTATTTCCTTTACCTCCAAATCTGTTCCTTTTTAACAGTGGGACCATTTAGTTTCCTATAATATTTTTGGCCTTTTTCTTTCTCCTATATCTCTTTTCTAATCAGTATCGCATCCTCTTGCCTATATCACTACCCTATTTCTTGTACCTGTTTTTTTCTCCTTATTCCTAATGTCACCATCTGAGTACATGCATGCCCTGTTTTAAATATTTAATTTTTGCTAGGAGGCTTACTATTTCATGACTTCCTTGAACGGATTTGTCTTTCTGAAAGCTTTTAAGTGCTTCTCAAATGTCTTTTTCTCCCTTAGAATTTTCCCTTGTTCCCTTGAAAAGTCCAAGGAGATAATCATTATTATTCCTTAGTAAATGATGGGTAGCTGGGTGGTACAGTGGATAGGGTGCTGGCCAAGAGTCAGGTTGTCAATATCTTCCCTCCTTCAATCTATTTGTGATGCAATAGCTAGATTAATTTTGTATTTAAATATTTTATTCACTTCTCATTGCCTACTGAATAAAGCTTAAATGTGCAAATTTTCAAGTTCTTTCACAGTCTACTACTACTCCACATTTTTCTTTTTTTGTGAACCATCATCAACAAACATTTCAATATACAAAGAACTACTTTTGTGATCTTGGGCAAGTTACTTCTGTAGTCCTCAGTTTCCTTATCTGTAAAAGAAAGTTCACTATTTCAGAGATCTGAAGATACATCTTGCTACCCATCTCTTCATAAGTGAGGTAATGAACCCCAGCTATAGAATGAAGCATACATTTTTTGGACATGGACAATGAGGAAATTTGCTTCAATTGACTATGAATATTTGTTATTGGGAGTTTAATTTTTTGTTGTTTTATGGGGTGTGTGGAATGAGGGAGGGAAAATACTTAATTGAAAAGAACAGATTTTAAAATGAAGGGGTTAGACTAGGTATCTTCCAACTCTAAGCCTTTGGTCTTGTAGACAAATGGTACCTTCCCATTAGAAAAAAATTGCTGGGTGGCTAGGTGGTGCAGTGAATAGAGCTACCGGCCCTGGAGTCAGGAGGATTTGAGTTCAAACCCGACCTTAGACACTTAACCACATGCACAAAAGTACTAGCCCTGTAACCTTGGGCAAGTCACTTAACCCCAGTTGCCCTCCAAAAAAGCAAAAAAAAAATTTGCTGTCATATTCTGAAAATCCCTTCATTAGAACCCTCTCTTGTAAGGAAAATAAACTGAAAATTTGATCATGTCTGATAAGCTACACTTGATTTAGCATCTGTAGTCTCTTAGCACTCTACTGAGAGGAGGGATATAGTTCTTTATCAGTCTTCAAATCAAAACTGATTATTCTACTATTCTGATTCTGAAGACTTTTAGTCACCCCCCCCCCCCCATATTATGGTTATTATGTATATTTCATCTTGCTTCTTTCTTCACCCACCCACCTCCATTAGTTCACACAAGTCCACACCCTGTTTAACCTCTTGCCCTGGTTATTATAATAGCCTGCTAACTGCATCTCCCCCCAAAAAGTCTTGCAGGCTGCCACCTGATAGTCCTAAAGTCTATGCTGCTCTTCTCTTCAAAACTCTTTGGTGGCCGCCTATTTCCTCTAAGATGAACTCCTTAGTCTGTTATTTAAAGCCCTGTGAAATCTGGCTTCCCCGTACTTTTCCACATATTTGATATCACACCGTTTCATTCACACTAGTTTCCAGCCACACCAGCCACACTGATCTAGTCTCCTTGCTGGCACAGGCCACCCTCCTGCCTGCCTTCCCTTATTTTTGCCTTTGGTATTCCTTGCTTCTTGGCTTTCTACCCCTATCAGACTCAGGTCGGGTGCCGCTGCCTACAGACTAGGAATTACTTTGTATTTACTCTGTATACATATATTTCTTTTTTTGTGCATTTGTTTCCCCTCCAGAACAAGGTAAAAAACTCCTTTAGAGCACAAACTTTCTTTTTGTCTCTGTATTCCCAGGGCCTACCAGTTTGTCTTGGACCCAAAAGGCATTTAGTAGATGTTGGTTCAATCTATCGATTAACAAATATTTAGCTCCCACTACTTGCCAGGTTGAATGAATGAATGGCTGTTATTACAATCTGAGGCATCCGCGGCTAGTACATGGTAGATTGCAAATTTGCACCCAGGTCTCTTCTGATTCGAAATCTTAACCCGTTTACCACTACCCGGCCCCGGGACCCCAGGCAGCAACGGTTTGCACGTCTCTTAACCCCTCATTCAGTATTATTTAGTATTACAGGTTATTTGTGTATACTGGTCTTCTCCCCTTCCCCCTCCCTGCGTCCCCGTCTCCCCAAGCGCGAGCACAGGCTTTAAAAGCAAGCGCCGGTCGAAATGGCTGGAGATGGGGAGAGGGAGGTGGGAAAGGGACAGGGCTCTCCCTAAGGGCCTCCCCGGTGTGGGCCAGGCTGCCGCGCGCCGGCGTACACCGTGCCAGAGACCCAACACAACATGGCGGCGGGGCCTCTCCGGGGCCCAGTAGTTCCCTCGGTTCGCGTCGTCGTTTCTTCAGCCAATGAGGTGGCGTCTCGGTTGGCGGGAAGCGACCTCCTGCCGCCAGAGGGCGTCTTGGCAGGGAAACCAAAGGAGAGGAATCGTAGTCGCCGCCGCCGCCGCCGTTGGGGTGGGAACCGCGAGAGAAGACACCTAGGCGTCCTGTAGCGTTACGCCCGATCCTTCACCGCCTCGGTCTCCGGCTCCGTCCCTGGACCGGCCCGCTCGAAAGCAGCAGGTACCACACCCCAGCTGCGGCTCTTAGGGTTAGGGAGAATCGGAGGGGGCGGGGGCGGCCTAGACCCCTTCACAAGGACCCCTCTCAATTCAGAGACCTCCACCCCGGGGCACCACGCCTTTTAGGCCGGGGCCGACGTCTCCGGTCCTCGCCTGGGCTCCGATTCCAGTCCCCCGCCTCGGCTGCTCCCCCCGATCCGGCCGGCGCCCGCCCGCAAGAAGCGGTTAACTGCCGCCCCCTCCCCCTCTCCGCCCCTCCCCCAGCCCGGTCTGGAGCTGGGGTGGGCGCGCGAGCGTCCTAGGGGGTGACATCGGAGAGCCGGCGACTGGAGGCTTCCTTTCATATTTATTAAATGCCTGCGGTGGGCCAGGCGAGGGGGGGGGGATTACAAAGAGAGAGTCGCCTCGGGCCCTGCTCCCTAAGCAGCTTTCGATTTCATTGTGTGTGTCTGTGCGAGCGAGTGTGAGTAGGGGGGCGACTTGTGCCCACGTCTGAGTGTCTCCCGGGAAAGAGTGTGACTGACTTGGTGTAAAGGAGAGGGGGCTGTGAGAAACTGGGAGGAGCAAGAAATAAAAGTTTAAGTCAAGTTAACCAGCATTTGTCAAGAGCCTACTCTGTGCCGGGCACTATGCTAAGCGCTCAGAAATCAAAAGAAAGCTAAAAGCTCAGCCCCTGCCGGCTGGGAGGCCGGAGGAAGGGGGGAGGCCGGCCTCTAGCAGCAACCGGAGGACTACGAAGTGTAAACCAGACAGATACTGGATAAATAAATCGAAAGTCCTTTTTTTTTTTTAAACGGGTCCTGGAGGGCGTCGAGGAGGAGGAAGTAGTTCAGCTGCATTTTGAAGAAAGGGTGAAGAGAATTGTGAGCTGTGCTTGAGGAGGGCTACCTGCCTGCTCTGAAGGATGGATTGCAAGGGGAAGGGGTTGGAGTCAGGGGGACTGGTTAGGAGGCTATTACTGAGAGACAATTTGAGAAGTAATCAACAAGCGTTTATTAATCACTGTCTTTGTGCCTGGTGCTGGGGAACAGTAATCGGCTCTCAAAGTTAACCTTCTGTAGAGGTAGGAGAACCACAGAACATGTACATAAGTGTGCCAAATGTACACAAAACAAATGGAAGGTAATTTGGGGTGGGAGAGCACTAGTACTAGAAGAGACTTCATATACATACATATATGTACAAATACACATAAATATACTTGTATGTATATGCCTCTCCTACTGTATAGTGTATGCACACAAAACCAAGGGATTCCAAGAGGTGGAGGTGTGGTGGAATAATATGGGACTGATTCCACAGAAGTGGAAAGAAAGGAGATAGATGGGAAAAATAATTGTCTGGAAGATTCAGCAGGACTTAGTAATTATCTTGGCATGTTAGGGGTGAGGGCTCACTCCAGCTTCCCCTTGACAGGAGAACCTGTTGTCTAATTTGGACGGATCTACCTCATACTTCCCTTTTCCTCTCTTCCCTCTTCCCTTTTTTCCCCTCTTTACTTTTGATGATAAAGTCATTTGCAGCAGACCAAATGTTTCTAGCTGGAAGGGGCCTTGGGGAGTCACCGTTTACCTCAGGGTCTTTCTTTTACATAGGAAGAAACAGAGGTCTAGAGAGGTAAAGGTGTTTGCTTAGTGTTACACAAGTATTAAGTCAAAGATGGGAAGTGATTTGAAGGCATTTTTTTTGCTCACTCTCTGTCTAGTGTCTGTTTTATTATACCAGGCTGAAAAGTGAAAAAGAGTAAAAGGTTAGGGGCTTGAAAACTACAGGTCGATAAAGGTTGAGGTGCTGTCTGGACAAAAGTGACATTCCTCTAAATTTTGAGGCATTTACTCTGATTTTCCCTGAATTGTGACAATCATATTTGTTAAACTTAAGAATTTTAGCGCTTAACCCTCAAATAAAAAAAATTATTTCCATTAGTTGTGATCCTACTTGACAAATTATGTTAGTTTTAAAAGATGCACTGTCTCTTTGGAATGTGTTTGCTAGTTATTTTGTGGCAACTTTCTGACTTTTCTTTTAGGATCCACTTTTCTAGGGCTAGAGGCTACTGCCCTTACATTCTTGAAGTTTGGGTGATCACCTACTAGATTTTTTTTTTCCATTTAATATATTGTGATGACTACAGTTTTCTTGATCCTGCAGTTAGTTTTAGATAATTAGTCCTATATTCTGGAAAGGCCACTCAAGGGAAACTTCAAAGTTGTTCCTCATAGTGAAATGACTAGATGTGGAATTGAAGGTGGGTTCTAAAGAGACTTTTGTCAACTTACTAGCTTTGTGACATTGGGTGCATTATTTAACCTTTCTAAGCTTCCAGTTTCTTTATTCATCATGTTCCTATTTGATTTGTAATGGGGAACACATAAGACAATATTTATAAAGAGATATACATATAACCTATTATTAAATAACAAGGCCTGCCATGATTAATGTTGAGAATAGCTTTCCCATAGTCAGATCCGTGGTTGGGTTTTCTCACTCTAAGGTGTTGTAAGTTCTTTCTCTAGTTAAAGATATTCAGCTTGTAGATGATCTGAATATATGATTCCCTCTCCTCTTCCTTCCACTTAAACATTTCTATTTCTTTGCCAGAAAACAGGGAAGATAGATGTTAAGCCAAATTTTGTAAAATAGGTTAAAAATATACTGTGGAATTTAAAAAAATAAAAATATAATTCCTCAGTATGTAAGACTAGACTTGAACTTTACTTTCCATTTTGGTATGTTTTATGAACCTAAACATTTAAAAAGATATTTCATATGGCAAAAATAAGACAGAACAGCAAGTTGTCCAGTTTTTTATATATAGAGATTGTTAGGACAATTTCTTTTTTTCCCCCCTCTTTTAAATTTATTTTTAGTTTACAACATTAAGTTCCACAGGACAATTTCTTTTGAGATGTTTCGGATTTCACTATTAAAAGTATTCTGATATTTGATGCAATCATCAAAATGTCATCTCTGTAAAATCTTTTAAAGAATGGTCTATATCTACATCAAGGATCTAGTGGAAAAGACAGTGGAGTTGGAGTCAACAAATCTGGATTCAAATCCTTGCCTCTGCCACTTGTGTCATAACTTTTCATGGCCTCAGTTTTCTCATTGATAAAATGAGGCATTCATCTATCTATCCCTGCAGTTCTAACTATGATCTTAAGGATGGAGTTCTTAATACTGGGTGGTGAATGTTTTAATCTGCTGAAAAGGTCAAATTGAGTGAATTTTATACAGTGGATCTTTTTTTCTGTATGAAAAGAGAATAGGATATCATTTTAATTTTTTTAAAGTTACTTTTGAGGTTTCTCCAGAAAGAAAATTGTTTTTTATTATGTTTTAGTCCAGAAAAATCAAACAAGCAAGGAAATGAGTAATCAGATTTACTCATTTTACTTTACTCATATTGATTGCTACACGCTTGGTTCAAAGTTCTGAAAAGTGACTCACATTTCTCATACTACCTTTTGAGATAAACAAAGGTTACAAAATAAATTTGGTTGTCAGCACAAGAAAGATGGAAAATTTTAATGCCCTTTATTTCCTGTATGGAAGAATAACTTTTTTAGTTGTATTTAAAAAAAAGTCCTAGGTGTAATTAAGCCTTCCATAATTTAGAATTTTGAGCAATAAAATTGAAATCTGACTTAAAGTGTTATATGGTAATTCTTCAATGATTTAAAAATCATTAAAAAAAATAATTACATCTGTAACATTTCGAAATTCTTAGGGTGGATAGAGAGAAAGCCATCTGGTGTTCAAAGCCCCACCTTTGAAGTATACTGGCTGTGTCATCCTGAGGAAATGACTTAACCTCTCCTTTAAGACTTAAGTTGTAAAGAAGGTGCTGATCAGCATTGGTAGAGGGAATTTGCTTTTTGGGGAGTTTCCTTTCCTTTCCAGTGAAGTTACAAGCCTAGACACTGTCCTAAAGTGATTACAAATCACTTTTTCTCGAAGTCTTGTTCAAAGAAAGGGCAGGGGAAGAGGGTGGGGAGAGAAATCACACAGTATCTGTTAGTATCTTGAATTGTTGCAAACAAAATAAAACAACTTTTGGTGTCCATGTATTGCTACAATACCTGCTTTGTATTCTCAGTTTTTCTTTTCTAAAAGGTTATTATGTCACAAAAGTACTTTGCAAGTGTTAGTAAACTAGCAACATGTTGCAAGGCTTAGTGCTGCTACTTTTGACTCCCGCCCCCCCCATTTTCTTAACACTTTATTTTTAAACTATGCAATTTGAGGCTTGAGTATAGAAAAAATATTTATAGAACAAGTAAAACTCTTTTTTTGCTTTGGGCTTATGAATACCTTTTTTGAACAAGTAGTATAAGTTTTTTTGTTGTTTTTTTGTTGTTGTTGTTGTTGTTTTTGCTGCCCAAAATCATTACACTGAAGCTGTTCTGGGTTACTTTTTAGGTAAGACTTTTATATTTTGGTTATGAGATAATTTTGATGTTTCTTGATTAAATTTCTTGGATGGGATCAGAGGGAGACAGGTTTTTATACTGACTCCTGCTATGTAGATTGTGTAGTGGAAAGATCACTTACTTGGAGCTAGATGACCTAAGTTCAATTTTTTTTAACTCTTTCACTTAATACCTGTATGACTTTGGGCAAGTCGTTTAATTTCTCTGGGCCTCAGTTTCTTCATCTATGAAATGAGAGGTTTGAAATAGATGATCTTTTAGGTCCTTTCTGTCTTTTAATCTGTTAAACTATTGCATATAGAGAATGATATTTGTTGCTTATAGGGTAATATTCCCATTATTTAGTCTGAAATTTAAGTCTCTCTACAATTTAGCACTTGCCTGTGTTTTCAGCCTTCACTTCCCACCACCACCCCATTTGACCTTTCCATACAAATTTGTTTATCTACTCTTTCTTGATGTATTTTACTCTTATCTTACCATGTTTGTTTCTTCCTCCAACAATATTCTCTAGTTATTGAAATTGGCTTTCTTTCCAGGCTTTCCCTAAATGTCACCTCGTTGAAGCCATTCTTGATCAGCCCAAGCCAGAAATAATGTTATTGTTTGAAAACTTAAATTATTGCTATTTCATCTAGGTGACTCTGTATTTGACATTTGTTTGCTCCTATTGGGGATGGATGAAATTTATTATTTGTAAGACTTTAGTATCTTCCTATTGCTCTCTGACTCAAGTACAAACTTATAATCATTGCTTTCAAACTATGCCCCACTCACTATATGATCCCAATACCTGTTATTTTATTAACATTATCATTAGTTAGCCTTATTGAGGGGGGGGGAAGGGTTAGAGTCTAGGCCTTTAATTCTTAGGTTTTTCAGCTTTTCCACAAACGAACTATTCCATGCATAAAATATTCTGTCCTTTGCCTTTCCTTCAACTCACAGGAAATTTTTTGTGGTCAACCTTGCCATTCCTGTCTGACTACTACTCCGCCTTCCCCTCAACTGTCCTCCACAACTCCTATAAGCACTATACTAATAAATGACAGACTTAGAGCTGGATTGAACCTCTATAGTCATCTAATCAAACCCCCTATGTTTTAAAAAAGAAAAAAATCCTCCAAAACAAAACCTGACAAGGAGACATGGGGAGATGGATATGCAAACTGAAGCAAAGTGAAGTAAGCAGAACCAGGAAAGCAATAAATGTGACTTCACTAACATGAATAGAAAAGACAAAAACAAAAATTCAAACACTCAAACTTAACACTGTTAGTGTAATGACAAAACTTGACACTGAAGAAGAGATGTGAGAATGCCCATCCCTCTCTTCTTTGCCGACTTGAAGGACTGCAAGTTGCATACAGCATAACTTTACTGTTGGACTTATTCGATATTAGTTTTACTTGTTTTTTTCTTCCTATTCCTTGTCACAAGGTGGTACTTTTGGTGGGGGGATATGCTGGTAAATGAAGTTATTTCATTAAAAAAAATTTTTATTTAAAAATTTAAATTTCAATTTTTTAAATAAAGAACAAGGTCTCCAGAAATGACTTGCGTAAGCTCACAAAGGGAGTCCGTAAATTCCTTTGACTCTATATGTAGTATTCATTTCATTCTATTATACTTCTTTTTTTTAAGAAAAAGTATTTGTTGATATTTTCTTTTTATTACATAGTATCCTATGTGTCCCACCTCCCCCTCCCCTTTCCTCCAGATCCATCCCATATAATAAATAGTATTTTTTAGAGAGGAAAAAGTCAGCACAACTGATGATACATTGAAAAAATCTAAAAATATGTACAATGTGTAACACATGTGAATCTCTCACCTCCACTGAAGGGTGGTGTAATGTTAATGAAATCAGAAGATCTTCCATGCCCCTTTCTATTGGCACCTAGTAAAGGCACTTAGCTCCTTACTTCCACTAAACTCCTTGGGAGTAGTTAACACCTTAACAGGAAGGGGCTGAACAGGAAGGAGCTATACTGTATGTAAGGAGAGAACCAGGAGGACCTTCAGATTTTCTCAGTTACCACCTGGAGACTGCACCTTTTGCTGAGATCCTCCTTCTGCAGCTTCTACTGAGAACTTCCAAAGACCAGGCTGAGAAACTGTCGTGAGTCTGAAAGGGATCCCAGCTTGAGGGAGCCTGTTCTATTTGTGAAGGCTTGGGAATGTGGGTGTCCACTGCATTAACTATGTGTATCAACTTTGTGACCACTATAATGACTTTGGCTTTCTGGTTTTGGGACTTGTCCTTCTGGTTTTGGAACTCAATGTTCTGGTTTCTGAATAAAGACCTTGGTTCTGCCTTCCATGTGGAGAGTTTGCTACATTTTGTGATCCAAAACTATACCAGCATATTCATAACCATCATGGGTGTTGTGAATATCTCATTATTGATACAGATGGTTTGGTAGTGTTCACTTACATCTCCCTGTTTGAGTCCCACTTTATCTTTATAATCTATTTACTTTTGATTTTTTGGCAATTCTTTCCATTTGCATTGTTGTAGTTACTGTTTATATTATTTTCTTGGATCTGCTGATTTCACTCTATCAGTTAACATAAATCTTTCCGTGCTTCTCTATATTCATCACATACATAATTTCTTACAGTATGGTAATACTCCATTACATTCATGTACCACATTTTATTTAGCCATTCCCCAATTGATGAAGCATTTATTTTATTTCCAGTTCTTTAGGTTTCACAAAAAGTCCTGCTGAAAACATTTTGAAGTATATAGGGGCATTTTTTTTCCTTATTGATAACTTACTGGGGACATAAGCCCCAAAACTTTGTTTCAAAGTATATAGATATTTTAATCACTTGATTTGCATAATTCCAAATTGCTTTTCAGAATGGTTGTGCCTCTTCATAGTTCTGTCACATAGGGAGTCAACTGGAATTTGAACCAAAGTTTCTTGACTCTACATGCAGTACTCATTCCTTTCTACTATACTTCTTTTTTTATTTTTAAATTTTTTTTTATTTTTTATTTTATTTTTTGGAGGGCAATTGGGGTTAAGTTACTTGCCCAAGGTCACACGGCTAGTTTTTTGGGGTAGAGTGTCTGAGGCTGGATTTGAACTCAGGTCCTTCTGACTCCAAGGCTGGTGCTCTATTGACTGCGCCACCTAGCTGCCCCTCACCTATACTTCTTTATGTTTTTTTAAAGTCACTTGTAAAAGTGTTATTTTTGTCTTTTAATATGTGCTTCCAATAGCTATTGCATTTTTTTGTATCTGGTGTGGGCTCATTAAATACTTGCATGACTAACATAAAAAGTAGTAACACTGTAAAAAGAGAACAGAAAACCATAATATAAAAATCTCTGAATAATTCAATAATTGGTTTTAAATATAAATCATTCAGGTGGCCCTAATTAGCCAGTAATGACTATAGGACAGTGGTTCTTAGCCTTCCTAATGCCATGACCCTTTAATACAATTCCTCATGTTGTGGTGACACCCAACCATAAAATTACTTTCATTGCTACTTCATAACTGTAATTTTGCTACTGTTATGAATCGTAATGTAAATATCTGATATGCAGGATGTATTTCCATTGTTACAAATTGAAAATAACCTACAAGTTGAGAATTGCTACTATAGGAGGTTGTAATTTTCTTTTCTTTATTTTGCTTTTTGGAGGGGACAAGGCTGGGCAATTGAGGTTGAGTGACTTGCCCAAGGTCACATGGCTAGTAAGTGTTAAGTGTCTGAGTGTCGGATTTGAACTCAGGTTCTCCTGACTCCAGGGCCAGTGCTCTATTCTCTGTACCACTTAGCCTTAGCTGCCCCAGGGGTTGGAATTTTCAAAGGTGCTTTTTTTCTTTTAAAGAAAAATTATTTAGATCCCATTAATTCTTTAATTTCTTCTTTACTCACTGGAGACATGATTTTTTTCCCTTCTAATGAAGTGTTTGAACTATCTATAAGAAGTAAAATTTCCAGATTTGGTTGAACATTTTCTGTGAAAATTCATTGGCTTGTTATTAAATAATTTATTCTATTTTGTGGGGACCCTTTTTTAGGCTTCAGGTTTGCTTTGGCAGTGAGCTGATTTCTGTCTTGGGAGGATGATTTATGATTGAAGGGAATGTAGAGTTATTTTAAATTTAGACTTTCTTGTCTCTTCTCCCAAATATTGGGCCCTGACTATCACTGTCACCTCCTTGGGATGCTGTCTCTCTACGCTTAATGAAGTTAGTTCCTAAATGAATAATATTTATTGATAATTGTTTTACACAACAAACACTAGACTCAAATGAGCATTCTCACAAAGTACTTCCTTTGAGAAAATGATGAATGATTATTAACTGAGAGGAGGGATATATCCTTTAACTTTGGCAATTAGCATTAATATTGGCTCTAATTTTGTTTTTTTGAAGGCTGGAAAGGCAGGGCAATTAAGGTTAAGTGACTTGCCCAAGGTCACACAGCTAGTGTGTCAAGTGTCTGAGGCTGGATTTGAGCTCAGGTCCTCCTGACTCCAGGGCCAGTGCTCTATTCACTGTACCATCTAGCTGCCCCAATTAGGATTAATATTGACCATTGTATCTGACCAGCATTTTGTTGCCTTTTCATACTGACTTTGTGTGAAGGCTGTGGAACTTCTTTCCCTCTCTACCCTTCAAAAACTTGGTCCTCTTTCTCACTGGGTACTGTGTCCCTCCTGTACACTTTTTTGGTTGTTGATATTTAAATGTTTCTCTTGGTTTCTGTTTTTTCCCCCTATTGTTGCAGTCACATATATTGTTTATTTGGTTCCCTTTTTATTTGGTATTTTCTCCTTGTGTCACTTCATATGAGCTTTCCCATGTTTCTTTGACTTCATTAGTCCCTTCTTTAAATACAGTATAATATAGTATAATTGGTATTTTATTTATTTAGAGATCTTTATGTAAATTTGTTTATACATCATTAAGTCATTTTAGGTCAATTCGACAGATGTTTATTAAGTACCTACTTTGTACGGAGCTATGGGACTAGAGAGGGGATTAGGAGATGCAAAGATTAAATGAAACAAAATCCTTACCATGTAGTTCATAATCAGGTAAGGAGATATTCACATCACAATTAAGTGCTGTATTGTCTTTTAGATAGACTGCATCCTTGAAATGAGATTCTTTTGAAAGAAAAAATACATTATTAAAAATGAAAGAATAACATAACAAAACACTGGTTTTATATGAATTGAATTTTAGAAAAAGTTCAGTTTGTATTCAGACCAATACAATAAACTTATTTAAGCCAGAATATACTTTAAGTAAAGGACTCTGATACTATTAGAAAACACTTTAGTTTCTTTGTAGTACATAAAACATTGTAGTATCTTTGTATATGGCCATGACGTTATAGGAAAAAGTATTTAGAGCTCCACCTTAGGGATGACAGGATCATACTTTCCCCACTCTTTCCATAGGAATTACCTTTTTCACCTTCAAGACAATGGGAATTCAAACTCCCTCTACTCTGGTTTATTGCTACTGGTTTCTGTGCTTTAGGGTAGAAGCTTCAGCAGAATTGGGACTAAGGTAGAGGAGAGCAGGATGTAGAGAGAGACATGACAATAGTGACTATGATGAAGGACCTGTGCTTTTGACTAGCAAATTCAGTTCCCAGATTGACTTCCTAATTTCCTAATTTCTTGTCTTTTATGGCCTAATTGCCTGCTTCTGGTTAGGGCTTTTTTAAAAAGAAGAATTATATTTTTATTATAATTTCTCCCCTTCTTCATCAAGCCAGCATATAGGTCATCAGAACATCTCTCATTTGACTGATATTATCTTTTAAATGAAAAAAAAATTTTAATTTTTAACATTTTTTCTTTTTAAATTGAGTTGCGAATTTTCTTCTTCCCACCCCTTCCCCACCCACTGAGAAGGAACGCAAAATGAAATTAATTAGTTATACATGTGAAATCATGCAAGACTTATTTCTGTATCAGCTATATGGCAAAAAAAAAAAAATGAACATTGTATTTCAATTTGCACCCAGAGAGAACATTTCTCTTTTTTGGGGAGAGTGGGTCATCTATCTTACCAAGACTGGAAGTTCAGTCAGGCTTGATCCCAATGTTATGGTGTGAAAGCTTTAACTTGATCCATTTTTCTGACTTGAAAAATGGCAGCCAGGTGTGTGTGTGTGTGTGTGTGTGTGTGTGTGTGTGTGTGTGTGTGTGTGTTGCCCCCCTCCCCACTCTCTCACCCTCACCTCTGTGTGTTGTGTCCCCCACTTTCCCACGCCCTTCCTCTGACATATTAGTGCTGGAGTTAGTATGGACTCAATTGACTTTAGCTCTTCTGAAGTCAGAACTCCTAAACTCAAGTGATCTACCATCCTCCTCCAGTCACAGAGAATTGCAGGTGTGTACTACTACACCAACATTCATCAGATTATTTGTAAATGTTATTAGTGTTTTAAGTATAAGATTAATTTAAATTTAAATGTTGAAATTATTTTTTAAAATATTTTTTATATTGCCTAGATTTTTCCTATATCCTTTCCACTCTCCCCACCCAGAGAAGTATTCCTATCTTTCAAAAAAAAAAAAGGATGAAGAAGAAAAACAAATCAATACATAAAAATATTTGACATTCTATGTGATGTTTTATACACATGAACCTTCTTCTAACTGTGGTACTGGTGGTGGGGCAATACTGATATTTTAATGTAATTTTCTCTAGTGACCAACTTTATAAGTATAAAATGTGAGAGGAATGACTAGATAACAATTTATCCAAAAAAGGATCTCAGGGTTAGCAGACTATATTCTTTTAAAATTAATTAATTAATTTTTAGTTTTCAACATTCACTTCTATGAGTGTTTGAATTTTAAATTTTCTCCCCCTTCCTCCTCTCCCCTTCTCCCAAGACAGTGTTTAGTCTGATATAGGCTCTACATATACATTCATATTAAACGTATTTTCACATTAGTTATATTGTAAAGAAGAATTAGAACCAATAAGAGGAACCACAAGAAAGAAGAAGCAAAACAAAACAATAAAAAAGGAGAGCAAATAGTAAGCTTTGATCTGTATTCAGACTCCAAAATTCTTTCTCAGGAACTGGATAGCATTTTTCCATTATGAATCTTATGGAGTTGTCTTAGATCCTTGCCTTGCTGAGAAGAGCTAAGTCTATGAAAGTTAATCATTGCAGTGTGGCTGTTAACTGTGGATAGTGTTCTCCTGGTTCTGTTCACTTCACTCAGCATCAGTTCATATGAGTCTTTCCAGGTTCTTCTGAAGTCTATCTGTTCATCATTTCTTATAACACAATAGTATTTCATTACATTCTTATACAATTTGTTTAGGCCTTCCCCAATTGATGAGCATCTCCCCAATTTCCAATTCTTTGCTACCATAAAAAGAACTAGCAGACTCTATTCTTAATGAGTCAGGTGTGACAGTGCATAACAAATTAATGCAGTCTCTGCATTAAGAAAGGCAGAGTGTCCAGTACCACATCTAGACAATTGTCTTCAGTACCACATTTTAAGGACACTGATGAGGTGAAATGTGATTATTGGGATAGTGACAGTTTGTGGAGATCATGTCATATGAAGACTAGATGAAGGAACTGAGGATATTTGGCCTGAAGAAGACTTAGTTAGGGGTATTCAGGAACTTGAAGTACTATCATGTAGAAGAGGACTTAGACTTGATTCTTAGGGTAAGAGCTAGGAGTAATAGGTGAAAATTGCAGAGACAGATTTTAACTTAATGTGAAGAAAAACATCTTAACAATTAGAACTATTTAAAAATGGAATGGATGACCCAGGAAGCCAAAGAAGTTCAAAATGAGTACAACCAGGTTAGTTACCTAAAACTAACACTACTTTATTTCCTTTAAAAAAAAA
>CM053599.1:137264945-137285719 GCA_028646575.1 Pseudocheirus occidentalis | reverse complement strand
ATATTTGTTGGTGTTTTAAGATACCTTTTGAGTTCTTATAACCCTATTCTTAATAGTTTTTTATGTTTTCTTTTGATTTCTGACATTTATTTCTCATTTTTCAGCCTTGAACTTAGCAAGGTTGGGCCTTGAAACACAGGTCTAGATATAGTCCACTGATGGGCTTACACTCAAAGCTGTTGCAGCTTGGTTAGGCTTGCCAGTTTGTGCTCTGGTGACATGGCACTGTAGGGGCAGTTAGGTGGCACAGTGAATAGAGCACCAGCCCTGAAGTCAGAAGGACCTGAGATCAAATGGGACCTCAGACACTTGACACTTAACTAGCTGTGTGTCCTTGGGTAAGTCACTTAACCCCAACTGCCTTACCTTCTCCCCTTAAAAAAAACAACAACAAAAAAACCATGCACTGTAACTGTAACCATGATGAAGCTCTGGAGAAGGACTTTAGCAGATAATTTCCATCAAAAATGAGCAAGTCATATAATTTTTTAAAAATTGGTATTATAATGAGCTATTCAGTTCCCTAAACAATTCACGTGTACAGGACATCATATTCCTGGATTATGCTGGCAAATGAGGTGTTGCTGAACTTATTTCCAGAATAAAGAATTAAGATAACTATTTATTCTAATTTTCTATTATAAAAATTGCTGACTAGATATCAATGCATTTTTTAAAAATGCAGACCCTGCCTGTTGACATAGTTCCTCAGATCTATACAGCACCTGTCCTGTCCCTATTTTAAAGTACTTTCACTGGATCATACATTAAGCCCTAGAAGGGACTTCAGATACTTCTTGGTCCTACTTACTCATTTTACAGATGAAACCCAAGACCCAGGGAGGTCAGATGACATGTCCAAGGTCATACAAATATTAATCCTCACCCTCAGGATTTGAATCTGAGGTCTTCTGAGTCCAAAGCCAGTAAGTTCTTTTCCACTATAGAACACAATCATTTTAAAATATATCTTTAGCTAAAAGGAGGCAAGCATTCTTAAACCTCATTTTTGCCAACAGGAAGCAAAGAGAAGTTAAGCAACTTAGCTTCCTTCCAGGTTCTGCTCAAATGCCACTTTCTTCAGGAGTCCTTTCTTGGTGTCCTCTATCCTCCACCCACATTTTTGGCCTTTCCCCTCTGAGATAACTTTCCATATATCTTGAATATGTCTGGTTATTTACATTTCTTCCCTACTAGAATGCAAGATCTTTGGGCCCAGTTTTTGCCGGTTTTTGAACACAAGATGATCAAGATTATACAAGTGGGTACTGAAGACATGATAGTGGAGGGAAGAGTAGACCTAGGAATACTTGGTATGTGAAGTGGAAAAAAAGACTAGAGAAGCATCCCCAACCAACAGAAAGACATCCGCATCCACCTCAAATGTACAGGACCAAGTGCTGAATAGAAGTCTGACAGTCTCACTATTACAAAAAACCTATGACACAAAGTACAGGAGATTTCTACTTCCCCAAACTTGAGAACTCCTATTTCCTCCATCCAAGTCTTAATTCATCATATGGAAAGAAAAGTTCAGAGGAGGGAAGGGAAATCAAGTGACAGTAATCTTAGTTGGGGAGAGGGGTGACAAGAACAGGGAAGAGCAAAGGGAATCCTGTTGCGTTCCTGCTTTAGGATGACACACGTTTGTAGGAGAGACAGAAAAACAACAGAAAGAGAAGCACCGAAGAGAAAGACAGAGATAGGTGACAGAGACTGGGGGCAACAGAAAGACAGAGGGGGGAGACAATAGGGATGGGAGCAACAGGGAGACAGATGGGGAAAACAAAAAGAGGGAGGTAACACAGAGAAAGCAATTGAGACAGAAAGAGGGTAACACAAGAGGGGCAAAATAAAGGGGGTCAAAAGACAGAGAGAGGCAATAAAGGGAAAAAGACAGGCAACAGAGACAGAGGGGTGACAACAGAAGGAGGGACAGCAGGAAACAGGGCAACATAGGGAAGGAGGCAATAGAGAAAGGGAGGAAAAGGAGACGGAGAGTAACAGAAGAGGGTAACAGGGAGACACAGATGGGGGGAACAGAGAAGAGAAGCGACAGAGAGACGGGCAAGAAGGACAGAGACAAGGAGGTAACAGGGAAGCAACAGAGAAAGAGGGTGAAAGATAGAGGCAGACTGGGTGACTAACGCCTTTTAGTGTCAGAGTCAGGCAGGTGAGCACAGCCGGAATGATCCTCGTGGCTACCCCTCTCCCTCCAGCTGAGGATCTTCCGGTTGTTGGCCCGGGGCTCGGATCTGCCCCAGCTCCCCACGCCCGGCCTGAGCCGCTGTTGGTCACTGTCATTCACAACTCAGCCCAGCATTCCTGCCACATGCTCCCAGGTGAAGGGGCACTAGACGGAGGCAGCGCCTCCTCCGGGCGGCCCCGGAGCCGCCTCTGTGGCTCGCTCTATCTCTCCGGCCCGGCTATCACGCGGGCCGCCGGAGCTGCTTCCTACCTCCGGCCCCGGGGCCTCACCTGCAGGTGAACTTGAGGGCCAGGAGCAGCGCACAGCCCACCGCCACGACGCCGCAGAGCAGCTCGGGCCTCCGCCGGGCCATCAGAGAGGCGCCGCGCAGCCTCCGGCAAAGGAGGCCCGCGGGGCCGGGAGGGGCTGGGCTGGAGGAGCCGCCGCTGCTGCCGCCGGAGCCCTCGGGGCCCTCGCCGCCGTCCCCGCCGTCTTGGTCGCCGCAGCCGCCACCGCGGCCTCCGCATAACGACATTACATTCTCTCAGTCGCCGGCTTTATACAGCTCAGCCGCTGCCGCCTGGGGCCGGGCAGGGAGGGCCGAGCCCGGCCTTCCTCTCCCCTATCGCGCAGCGGTTAGTGCTCGCTAACCCGGCGCCGCCACGTCAGCCCCGCCATCACGCCCGCACCGGGCCCCGCCCCTCACCGAGCCTGCGCCTGGCCCCGCCCTAACGGAAACCTATGCCAAGGCCCCGCCCCTACTAGACCTGAAACAGAGTCCCGCTGCCACTGAGCCTGCGCCCCGCGTCCGGGCCCGCCCCTAACAAAGCGGCGTCCGGATCCCGCCCCAACAGAATCTATGCCCAGGCTTTGCTGCTACTAAGCCTGTATCTGGACCGCACTCCTACTGAGCCTGCGTCTCGACCCAGGCCCCACCCATTCAGAGCCTAGGTCCGGCCCCGCCCCAACAGAATCTATGCCTACTAAAACGTTACTAATCTTGAACCCCGGCCGGCTCCCCCTGAACCTGTGCCCCAGGCGCAGCCCCGCCCTAACAGCACCAACGTCCAGCCCGGCCCCCAGTCATCCTGCGCCCCAGCCCCGCCCCCAGTTTCGGGCGGTGGTGGCGGCCTAGATGGATGGGACTGCTGAGTCGTAGAGGAATGGAATTTTAAAGGTGTGAGGGACTTTAGCGCCTGTGCAGGGCTCAGTTTACGAGTGAGGACTAGGAGGCCCAGAGAGGGATGGTGCCTTGTCCAAAGTCCCCCAGCCCGGGAAGAAAGCCACGCGAGAATTTTGGCCGGGGTCCTGTAATTTCTTGGCAGGTAGAGAGGGTCCCGAGCTTGCCCAGATTGCTTCGGGGTTGCTTCTGTTGACTAGGATACTTTGGCCCCGCCCTCTTAAACCCTTAGTTCTTGGGGCTTCTTTGTCCCAGTTTGTGCACGAATTCCTCACCCTGGAAGGATGCTCGCTCCTTCCTCGGGTTTGTTTCCGTTTCTTAAGTAGCTGGGGTGCCCCCAGGAGAGGGTGCCCCGCTGTCAGAGGCTTGTTGGCTTTTAGGAGAGGAAATTGGGGAGAGGGAAAGGTATAACGAGCTGAAGCTGGAAAACGTCACGGAGTCTTATGGTTCGGCAATAGAAGGAATTGGGGGAGTCCTATAAATCAAGTTTCCTGGTCTTACGGATGAAGAAACGGGACCACTCCAGAGACTTGTTCCAAAAATTCACCTCGACGGGGCGTCCCCCCAACAAGTGCTTTTTTTTTTAGCTTGAAAATGAACTAAAACTTTTGGGACACCGTCTGTTCTTGAGATTTTCACAGAAGCCCTGAACACACACTAGAGAATTCAAGCAAAAAATTAAATCAAGCTTTTAACCATATGGTTCAGACTAAGAACTCTAGGTATTAGAGCAATAGGAAGAGAATACTGAGCCTGTGGTTTCCCTGATTGAGGGAATTCTCGCTACTAATGCAGATCGGCATTACATTTTACAATTAAGATCGAAGACCTCTACAATTTAAGAGGACAAAAGGATGGTTTTTGTGGAGAGGGTAATATTTTGTATTAATGGGTAAAGGGAAATATTTTTAAGACTAAGTATTACAAAAAAAATTTTTAAGCCTTTTTAAACTGAATGACCCACTCAAGCTTTAAGTCGTATTAATGAATGTAGGCACACCATATGGCAGGGTTATTATATGACCAATACTCCATTCAGTTGTCGGATTCTATTTTTACACAACCAACGGAAGTTTTCTGTTGACCGACAGATTTGCATAGATCCTTAAATCTCTCCACAACTTGAACTCCAATGGAAGCGGGGATGGCAGGGGAAGTATGAATAGCAATATCCGTAGCCAAAAGGGATTTCATCATAACTGACCCAGTTCATTAATGAACCATTTGAACACTTGGCCGGCTCCAAGTTACGCTTTCCCTTTCTCTGAGTAAATGAAGTGTATAGAAGTGCAAATATATTTAGGCGTCAGGCACATAGGAACACAGCTTTAAAAGTAATATTAGACTGCAGGTTATGATAAAGTCTTGGCGTTCGGAAGAGTTAGGGAAAGTGGATATTATAAAAGGGGGAAAATAATAGATCCACACTGGCCGTGACTTTGGGCAATTGCCTGCCTTTTCAGTGCCCCCCCAAACGACCCTATGGGACTACAGAGGGACAGCAGCTGCTAACATGGGGGGGTGGAGGGAGAAGGGGGAGAGTGGATTCCACCCTGGAAGTTTCCTACACCAGTGATCCAAATAAACAACCAAAAAAAAGTCTTTAAGATTTATCACTAAAAAATCCTAAAATGTTAGAACTGAAAAGGACCTTAGAGATCTAGCAGCTAAATTCTAGCACAACCCCGCCCTTCCCTCATTTTACAGATGAGGATATGAAGCTATTCTGTCTCAGTAATCTTGGCAGAGCTCAGATATATATCCATGCCCTACCCTTCTAGAACAATGCTCTTTCCATAATTCCATGCATTTTCCATTCAAGATTGTTAAATTACAAATAAAAGGAGATGAACAGAGAAATCCATGTGATCAAATGAGAAATACACATAGATATGGAAAAACTGAATATGTTCACAAGTGTAAAATGGTAAAGTCATTCAATTAAGGGAGCAGACATCATAGTAAATGAGTGAACAAAGTACAACAGGATGCCCCTAATTTCATGATTCAACTTCCCATTGAAAATAACTGAAAACCAAAAAAGCATGACAAATATGTGGTTCTAATAAAACCATATTTCACATTTATAAAGCATTTCTAAATTACAATATGCTTTTATATACATTATCTAAACTTATCTTCAATTCTATGAAGTAGTGAGGCCAAGTATTTGCTTCCATTTTGCAAATGAACAAAGGTGACTAATTCTTAGGCCCACAGTAAGTCAGTATAAGTCAAAAAATACTATCTCATGTATAGATATACCTTTTAAAGCATTTCCTTGTATATCATCTGACCCTTACAACTTTATTGTGAGGTAGTATGGCAGGTGTTATTCTCATATATTCCTAGAAACTAGGAAGTCTAAAATTGAACACAACAACCCTTCCTGCTTCTGCAGAAGGCACCACTATATTTCTAGTATCTGATTCATAATCTCAGCATTATCCTGCTCTCTTCATTCTCTCTGACCCCACATATCCAACCAGTTTACCAAATCTTGTCATTTCTGCCTTTGCATCTCTAACATTATCAAATCAGGTGCCTTTACTCCCCTTGCTTGGTTCTGGCCCTCATCCCCTCTCCTCAAGATTATTGCAATAGCTTCTTAATTGGTCTCCATACTTTTAATCTCACTATTCCTATCCATTGCTGCCAAAGTAAATTCTATCAAGTACAAGTCTAACCACATGATTCTCCTATTCAATCAATCAACTCCAATGGTTTCCTAATGCCTCTTGGATAAAATATAAGTTGTTTAGCTATTAAAGTCCTACAAATCTTGGCTCTAACCTATCTTTCCTAGACTCACTGGTAATTATTTCCCTCCCCTCAAATCAGCGAACTAATTTTATCTCCTCATTCCTCCTCTCAACTTACACTATCACCTGCCTGGCGCCTTTGTTCTGGCTATTCTTCCAGCTGGAATACACTCCCTTTTTACATATAATTGAATCTTTCTTTTCTTTTGAGATGCAGCTCAGAAACCACCTTTGGGCAAAGCCTTTCCTGATTTAGTGCCTAAGGATCCTAAACTTGTTTTATTTAATTATTTTGTGTGTATGTATATATGAACTTTATGTTTATGCTGTGTATGTGTCATATATGTAACTGTTTCCTCTATTAGAATGTGGGAGTAGGGAGTATTTCATTATTTGTACCTGAATTCCCAGCACATAAGCATAGCACCTGGAAAATGAGTACTTAATTTTTGATTAATAAATTTTACTGAAAGAACTATTACACCCAGGAAGCATGAATAAACTATGACATTACAAACAACGAATTGCACTTAGGGGAAGCAGAGTAAAATATATAAAATTCACAATCAGAAAAGAAGGTAGTAAAGATTTAGGAATAGTCACTGGAGGACAATGTACAAGTTCATGGGCTGGTTGCAGTTTGCCTTGGTGAAAGTACTCCACATGCATGAGATCACAAATATACTGAAAGATCATAGGGTCAAATATTTAAAGGTGGAAAAGGCCACAGAGGTCCATTCTCATTAATCCCCTCATCTTACAAATGAGGGAACTGAAGTCTAGAAAGTGACTTCATATAGGTATAGTACGGAGCAAAACTAGGGTTTGAAGCGAGGAATTCTGACTGCTTTCAAGGATCTAATATCCTTTAGTAAAACTGAGGTCTTACTAAAAATGTACCTATAATGACTATATTTGATATAAAGCTATATAATCATTAATCCAGTATCAAATATTAAACTACTATGCCATTCCCTCAAGATTTAGGAGCACAATGAAAGGCAATGATCTTGAAAGGCAGAGGGACCACTAACCTGGAATGACAGAATAGTTACTGAGGTTTTTCTGAAGATATCAAAGATGATAAATGGCACAATATATGCAATATTACATCCTGGTATTAATTAATGACTTTATCTCAATAGTCACTGTAAGTATTATAAAATAACTAAATTGGGAATAAACTATTTTCCATATCAAATCATACCACTGCTTTCAATATACCTTATTTTCTCATTTGTTCTTGACCTATACATTTTTCTGCTTTATCACTAAATATTACTGTTTCCTATAGAAACATTTGAGCATGACACCAGTGTTGTACAGCTCTCCAGGGAGGCATGCATTTATCATAAGAATGAGGACAAAACTAATGCAATAATAATGAAAACAATAATGTAGAAATTTAAAGTTTGCAAAGCACTTCACAATTATTAGTTCATTTGACCCTCACAACAGCCCTGAGAGATGGTTCCTATTATTATTCCCATTTTGAATGAGGAGAGAGCAGAGAAGCAGAAAGAGGTTGGCTTGCCAAGAGTCACAAAGCTAGTGTTGGAGGGGCTACATTTGAAATCAGATTTTCCTGACAACAGGTCCATTGAAGTATCTCTTACACAACCTAGCTGCTTCAGACTGGCCTAGACTATTCTGTCTGGTTAAACAAAAATGTTTTATTTATTTACATAATATACTTCTTGTAACAATTTCAAAGGACTTTCTGGACTTCCCTCACAGAAAATAAATATAAATACTTCATGGAAAAGGTCAAAATTGAAACCTCAAACAAGGATACCATATTTGTTTAACTCAATTACAAAAGATTTTGTAATCTTTACAAAAAGTCATAGGCAAAAATCTGTCCCTGTTGCCCAGCCTTTGGAAAAATACTAGACTTGTATATGTCTCAAGAACAAGTGTTGCTCTAATGAACAAAAATTTCAACAGGAAGCACATACTGGTGAAATGTCTCCTCAAGTGCCCGCAAATGAATTGTAATCTCTGAATTTAAAATTGGCTGCTGATAGAAAGATTGAAAAAACTTTTGGGTTCAAAACATTAACTAAAAATGCACACACAGCCATAAATATGAACTACATACAAGCATCATCTATTTATAAAGAAAGAATAGCAATTTAGAAGTGAGTGAAGTAGTTTATTACTTTAATTACATTACTGCTTTATTTCAAAATACCATGGATACGATGGACTCATAAAGCGATATGAAAGTTGGTACTGTAAAAAGCTAAGGATGACATAATATTGGGTTTCCCTCATTAGAAGACATCATGCACTCCTTTTAGGATAAACCATGGAACAGCACTAGAGCTAATATAAGAAATAGTATGTAAGTCAATAACACAGAAGATTCTTATTAATCCAAAAGGAAAGCATACAGAGAAAGAAAAAGTACCCATTCAAAGAGGCAGTTAAATGTTTAAGCATTTAGTACATAATTTCATGACTACAAAAAAAAAATTGAGGAACCATAATGTTGAATAGGAAAATAAAATGTTTCATCAATACTTCTGTCATTAAAAAGGACTGGTCCCCCTCCCCCCAAAAAGGCATCTATATAAAGTTTTATTACAGGCAATATTGGTCCATACAATACACAATACCAACAATACAAGTAAAATCTTTCAAAATGATCATTTAACAGCAAAGACCAAAAAAATCAAAATTTCAGCCAATTGATTTTCCAAAAATTCTTAGTGCACATTTTCTTTAAGATTCTTTTCAGTAAGTGATAGTGAAACATACAAATAGAGGAAAAAATACCCCATTCAACATATAACTAGTGTTAAATGGTTATTTTGCTTAAAATCTTTATTAAGAAAATCCTTTTTAGCAACCTACATACAGATAAGTAGCAAACTTTATTTCTTTTTAAACAAACTCTTTCCATTAAAACACTTAAAGAATTTCATCCATCATTTTCTTCTTATTCCAGAACATTTGTTTATTATCTTACCTTAAAGGTCTCAGCTTAAGGACCAACTCAAGAGAGGTTTTCCTTTTCCTCATCCTTTTCCCCCCTAACAACCTTCCATCCAAAATTATGTTCAACAGATGGCAAATCTGGTATACTTTATGGCAGCCTGTCACTTTACCATCTGGTTTCATGACGGCTCAGCCAGATCTGTTAAACACCCCTTTTCATAACCACTGTAGAATGTTGTTCAGGAGGAACAATATATATGCCAATACAAGCAGAAAACTTGCAGCTTCTCTGCTACATGCTTTTGAATACTTTGAAATTTTCAGGTTGATGCTTTGATTAGGAAACATACATAGCACTTTTAGTATTAGTTTAAATCTTTAAACAAAAAACTATATTTTCCAAAGTCATTATCATTTGGTGCAATCAAGTGGTCTTTTCTTGCTTTGCTAAGCTTCATCTTTAGAACATCTCTTCGTTCTTGCCATTCGTGAAGTTCAGCATTTCCATGGGCAAATTTACAGTTGTTTCCTTCTGTGCAAGTACCAGCCACATATCTATTAAAAGAAGTTTATGCTTGAAGCTTAATTGATTTGTTGTTTTGATATCAAATTGTCAAATAAGGTTTTATATAATTAAACTTGTTCTTTTATATAAGACCTTTAGTAAAGATACTTAATGCTCAAAAAGTTAATGAATTGCTTGAGAATTATTGTGATCTTAACTTCAAACACATAATATAGATTGAAAGATACTTAGGACATTGTACATTACCAATGAAGGGAAATAAAAAACTATAGGCAGCATTAAATATAAAATAAACAGTTTTAATTTTCTAGTGTAGCTATACCAGAAGATTCTAGTTTTTAATTGTATATAAGTAGTCATCCCAGAGAATACTTTATAAAATACATATATTTATCCTGGAGAATCCTCTAGATAAAAATGGATAATAAAACATTCCAAAAAATATATATCCTAATTATATTTCCTGGAACCGTAACTGATAATTCTTGTTTTTACATCATTTTTAACATATCTCTCCTCCCCTCCACCATCCAACAGTTCATCCTCTGCACCAAGAAATTAAAAAGGGAAGGAGAGAAACAGTTCAGAAAAACAACCAATATATCTACCAGGCAACATAATATATGAAATTATACACCCACAGTCCCTCACTTCTACAAAGAGAGGGATGGACATTTTTTTGCACTCTTCTGTCAGGTTAAAGTTGGTCACTACAATTACACCATGTTCAGTTTGGGATTTTTGTTCTTTCTGTTTACATGGTTGTAGTCACTGTGCATATTGTTTTGCTAGTTCTGCTTCAATTTATATCAAGTAGCTCATGTAAATGGTCCCTGGTTTTTCTGAATTCTTAATATTCATCATTTCTTCTCTGTCATTAAATACGGGTCATCATTTCAGTTACATGAAGTTGAAAATCTTTTCCATTAACAAAATCAGTTAAGGAACTAAGATAAGAGAACCTGTTATTTGGAACAAAATGTTTGCATTAAATAGTCTGATAGGACATGATATCAAAGATACACAGGGAAGTGATATAAATATATAAGACCAAGGACCATTCACCAATGGGTAAGTGATCAAAGGATCACTTCTTCTCCAAAGAATTGCAAATGATTAACTAAAATAAACTAAACTAAAATAAATAAATAAATAAACTAAAATAAAATAAACACTAAAAGAGAAATACAAATTTTAAAAACTGTGATATTTTACCTCACACTCAGAAAATAGGCAAAACCAACAAAAAATGGAAATGCTTAAATGATAGAAGGAATAGAGAACAGGCACACCACTTCTCGTTTTACATTCTTGGTGACCTTATCAGCTCCCATATGTATTGACTAGCATTTCTATGCAAATGACTAATATCTATATATCCAGGATAAACCTCTCATGAGCTCCATCCAGTCCCATATCACCAATTACCTATTAAACATTTCAGATCAGATGTTCCAAATCTATCTAAAACTCATTATGTCCAAAGAAAACTCATCTTTCCCCCAAACCCTCCACATTTACAGAACCTCCCTATTTCTGTAGAAGGCACAACCACTATTCCAGTCTCACAGGTTAATAATCTTCACATGATCACTAACTCCTCACTATCCCTTGCTCCCCATATTTAATGAATCATTAAATCTTGCTGCTTCTACCTCCACATCTCTTGCATTTAATTCCTTTTCTTTCCTTAAACAGCTACCACCTTAACTCAGGCCCTCATTTTGCTTCACCTGAATTATTGCAATGGATTCCAATGGTTCTCCATGTCTCAAGTCTCTCATTCTAATCCACCTTCTACATAGCTGCCAAAGTGATTTTCTTTAAGTTGATCTCAACCTGTTTTCTGCCTCATTATTCTCCTTCCTGAGAAGTCCAGAAAAACAGGTCCCCTTTTTGTTTCTCATATACTATACTCTTTCTTCAATTGTCATGCCTTTGCACTGATCAATTCCCATGCCTGGAATGCACTCCCTATCCATAACTTCATTTAAGACTCAGTTCAAGTACCATTTTCTACATGATACCTTTCTTGATTCTTCCAACTACTAGAACTCTACTTAATTGCCTCGTTTTTATTCTGTATTTATTCTGCATATATAGATTCTGTTCTATTTATATATGTCTTCATTGTCTCCTGTAACAAAATATAAACTCCTTAAGCTTCAAGTGATTGTTTCTTTCTTTCTATTTTTTTTTTAGCTCTAGTACATAGCACAGTGCTTAATGCTTGTTGATTAATACACTATTGGGAGAATTATGAATTGGCCTAACCATTCTGGAAAGCAATTTGAAATTATGCTTTTTTTAAAAGGGCCACAAGTGTCCATTACCTTTTTACCAAGGATCCCATGGTTCAATATGTACTAGAGGAGGTCAAAGATAGAAAAGACCCATATACACCAAAATAGTCATAACATCATTGCTTTCTGGTAGCAGAAAAATGAAAAAGTAAATGCCCATAAATTGAGGAATGACAAAATAAATGTTGGTACAATAATGTAATGGAATATTATGTTGTTGAAAAGAAATGAAAAGTTATGAACTATGAAGAATTCAGAGAAGCCTGGGAAGATATATGAACTGGTACAAGGTGAAGTAAGTAGATCCAGGAAACATATACATTAACAATAATATAAATGGAAAGAACAATAAAACTTAAATGTTATGTAATTATAATGATAAGGCTTAGCTCAGAAAAGATGAAAAAATATTTCCCTCCCTCCTTTGCAGTGCTGAAGGACTATAGATGTGGAAAACATCAATTATCAAACTTGGTTGATGTGTGGGTCACTTTTGTTAAAATGTTTTTCCCCCTTCTTTATTAGTTTTTGTTGCAAGGAATGTTTTGCCAGGTAGGGAGAGAAGAAAGGATATATTCAGAAATGAAGGTGATGTGAAAACAAAAAGGAAAAATAATAAATTAAAAAAGAAACTATGAGATGAATAATTTTCAGATCTGAAATTTTAAAACCTACATACCTTTCACAAATACTAAAATATCCTGTTGGGAAACGGTGCTGCCAGCAGTATTGGTCATTTTGTGTGTGGAAAACCTTCTCTTTGTGCTTCTCTGAAGAAATGTGACCTTGCCACTGTTTCTCACTATTACAATTTTTCCCACACAACCAGCAGTGAAAGTCTACCTATTTACAGAAAAATCATAAAAGTTATTAACCAATTAAAGTCAGATTCAATGACATAAAAGCTGCTTTTTTAAAAGTTTAAACTTATTGAAGAAATTCATTGAAACAGGCTCTATGCTGATTATCCCAAGCAAAAGTGACCAGCTTTGATAAAGAAATAACATTTTTTTTCCTTCCCCGATAATTTAAAGCAGTTGGTTCTAGTCTACCTGCCAACCTCTGCCTTCCTTAAAGCATTATGAGCATGAAGAAAAAGTGTTACTTTGAGAAAATACTCTAAGACTTATTATCAAATCTTAAACAACCTTCAAGATGAGAATGAGTTAGGCACATTCTAGAGAGCTATAAATATTCACTCATTTCAACACTTATGTCTGAAAGTTACTTGACAAAGACCTTTAAGTCCAGAATGTGGTCTAATCTAACCTAGAACTCTAGTCAACTTTGGAAGGCCACAGACATTATTGACTCTAAACACCTTTATACAGATGCTGGTCACTGATAAATTAGGTACAAATGAAATATGTCTACTATACTTCCTCCCTTACTAATGTGAGCCAATTTACAGTAAAAATCACTCAGATACTATATACAATAATAATTTAGGACATGAAATAGGAGGGTGGAAAGGATTTAAGAAAAAGTCATACGCTTCTTCACACAAAAGGAAGTCAATCCCTAGTATTTAACAAGGAATGACAGAAAGATAATGGAGGGAACAAAGGTAAAAAGTAAAGATCTTTAAAAGTATCCTTTGCCCACAACCATGCAGAAAGTCCTAGAATAAAAATGTTTTTCTAAAGATGGAGAAAAGTATATTAAATGTCAACTTAAGAAAAACTAAGAAATTTCAAATTTACTAGATACAGAAAACAATACTACTCAAAAAGACTGAATGACAAAGGTAAGATTCTAAGAAAATAGGGGCAGCTAGGTGGCACAGTGAATAGAGCACCAGCCCTGGAGTCAGGAGGACCTGAGTTCAAATCTGGCCCCAGGCACTTAATACTTACTAGCTATATGACCATGGGCAAGTCATTTAACCTCAATTGCCCTGCCCTCCAAAAGAGAAAAAAAAACAAACCAAAAAAAAAAGATTCTAACAGGAAAAAAGTTAAATTTATGATAATGAGCAAAAATGCTATTTAAAAGCGCATATTTGTTATTTGAGAGCATTCAAGCAGAAAAAAATTTGGTACTAGAAACATAAACCAATTTCTTCTCATTGTTACAATTTGATTTTCTGACTCTTACCCTTCCAGGTATCTTTGAAGTACCTTAATGATATTTCAATATTTCAAGGACTTAAGTTTTTATCAATGCAGACACACTGATGCAAGCTACAAACAATCCTTCTGTGCTTGAATAGGCTTTAAAAAATTGGTCCCCTCTTGACCAGCTGTCTGGGGATGAGCTTCTTCCAACTTAACTAGCTCTCAGCTGAGTTGGTTATTGGACCTATGCTTAAACACTTTCCAGTTTCCAAGCTTGCAGACTCTGGGCAAAGTCTTTGAAAATCCAAGGGTACTTCCTTGCTACAATGAGGCATCAAATAGGACTTTAATAGAAAAGTCACAGCCACACAGCATTCACAAATATATTCTGAGCACTGGAATGGTTCCTCCACATTTTTACAGTTAAAAAAATTCAGGATGAAAGAAATTAAGTGACTGGTCTGAAACTGGAAAGTGAGATAGTAACATTATAGGAGCAAAAGTCTCCTGATAGCTCACCCAGTATAATTCCAATTATGCCAATACTAGATTTATCTGTTTCAATTTAAAAGTAATGCAAATAATTTGAAATTGAAACTATAATTAAAACAATGCCTTTTTTATATGTTAGGTTTATCACAACAAAGCAGCATGGTATAAGGGAACAGGTAGAGAGGAAGACTTGGTTTCAGTCATATCTCTAACATAGACTAGCTGTGTATGTGAACATGGATAAAACATTAAACCTTTCAACATTCCCAGTTAGCACTCTAAGACTCTCAAGGTTTGAACAAACTGGTGATTTCTTTCTTTTGCTTTTAGGAGGCGGGAAGGCAGAGCAATCAGGGTTAAGTGACTTGCCCAATGTCACACAGCTAGTTTTGTGTTAAGTGTCTGAGGGTAGATTTGAACTCAGGTCCTCCTGACTCCAGGACCAGTGCTCTATTCATTGTTCCACCAGCCACCCCCAAACTGGTGATTTTTATTGGTGAAAGGAGTACCATAATAGCAGTTCTCCATACAGATAAAACCACAGATTCAGACCTCCATGCTCACTTAAAAAGTTTATAACTATTAAATAGTTCTTACGCTATATTCAGCATAATCTGTTGGCATAAGAATTTGTTTCCCATTTTCCTTGTTTGACTGGCCAGCTACATCATCAGTTTTTTCAGGTTTTTGACTCTTTAGCCAAATATCATAAAATTGCTCCATATCTTGTACTAAAAACAAACAAACAGATATTCAACAATCACACCACAGTAGAAATACATGCAGTTTTAAGGATATGACAACAGAAAAGAATAATAATTGATAACAAACTCTACTTTTGGAAGTATATAAATAGAAAGTAGTAAATAAACTAACAGGCTTAAAAACCAAATCTGAAATCGTCAGAACTTCAAAAGTTAGCTTCCTATGTTATGGATTCTTCTTGTATTTGCAAGGTAATTTCCTATTAATTAATTGGACTTAAAATCAGAAAATATCAGGAGATAGTACCATAAGTGACAATTTTAGTACTATATCATGTTTGTTGATATTAAAAGTTCTTATCACCACCATACCAATGAAAATTTATTTAACATGGTTCAGAAGCTGATACTTTACTCATAAAAATTTATAAGTATATTACAATTATGATCAACATTCTGAACTTGATTGAAATCTAAGAATCAAACAAATATTCTATAATGTTAACGAAATACAGCCTGAGTGATGTGGAGCTCTCAGTGGGAGGAGTTGGCCCAGAGAAGCAGAGTACACAAAGGGGAGGGAGTGAGAGAGAGAAAGAGAAGTAGCTTGAGTGAGCAGAGGGAGGAACCTTGCCTAGGGGAACTTGTTTGTGGGGAGGCATAACAGAAAGAATATTTAAGATGTCAGGGCCTCCTGGATTAGTAATGAGTACCCTGTTAAATCTTACCTCCTACAATCCTAATGATATTCCAAATAAATATTTTGGTTTTGCCTTTGAGGAAGAGAGTTTATTATATTTTGCAAACCTATCCTGGAAATATGTATGCATATTCATAACAGCTGCTATGGGTACTACATTGATGTTATGTATTCCCAGAAGGGACAAAAACCTGGAATATACCTTATAATAACATAACCATGAGTAATGATCTTGGGCAGCAGCTGAAAGTTGCTTTTTCTAATAAAAAATACATATATTTGGCATTATTGCCAAATGCTGTACAAGCTAGTGAAAACAAGTTGGTAGAGTTTCATTAAATCATTCTCCCAAGTGGTCTGTTGTTGTTGTTCAGTGGTTCAATCATATATGACCCCATAGACTCTGTCAATGGGGTTTTCTTGGCAAAGATACTAGAATAATTTGCCATTTTCTTCTCCACTGTGTCCCCCTTTTACAGATGAACTGAGACAAGTAGGGGTGTCAAGTGACTTGCCCAGGGTTACACATCTAGTAAGTGTCAAAAGTCACATTTCAACTCAGATCTTGCTGACTCCAGGCCTGGTGTTCTATCCACTGTACCACTAAGAATAGCTTTTTTTCTTAAAAACAGAAGGAAGTATTATAAGGATTCTTAAGTATATGAAGAAGTATCTCCTATTAGATTTAGAATTCTATTTCTGTCTTTAATTGCTTCCTTCTAAACATGAGAGGTTAGAATGTACTACCTTCTTCAAAAAAGAGATGGTAGGATTCCAGTACTTTCCTGCATTCAAAGAGAATTGAAATGGAATAATTAACATATTTTAAATGAAGTAAACATGGTGACCTGTACAGACTGCTGGTCTTTAGTATATGATAAAATTCTATCTACTTACTGGAGGATTTTTTCCTTAACAGGATGAACTTCATGCTTACAACTTTTGCAGTTAAATATTCAAATACAGCCTTAGTTTTCTCTCAAACATTCTTATCCACAATAGAAAGGTTTCTTTTCATCACTATCGATCCCCAGCACTTAGCATAGTGTCTTGCACACTAATTAAGTGTTCAGTAAATATGTTGAATTTAATTGTGAAAACAAAATTGTGACCAATAGAGGTAAAATGACATCTTTAAAAACTTAGCTTGGCATATTAAAAGAATGCATTGGTTTATGAAACTCTAATACAGTGGTTCTCAACCTTCCTAATGCTGCAACCCTTTCATACGGCTCCTCATGTTGTGGTGACCCCCAACCATAAAATTATTTTCATTGCTACTTCATAACTATAATTTTGCTACTGTTATGAATCGTAATGTAAACTGATATGCAGGATGTATTTTCTTTGTTACAAACTGAACATAATCACAGGTTGAAAACCGCTGCTCTAATATATAAAAATCCAGTTGTAGAACAATGTATCTAGATTCTCTAATTTACTCAAAAATTTACTGCTGATATCTTTTAACTAGTAAATTTCCCTAATGTACTTAATATGTGACCTCACAAGAAAAAAATGATAGAAAAGAAGAAATATTAGTAACTTACTATATGCAAAAAGAAAGAAACTACAATATTATAAAAGGGGGAAAACACACTTCAAAAAACTCAGATGAAATGAAACCTTAGTTTTTAGACCATATTTAAGATAAATTCATTTTTACTCACTTCCATTCTCTTTCATATAAGTCCAAACTTCTCTCTCCTCAGGACTATGTGCAAAGGAACAATTTCCAACATACTGGCATTTCTTGCCAGAAGCAATATGATTGCACAGCTATATGAAAGAAAAAATATTCCTTAAGCCTGAAGCTCTAAGTGAAACTAACTAACTTTTTACATTTAGTTAGGATAGGATGACTACATATTCTATTCTAGACTCAGAAATAACATTTTAAAAAATGACAATTTTTAGGTGAGTTTAACTTTAAATAGTAATCTAAAATGCACAGTTAAGTTTCCAGCTTTTAAAAATAATTATACCATAAATTGTAGGGTTTATTCTTACATGCAAACATGTAAGTACTCAAATTTGTTCTTTTTAAAATTTCTCACAGCAGATCACTCTACTTTAACAATTAATACCATTTGGGTTTTATAGCTTCAACTCTCCACCTTACAACACACTACTTTTTCTGACTTCATTTGAACAATGAGAAAATTGAGCTTGTTAGTATATAAACCAGATATATCAGGGTAGTGAAGAAATACTAATATGCTAGCCCCAAAATTACTAAATAATAAGATTTCAGAAAACCCTTACCAACTAACTTACTTAAAATGATAGCAGATGACCTCCATCTCACTAGATGTACATTATCTGAAGATAATTATTACATTAATTAGGACATTATAGCTTTCCTATAATACCATTTCCTGTTATTTTGTTGAACATAAAGGTGCTATACTGACAGGTACAAATCTAAAGACTTGCCTTAGAATCATGTCTGTCAAGAAACAAGAAAACATTTGGCATTACTTAAAAACCTGAATTAAAACTCTACCAAATAATTATATTCATTTTTTTATGCCATACATTCCAATACAATTACTGGTAAGTTTATGCCAATTTATTTTTTGCTTGAATAAGATCAGGCCCACACCACTCAATATATTACTTAACCTATATAATTTTAAAAGAATATTACTTGTTTATTTGTAATTTTAAAAGTGCTTTCGTTTTTCAAACTATTAACTATTTATGCCCACTCACTTGGATCAAGGGCAGTTAATAAGCACTAGTAAAAATAAATATGGACATATTATTCAACAGAAATACTACTTTTCCATGCAAAGTATCATCATTTGCACGTGCCATATTACATTCCATTACTGGTTATAAATAAGATGGCCAGATGCCACAAGGGTGTGTTTTAACGGTTTGTTTTCAAGATTATCAACAGTAACAGTGAGGAGAAAAAAACATTTCAGGGATAGTGATATTCAGAGAATGAGGATAGACTGAGCAGATCTCAGAGCTGGACAAGCCCTCAACCAATCAGTTCAATCATCTGCCTTCAGTTAGATAAGTTATTATTAGTCACATTTCTGTCATTGAAAACTACAGACTGGACACTAAGAAATCTAATGACCTCAATGGTTAAGGGCTGAAAATGAACAAGCCCATAGTATAGGAGAATTTCATGCCCACCTACAACAGAGTACAACTAAAGTACAGCTAAAGATAAACTACATTTTGACACCTCCTGCAATGGGTTTGTGTCTGTTCGAAGACAGAACATAATAACAAACACAAGTGTGCCTTTAACATCTGTCCATGTCTTATCTTTTCCTTTATTGTACAGCCAGATAGATAAGACTTTCAATTCTGCAACCTCTTAATAATAGATGTATCTACCTAATAAAACATACCAAAAAGTACTCACAACAGACTTTGAACTATGATGTACTCTTTTGCCATGATATATGTGTGTGTATACAGATGTACGTATATAATTATTTTCTATATTTATATACATATATACATTGGTGTATTATTTATGTGTGTGTAAACTGTCTTTATTATAGGAGAAGGATTAAGATTAGCAATAAATGTTGGATGAGTGAATCTTTCCTAAAATTAAGAGTAAACAATTCTTTCAGTTGGCTGTCACAGGAACTTGGGGCAGTTATAAATCCAATTAAATCACTATTATTTTTACCTAAGAGTTATCCTTTAAGCACAGACAAATGTTTAGGGTTTTTTCTGGCATACTAAGTAAACTGGAAATGTTCATTAATTCAGTAGTCACTCATTGGATGTCTATAGCATAGAATGGTTCTAGATAAAACATCCCAAAAAACCTCAATAAAAATCTAAACTGATTTATATTACAATATGCATAGTATAAATTTTACAGAACTGCAAAGTTCTATAAAACAATGAAAAGTCAGTCTTTATCTTCTTTCAACACCTATTGCTTACTTAAAACAAACTACAATGTAGTTTGCTAACAGCATCTCCAGTTCATCTGTACTGTGTAAAAGGTTCTTCCTAATGCCAGCATATACTGAGAACTGTATACATCATGATGCCATAGAAAAGGCATTGCATTCAGAGGCAGAGATTGCCTGGGTTCAAATACCAGGTGCAGGTGCACCACTTAAAATCTACCTGTTGTTAGGCAAGTCCCTTAACCTTTCTGAGGTTCAGTTGGCCTCAGGTTTCTCATTTATAAAATGAAAGTACTGGACTAAATTATTTCAAAGTTCCCTCTCAAATGTAAGCTACGAACCTACAATCCTAGATATATCAGCTTACTCCACAAGATATTTTCTCATACTTTCTCATAGACAGTACTCCTCTCTTATTACTAGAAATTTTTTTCTAAACTACACAGATTGTGACAAAACTGGATCATGCCAAATCTTATTAGATTAAAAAATATACAACTCAAATAGCTAAAGTTGTATGGTGTGAGTAATTCAATCATAAACAACGCTTGAAATCTGATTCTGAAAATATATATTGCCAAAAAAACCTCCTAATTATCCTAAAAACAAAGAGCTCTTGTCTAACAGATACTGCATTGGTGAATTAAAATCACAAAGAATAAGAGCTTAAAAGTTGTTTTTAGGTTGAAAAGAACATTAGCAATAATCTGAATGAAATATTAACCCAGGTCTACTTAGGTCAACCTGGGTTGTTTTTTTTTCCATTATAATAGTTTTAGATAACTATGTTTCTGTTATGTAAAAAAAACCTAATAAAAGCCAAAGGATAAAATTTCAGAGTCCTAATGTGAGGTATCTCTAAGGAAGTATCCATTGTTCCCAGGTGAGACACATGATTCAGAATATATAAACAGTTCCTTTAAAGTTAGTCATAGTTAATATGAGAAAACTATCTGACAACTTTGCCTCCAAGATTTGATATCTCTTTCTGTCTATCTTTCTTTGGGGGGGGGGGGGGGGGGG
>CM053599.1:137246539-137264845 GCA_028646575.1 Pseudocheirus occidentalis | reverse complement strand
GTTTTTTAGTGGGAGGTGGGATGGGGAAAGAAGGGGATAGATCCAGCTCTGCAATATCAGTTGTCTGGGGCCCTGAGAGGTTAAATGACTTGCTCGTGGTCACATAGACAGTGTGTAACATAGGCAGAACTTGAAAACAAGTCTACCTGACTCCACGGGCAGCCCTGCACATACTATGCTATGCTGCCTCTCTAGAAATAAAATAAAACATTCTTATGCACATCTCATCTTATGAGTTCTTTATAGTTCATTAGCCAAACTAATGTTTTGAGCCAATGGCTTGACTGTTACCAAATACCATATCAAAGTATAAGCTACTTAATAAATTAAGTAAACTAATTAAATGATATGTAAGTCATTACTTAAAGATGTTTTTGAATAATATAAACATTAAAAAGGAGTAACAACAAATGTTAGCTTTTAATTTCACTATGAATTCACTAATAAAGATAACTATTTAAAAGTTTTGAGTTTCCCTCAAATTAATGTCATTTTGCAATTATTTGAGGTGCCTAATAAAAAAAGTGGCTTAAAAATTACGTATGTACATCAAACTGTAAAGGCATTTGTTTCTTTGTGGGAAGAGGACGGATGTTCATCCACTTCTTACGTTCATTAGACATCACTCTCATCGCTCGACGATCTTTGGTCCACCTAAGAAAAATGGAGTTCAGAAAAACAAAGACACACTGGCAATAGGTACAACATATAGGAATGGATAGAAAGTTTGTACCTCACGGACCATTAGAGATTTTATCTATTTGTTTTGCTTAACCCTATAAGTGACATATCACAATGTTAGAAATAATACCTCACTTTAAACTGGTATTTACATTAAAATTCTTGCTGTTGAGATTTAAAATTAAAAGAAAAACAAAAATTAGTCACAAAAAAATCAAATTTAATAATTTTAAGTGACAATTCTAAAAATTAATTCTTTATTTCTGACTTCCTAAATTATTTACTTTCCCCTTACCCTCTTCCATGTTTTAACTTTTCTTCCTATGTTGTAGCTCCCATAATTTCTTAACAACATATCTTCCAACCTATAAAGTAGATAATAATAAAACTAACATTTATTCTGCACATGTTACTTACGTGTGCCCTGCTTTAGCACTACAGTATTTTCTGTTTTTATCTGGTTCGATGACTTGACCATTTCTCAAACATTGGGCACATACAAACTTTATCTTTAAATTAAGGGATCCATATTTTATTTGGTTTCCAGGTACCTTAAATAAGAAAAAAAAATTATAGAAAAACAGAAAATAAATTATAGGAAAATTAGAATTTTTCCCCCAAATCAAAAAGGTACCACTACACATGCAAATTAAATAATACATCTAACTAAAAAAAAAAACAACTAAATAACACTGATATCATTTGTAACTCACCCTAAAACAAGGAAAAACATTTAGATATGACAATTCTCTGTATTATACTAATAACAGTAATAACAACAGTAAAAATGGGTAGTATTTATATAGCACCTACTATATGCCAGACATTGTGCTAAGCACTTCATTTGATCTTCACAACAATGCTGAGAGGTAGGAGCTATTATATGCATGTTACAATTGAAGAAATTGAGACAGAGGTTATATGACTTGCCAAAGGCCACAAAACTAATAAATACCAGAGACTGGATTTTAACTAGGTCTTTCCAACTCCAGGTCTAGCCATCTGTCCACTGTGCCACCTAGCTGCCTCTCTTACAGAGCAAAATGTATTTATTTATAAGTAACTACAAATACAACCCTTACCCACATCTCTGAGATATAGAAGATATGTTTCCATTTATAAGGAAATACAACTAATGCAGTAACTACCAATGCAAGAAACAAAAGTAGATGCTCAAGAAATACTCTGGGTAGTAATGAACTAAAAACATCCTTTTTCACATGAGTTTTTTTTTACTTGATTTTAATATTAAACAGAATGTTAGTTACCACATGTAGGATCATGCCATCATAGCTCCAGAGTTCGAAGGGTACGCAGAGCTATCTAGTCCAACTACATCATTTTACAAATGAGGAAAACTGTGGGCCAGGGAGTTTAAGTGTTTACTGCCTGCAGTTCTTCTTCCTAACACAAAAGTTCAATTTGTTGCCCACTTTCTTTAACTCTAGCTCCCTTATAAATGTTCTTCCCCAAGGGACTGCCTTTCTTGCATGTATTTGTATTTCCAGTGCTTATTGTAGCACATAGTAAGTGCAGAGAAATGATTTTTCATTCATTCACTCACTGCCCAAGGTCACACAGGTAGTAAGCATCAGAAGAGGCAGATGAATCCAGGTCCTCCAACTCCAGTCAGTGCTTTTTCCACTGTTTCATCCTGCCTCCCATTCTAGCCTATACTGAAACCAATTTAACAAGTGATTTCTTTCATATTAGTCCCAAATAGGATGTCAAATGCAGAGCTTTCAAATGGAAATACCTGTGCTCCATGTGCTTTTGCTTCCATATTTTGCCAATATTGCTTAGATTCTTGAGCAATGGCATCATGTGTTATGCCTAGGAAGTACAAAAGCCTTTATTTTAATTATTTCCATAATAACCTCCACTTATTTAGCAGAAATTCAAAAACATCAGCCAACTAAATGCTCATTTATATTTATTTCCTCATCTAATGTTTAATGAACAAGGTAGTACTGTATTTGGGGGGAAAAAATTCAGCAAATAATCATCATGAATTCTTAAGAAACCTTTCCTCCTAAGAAATCCACACCAAACTCATTTGTAACAATAACTTTAAATTAGGCTCAATGCAGGCATTTCCTTAAAAAGTAACTCAATAGCATAACTTAGCAAAATGACAGCTTCCACAGTTCTCAAATTCTAACCTACAATTGTACAGATGTTTACATAATGCTTTATAAGGTGGCCTTACTATTTCTGGTGAAGCATACTTCCAGTTCCTACACACCTGTTTCCTTTTGTATTATCCAGACTTTTAGTTCCACAAGGCTGTGCGCATAGTAACACTCGTCTTCCCTTAAGCAACCATAGCGAACTTCATGCCGACACAGATCAAGTTGACACTGATTATGGAAAGCACGAATTTTAGAATACTTGACTGAAGTTTCTCGTAAAATATGAACGAGGCACCTAATGTGAAAAGGGAGGCAATATTTCAATTTTCTGCAAAAGTATGTATATTTGAAAAAATAAATCCCTAAGGAAAAGTAAAGGTCTCTATTAAGAATTTATTTTTAAGTCATTGTAAAAATAAAAAGCAAACTTAAAAATAACTGTCTGATGGAACCCCTTAAAAATAAGCAATCTATATCACATAATGCTTTCATTGTATACAATCATTATATAAAAGAATACAATCTGACCTCTGGTATATCTCAATTCATGCACTTAGAATAAGATTCTTTTGCATTAGTGAAACATCAATTTAATTTTATTTTACCTGGGAAGGCCACTAAAAAATTCCTTCCTATGGATTATTCTTCAAAATAATACCAACAAATAACAAAATAGCATGATAATACCACTGCTTCTATTTGCTACTAATAAAGAAACTTTTTGTACTTTCTACTATTCCATCACAGAAGTGAGAAGAAAAACTGCCAACATACTTGTTGTCTTCAAACTCATGCTTTGTAACCGGGTGAGAACAAGAGGAAGAAATATCTTTATTTCTCCGGCTTATTATTCGGGGCTTATGATCAAAACATTTCTGGAACAGACAAGAAATAAGGTTTATCATAAAAACAAAATCTAAAATAAAAATTTCCTACCTAGAATTTTTATTTTATCATTTTAGTATTTTCAATAACCCACTGCAGACATTCACAAATCTATCCATTCAAAATACTTTTTCTTTTTAAAGATTCAATGTCATAAAAGTTTGCAAAGAAAATGTACGTTTAAACTGCTGATTGCCAAAAAAACCTCATCAAAGTTTTGTAGCAGAAGAAAAACTTGGAAAGTGTACCTCACAAAGGAATATAAATTCCCCATGATGTTCTTGAAGAAGTTTGAACACTGTGAAGTTTATCTTTCCACTGCCACCAAAAAGAGCCTCTCGACTAAATGCACCTTTTCGCTCCAGTGTCCACACATCAATCTCTTCTTGGCAATAAGCAAAAGTGCAGTGACCTGGATATCTACACTCTTCTTCAGCAGCAACATCTATCATTAAAAACATTAAACTGTAAGAGTTTAAGGCATTTTGACAGTTTAAAAAAATAATTTATAAAAGTTTATCATAATTTAAGACAAATCTCCAATACAACATTCTCTTTTTTATTTTGCAGAATAGTCCAGAGACAGTTTAAATTTACATACACATACACCCCACATTTCATAAGCATATTAACAAGTTTAAAGAAATGTTATCCATAATAGAATCAAGTTTTTACATTTTAAATATGCTAAATACAATTTTAAATGTTAAATATGTCATAGAAGAAAACCTCTATAACCTAACTGTTGTTAGCCCTATGCAAATTCAAAGAATTATTCAGGATTATTTGATATGAAGGGACAATACATTTCAAAAGAGGGCTGACAAGAAGCAAACATTCTAAAAAGAGTGTTTAACTGGACAACAAAGATTTCAAAGCTACTAAGTTTCACAAATACCTCAACCATTTCGCTTATGTTATTCAGCTTAGCTCCACTCAGAAGCAACAGGACTGAGATAGTTCTCTTTATTTATTCATTTTTTTTAGGGGCTGGGGCTCCCTATCACGTACTAGATGGAAATGTAAGGGCCTTACTCCTAAGCCCAGGCCCATGATGATCAGCATGGGAGCTCTGACCTGCTCTTTGTCTGACCCAGGCTGGTTCTCCCCTCCAAAGACAATCTGGTAGCTCTCCCACTCCTGGGGGCTCACTATATTTATGCTCAACTTACTGTAGACATCTTATTAGCTTAGTTCACTGAAACACAGAACTCCTGAGCTCAAGACTAGCATCACTAGTTCACTAGCATCAGTCTTATCAATAGCTGGGATTACAGTCATGTACTACCCACATACATTTCCTCCAAGATAATTCTTTTTGTTTTTTGGAGGGGCAATTGGGGTTAAGTGACATGCCCAAGGTCACACAGCTGGTAAGTGTTAAGTGTATGAGGCCAGATTTGAACTCAGGTGACTGACTCCTGACTCCAGAGCCGGGTGCTCTATTCACTGCACCACCTAGCTGCCCCTCAAGATAATTCTTAAAGTAGATTATGACTCAAGTTATCATACATGTACTATAAAATACATATGAGAACCTAAACACCATGGCAAATACAGTAAAAGAAATATTAAAAACTCAGTCTAGTTACTAACTTTAAAATAGTGACAAAGGTGATTTTCTTCTACTAAAGGCTGGATAATGTAATAATAATTAGTACTAGTAATAATAATCTTTAGCACTTATATAGTGCTTGGAGTTTTAAAAAAAAGCACTTTCAATTATTATCTCATTTGATTCCTACAATAACCCTGGGAAGTAGGTACTATTATTATTCCCAGTTTACAGATGAGAATAATGAGGCAGAGATTAAGTGACTTGACCAGGACCACACAGCTAGTGAATAAATGATGCCAAACTTGAACTCAGGTCTTTCTGATTCTAAGCCTGTTGCTCTATCCACTGGACAACCTCACAGCTGTTTTTATTTCTCTTTTTGCTGATTAAGAGTGTAATCAAAATGCCTGGGTTGCTAACTCTGAAACACAATATCATTTTCACCAGTAACTGAACACTCACTTATCTTTATTCAACCCAATGAATAATAATAAAAACATAATAAAATACCTTTACATATATAATAAGGTCCTTCATAATTTGTCTTTGTTGGTCGTGGACGTATTTTTTTCCATGATTTATCTTCAACATTCTTTATTCTACCAATTAAAATGTCTTTCTTACATTTATGATCTAAAGTAGGAAGGTATGTATAATCCATTAATTTCGGACCTAAAGAAACAAAAATAAATATAAGATTTTAAATGGTTTAAGCCAGTTACAATCACAAACTTGACATATCATCTTTAATATTCCCAAGTGGAAATTTTAAAAAATTGCTCTCAAACTAAAGTATAACTGTAACATATGTCGGATTTATACAAGACATTTTTTCAACACCATTCAACCTTCCATGAAGCTCAATATGAATCTGTTATCTAAGAATCCAAGTCTGCCCTCATACAAAAGCACCACCATCTCACTGAACTGTCCTTTTAATTTTCTCCAATTACTTTTCTTAATTTCCCATGATATCTTTTAAACAAGGATGGCTTACATTTTTGTTTTGTTTTGTTTTCAATATTCTTTTGGAGACAGCCAAGTATTTTCTTGTACTTTTTGACAGAATAATGCCTTAGATTAATGACATGAGAAAGACTTCCCAAAACTTCCTAAATACGTGCCCCTGTTTGCTTGGAACCAGCTATCCTTTACGCTTAATTTGAATTGCTTCCTAAATATATTGCTGTGTACTTGTCAGTTTTTTACCTGCTCAATTTTGGTGCCACACAGCTCCTTCTACTTGATTCTCAACCAAGCTACCACTCACTTACTCTTCCCTCTGGGAGCTTAGGGAGGCATATTTTACTTTGTATGTTCTCTTTCACAGGATACATACTAAGACTAAAAATAAACTAGCCCCATCATCAATACCTGCAGTCCCTTATCAAATGGATGAAAAAGTGAACAAAAAAGCATTTATTGAACACTTAGTATATGCTAAGCACAGGTGACACATGGATCCTGGTTGGAAGGATGGGGCGGGAAGCAGGATCCCAGATCTGGGAGGTGCTGCTACTCTGGTGCTTAACTGCTTACTCTTCCTAAAAAAAATTGAGGCTAAAGGACATCTTTTGTTCCCAGATATCCACCCCATTCCCCCCCACCCCAAATCAGTGAACAATCTCTCTGAATGAAGAAAAACTGTTACATAAAACCAATGAGTTGAGTTAGGCTATACGTGAAATATTCTCTATCAGGAGTCTCCCACTTCTCTGCCCACTGTTGATGCTTCTCTTTCACAAATAGGCTGGCTTAGCCCGTCCTAAGTATTTTTCTCCTTATCTACTTCTCCTATTGATGTGCTTATGTAATTCCTCAGCTCAAATCCCTACAATGGCTTCTTATTGCCCATCAAGAAAGTATAAGTTTCTTGGCCTGGCATTCAAAATTTTTTCACAATGTGATAGCACCCAAATTTTTAGACTTCCCTAGTATTATTTCCCTAATATCCATCCCCAAAATAGCCTGACTCCATTTGTTCATTTTAATCTCCCAGCCTAATACAGGAGTTTAACCTTTTGTAGGCCATGGACCCCATTAGCACTCTGGTAAATCCTAGGAACTCCTTCACAGAATATTGTTTTTAAATGCATAAAATAAAACACATAGCATTACAAAGGTAACCAATTATACTGAAATACAATTACCAATTTTTTGGACAAATTCATAGACCCCCAAGTTAAGAACCCCTGTCTTTTATTTCTAACCATTCTCCTTTAAAGTCCAACCCAAATGCCATGTCTGTTACAACTGATTTTCTGACTTTAACACTTGGTAATGATCATTACTCATCAGAATCCATATAATACTGCTTAAACATTAATAAATATATGGAAGAATAACTACCATACAAAACAGCGTCACAAGTACCTGGTAGATTGTAAGATCTATAAGGGCAGGGATTCCAATTTATCTAACCTTTGTGCCTCTGCCCAGGATAAAGCACAGTGAATTGTACACAACCAACAGTCAATCAGGGGTGGCTAGGTGGCGCAGTGAATAGAGCACCAGCCCTGGAGTCAGGATGATCTGAGTTCAAATCCGGCCTCAGACACTACACACACACACACACACACACACACACACACACACACCCTAGCCATGTGGCCTTGGTCAAGTCACTTAACACCAATTGCCCTACGTTCCCCCCTCCAAAAAAGCAAAAAAAAATATTAACAGTTAATCAATGTTTGCTGAACCAGATCAGAAGAATTCAGATTCATACAAATGAAGTAAACGATCAACATTCTAATACTTTAAAATGATTCCTAAACACAATATACAAACATATTAAAACATAACCATATAAACTACAAACTGTAAACTATAAGAAAATATTCATACAAAAAGATCTACTACCCAGACTAATGTAAAAAAAATACATGAACATACCAGTATATAACTACTTTAAATGAACTATTCTGAATTCAATTCAAATTCAAACAAACTTTGATATTTTCCCTGAACTTGCCAAATATGTGAAGCACATATGATCAATCTATTGTTAAAACTCTCATTTAAATTATAATCAGCAAAGTACACAAGTGCTTTTCACATTTGCTTACTTTAGAGACTGAGTTTAAACCTTATAAGATCTAATATATGAACATGGGCACATTTGACCAACAACAATTCCAGAGGAAACAAGATGAAATATGCTACCCACCTCTAGGCTGTCAAAGAATTATGGTACAAATTGAGACATACAGTTTTGGGGATATGGTGGGAATTTGTTTTGCTAGACTATGCATATTTGTTACAAAGTTTTTTTTGGTGGGGGGAGGGAGTCTAGGGAGAAGAAGGAGGTAGGTGGGAAATAGGTTTTTGTTAAATAATAAAAAAATTAAATTTGAAAATGGGCATACAGGTCTTAAATTTGATTATGAGGGGCCCCTAGGTGGCGCAGTGAATAGAGCACCAGCCCTGGAATCAGGAGTAGCTGAGTTCAAATCCGGCCTCAGACACTTAACACAAAAAACTAGCCATGTGACCTTGGGCAAGTCACTTAACCCCAAATGCCCCCCAAAAAGCAAAAAAAAAAAAATTTGATTATGGACAGACATGTGGATCTTATTTTGTACAATGTCTATAAGACTAAGTCTGATACACAATTTTGATCAAAAAATTCTTTCAAGTAGACTGGGTTATGTAACATTATGAGACAAAGTATATATATTTTAATTATGCTTATATCTCTTCAAAATCATTTCTATAATAAGGTAAATTTGCTGATCTTCACTTCATGATCCAGCCATAAATCCTGCACTACCACTTACTATATGAACTTCAGGAAGTCACTTAACCTCTTCTGGGTCTCAGTTTCCTCATCTGTAAAATGAAGGAGGCTGGACTAGATGTAGATGGCCTTTCAGGTCCCTTCTAGCTCTAAATATATGATCCTATGAAATGAAAAATTAACAAGTAATTTGTATACCTGATATAACACAATAAGAAACAAATAAAATGAAATATCTATCATCTCCCCATATTTTTCTTGGTGATAAAAACTTCTAATCCAGGAAAGACAGCAACTTATACCACCTTATTCCAGAAAAAAGTAGGGGGAAAGAAAGTAATATGTAATGTGGTTATGACAAGACCAGTTATATATCCAGGACTGTCCTTTAGTTCCTATACTGCTTGTTAGGTTATTTTTTATTTTAAAATAGCCAGTGACATCATTCTCTTCTTATACATGTCAAATCTGACACGATTTTTTTTCAGTCTTCATCATCTGTCTCAACCTATCTGCAGCATTCAGCCTTGCGGACCACCTTCTACCTCCTAGACACTCTCTTCTCTCAAATGTTCGTGACAGTATTTCTCTTGGTTCTCCTTTTACCTGACTAACTACTCCTATGAAGTCCCCTTTACTGGATCATCATCCATGTTACACCCCAATGTGAATACACCCTTTTGTACAGCAGTCTTCTCACCATACCTGGAATGCACTCCTTCCTCACCTCCAACTCTTAGAATCCCTAGCTTCCTTCAAGTCCCAACTTGAGTACTGCCTTCTACACGAAACCTGCCCTGATCACACACCTCCAACTGCTAGTGCCCCCCACACACAATTACCTTGTTCTTATTTTGTATATATTTGGCATACACTTATGTCTGTCCTGAGCCCTCTTTTCTTTTCTCTCTGTACTTGTGCACTTGGTGTTCTCATCAGCTGCCATGAAATTAATTACCTCTATGTAGATAACTCCAAGATTTTTACACACACACACACACACACACACACACACACACACACACACACACACACACACCCTGAGATTGCTCCAAGTCTCTCCTGAGTTTCAGGTGCACATCTCCAACCACCTATTAGACACTAAAAGTGTTCCGGTAACCATCTAAAACTAACGTGACCAAAAAACTCAAATCTTTTCCCCAAACTGTACCCATCTTCTAAATTTTACTGTTTCTATCTTCTACCATCTTTCTGGTCACCCAAACTCACAATCTTGATATTATCTTCAATTTCTCATCCTATATACAGAATCAGATTCCAAATATTTTTGTTGCTACCTACTCGAGATCTCTTGCATTCACCCCTTTTTCTCTACACACACAGACACCACCCAAGTTCAGAACCTCATCACTTCTCACCTAGATTACTGCAATAGCTTCCTAAGTGGTCTCTATCCTTCAAGTCTCTCTCATTACAATCCATATTCCACAGAGCTACCAAAGTAAATTACTTAAAGTTCTGATCTAATCATATAACTCTGATACTAAACGAACCCCCAAATGCATTTAGTGTCAAATATAAAGTCTTCTGTTTGGTATTTAAAGACCTTCATAACCTTGCCCTAACCTACCTTTCAAGTCTTGCTATAGCCATTACTAGCCTTCCTGAACTTTGTTGTCTAGCCAGATGGGCTTTTTGCTATAAACATCAATACATTCCCTATTTTCATGGCTTTGTATAGCCTTCCTCCCAAACCTGGAATGCACTCCTTTCTCATTTCCAACTCTTAGGATCCCTACCTTCTGTCAAATTTCAACTCAAGTGTTTTCTTTGACATGAAGTCTTTCCTGATCACGGGCCCCAGAATGGCTAATACTCTTCCAAAACCACCTAATTTTTGTTTGTAAATATTATGAATATACTTTTATATATACATGCTTCTCCTGAGAGAATATAAGCTCTTCAAGAGCAAAGACTATTTCAATTTTGTCCTTTCCTCCCTATATCATGCCTGACATGATGCACTTAATAAATGCTGCATCACTAATAGATTGAGAATAAAAGTATCAAAGACAGTCCCTGTCCCTAAGAAGCTCAACATTTGGGGAAATAAGCAAACAAATTACATACAAACAAGCTATATTCAGGGAAAGTAGGAAAATAATTAAAAGAGGAAAAGCATTAGAATTAAGAAAATTTGGGAAAGTCTTCCTGTATAAAATGGGATTTTAGTGGGAACTTGAACAAAGCTAGGGAAACTAAGACATAAGCACAGTTGAGGAGGGAGAGCATTCTAGGCATGGGGGACAGTCAAAGAAAATACTCAGAGCCAAGAGATGAAATGTCTTGTTCATGGAACAGCAAGGAGGGCAATGTCACTGAATCAAAGAGTTTGTGAGTATGGTATAAGAAGACTGAAAAGGTAGGTGGGCCTATGTCAAGAAGGGTTTGTGAATGTCAAACAGAGGATTTTATATTTGGAAAGAGGAGCCTCTGGAGTTTACTGAATAGGTGAAGTGTGACATGGTTGGTCCAGTGCTTTAGGAAAATCACTTTGGTGGCTGGAGAATGAACTGGAATGAGGAGAGAGGACAGAGACAGGCAGACCCAACAGTGGGCTATTACAATAGTCCAGGCATGAGATGATTAGGAACAGCAACATCAGAGGAGAGAAGAGGGGCATAGTTGAGAGATATTACAAAAGTAAAATCAACAAGCTTTGGCTACAGATGGGAAATGGGGACAGATAATGAAGTGTCAGTGATGACACCTAGTCTAAGGGATTTGAAAGATGGTGTTTGTCCTCAACAGTAACAGAGAAGTTAGGAGGAAAAGAAAATTTAAAAGGAAAGATAACAAGCTCTGTTTTAGACATGTTGAGTTTAAGATGTGTTCTGAACATCCAGCTTGAGATGTCTGAAAGGCAGGTTGGAGATTCTAGCGTGGAGGTCAGTAGAGAGATTGGGGCAGGAAAGGTATATTTGAGAATCATCACCATAAAGATGGTAATTAAATTCATGACAGCTGATGAAATTAACAAGTGAAATAGTATAGGAAAAAGAGAATCCATGACAGAACCAAGTGGGACACTAGTAACCTAGTGTTAGAGATCCTAACTTGGATGAGAATCAAGCAAAGGAAACTGAGAAGAAGCAATCTGATAGGTAAAGAGGAGAATCAGAAGAGAGTGATGTCGAAAAAATATAGAGACAAAATTATCAGGGAAAAGAAGATGACCAATGGTGTCAAAGGCTGCAGAAAAGTCAAGAAGAATGAGGATTGAGAAAAAGATATTAAATTTGGTAATTAACGTGTCATCGATAACTTTGGAGAGAACAGTTTCAGTATTTTTTTACTACATACTAATCAAATCAACTCAGTTTTCAACAGCAAGTTTTAATTTATCTAAGGGAATACAAGCTCTTCCAAAGTCTGATTCTCACCTGATTTTATAAAACAGAGTTGACATGCTTGCCTCAATTCATGGGATCCTTCAAGTGGATTTCTTCCAGCTACAGATGAAGATACTTTAGGAGATCCACTATTAAAAACATTTCCAAAATCATTTCTAGGTTGACTTGAAATTCCTAGGAAACTCTCAGAAGCAAACAAACTAGCTGGTCCATTCATCTGTGAGGGAAATAAGGGATTTAAGGATATATTGTCATCTGCTTATTATTACAACATCACTGTAAAAAGCCCTAAAACAAACCAAATTCTCAATAAATAGTGCACTTGTAAATGCCTCGTGCTAACTCAGTCTCTTAAACTTTTAAAATTAAACTTAAAATTCCCATTTCTAGGGGCCAATTTTTTTCTTTTTGTTCTTTTAGAATAATTCATTTAACTTTTTTATTCTCTTTTAAAAATAAAAAAGTGAATTTTCTACCAATAACAAAATTTTTATATACTTTAAAGTTTATGCTTAAACAGCTCTGCCTAGTAAAGTACATAATTCAGTATGATTGAACCATCCTACATTTAAGGGGGATTACTACCAAAATCCCCAAAGAACATGATTTTAACATTGTTGTCTACACTATAAACAAACTCCAGTGTGTTTAATAACTTATGCAACTACCTAAGCACTTTCTATTCTTCTACAATAAACACACTATAAAAGGTACTTACAAGTAAAATGGAAGAATTATTGTTGTTAAGCAGCGTTCCCTCTCTAGAAGTTGACGTAGGCAGATCTAAAAATAACAATGAAAAAACTTTACTGGACTTTTTATTCCTATCATGCAATAAAGAACACAATGATTTAGTAAATCAATGCAGATATCCTTTTTCATATTTGCCTTCTTATAACTCAATTCCAAGGCAGACTGAATTTTACAGATTTCTAAGTAATTAAATCTTCCTGTTTTAATGACTATAACCTTTCCTCCAGAATCTAATCATGTAAAAATCATGCCAATAGTTTATGAATGAGTAGCAATTTCCAGATGTAATTAATATGCTTTCAAAAACTACAGGATGTACCTGGATATACCATTAAGAACTACACCAAAATGTCAAAGGTGGAAAGTACAAGAGTGCCTCTCTAAAAACCATTAAGCATGAACGTTTATTTTGTAATAAACAATGCATAGAGTTCACGGTGGTTCTCCTTTTCTTTCTCTCATTAATGGTGAAGTCCTATTTCCTTCCCCCTCTCAAGACCTATTACCTGGTCAGTTTAATTTTACCATGTATCCACATATATAAAATATCATAACTCAAGTCTTTTCAAAGTAACCTAGGCAAGTACTTGATTTCTTCTATAAAATGAGGGGACTAGATGAGATGTTCATTAAGGTTCCTTCCAGCTCTAAATCCAATATTCATACAATACCAGTCAGGACAATGACAGAGTAGGCCCCTGAGAATATAATGAGTCACTATAACAGCTAATTCCATGGTTGACTTGCTGGCTAAATGCAAATGAAGTCTAAACATTGCTTTCATTTAATGTTTTTCTATCTACTAGTGATATGTAATTTAGTAATCTAACCAACTTATAAAATTACCTATAGTACATAAAACACCTATATAACACACTATAAAGAGTCTTTTGCTTGAAGGGAAAAATCTCCAAGTTCACTGTTTTACTAAAGACAATGCAAAATTTTTTATATTTTTTTCTCTCCTAAAAAAATGAAATAGACCTTTATTTCCTTTATTCTGATTTTTCTAGAGTTTATTTGCCTCACCTTTTTAAAAAAATGAAATCTAAAATTAAAGTGATTTTTTTGGATTAATTCAAATCAGTACACATAAAGTATAAAACCACTTCTATATTGTATTCACTTTTTAGAATAAATTGTTTTGGGGAAATGAGGCAGAAATGACAAAAACAAAATATTAGCTATACAATAATTTAATCCAGATAACTACAATGGAAATTAGAATTTCAAGCAAAAGTAACTTTAAAACTTAAATCTAAGTCTCCATACTTTAAAATTGAGTAATAAAGTCTTCCTAGTATCTACTATCGGAAGGAAAACTTTTTCTGAAAAGCTACCAAACAACAATTTCATTATTTAGAAAATAAACTTGAAATATTTCAAATGTGACTCAATGTTTACCTCTTTTGGAGTCACTCATTGAAAATGTATTTAAAGAAGAACAAAAATCTTCCAATGATGAAGTCAAAGGCTGTGGATACATTTCTGAAAAGGAAGATGCAGGAACATATCCTGCACACGTTCCTAATAAAGGTGCAGAAAAGGGTATACTAGGAGTTACACTAGATGTTGGAATGGATCCTCTGACTACTGTGGCTGTCTAAAGGAGAAAACAAAAAGAAAAAAGTATTTTTACAAAGTATCTGCAAAGAAAAATATTTAAGACTTAACTGTTTAAAATGTGATATGCAACGTCTAAAAGTGTGCACCCTCATAAAAACAAAGAAATGTAAATTTAAATTATCATGAAATAACACTTCACACCAATAAAATTGACAAAAACAAATAAAAATGACAAAACTCAACAGTGATGAGGCTATTAGAAAAGAAGTAGATGCCATACAATGCTCTACAGAAAGATTGTAACAGAACAAAAGTTACCAAGTTGATCATTTATTTGTCCTACTAATCTCACTATTAGAAATATAAACCATGGGGCAGCTAAGAGGCACAGTGAATAGAGCACCAGCCCTGGAGTCAAGAGGACCTGAGTTCAAATTCAGCCTCAGACACTTAACATAAAACTAGCTACGTGACCTTGGGCAAGTCACTTAACCCCAAGTGCCCTACCTTTCCCCCAAAAACAGCAACAAAAAAAGAGAAAGAAACAAAGAAACAAAGAAACATATACCAGATATTTATTTAAAGTCTGTCTAAAACTGTTTTATCTGAACAGAAAAGCTGTTAATCTATAGTTTGTTCATTTTCTAGACAATGGAAAGGAAATGACTGGACTGTGGAATATGGATAAAATAAAGCTCTATATCTCTATTAAACATGACAAATGAGAAATAGGAAGAAATTCTGGGGTATATGTGAAATAACATGAAGCAAAAAAAAAACAAAAGAATGAGAAAAACACTTAACAATCCCCTAATACTAAACTATACATATACATATGGTTAATCAATGTTTTCCTAAAACTGTTTAACCCAGAACTGAACTCAATACTCCAGATGAGGCCTGATGAGGAGAGAGTACAATGATAGTATTTTCTTCCTATTCTTGACACCTATGAATTTCTTAATGCAGCATAAGACTACATTTACTTTTTTGGTTGCCACGTAATACTGCTGATCCACAGAGCTTGCAAGTCACTAAAACCCAATATTTAACTGCTATCTAACTATGCCTTCCCCATCTCGTATGTGTGATTTTTTTTTGTACCAAACTACAAGATTCTACATTTATCACTAAGCTAATTTTATCTTATTAGATTTCTCCTGATGCCAAGATGTTTTTCACTTCCAAGTCTTATTATTCAATGTGTTTGCTATTTCATCCAACTTTCAGGCATCTGCAAATTACATTTATCCAAGTAATTAATGAAAATATGAAACAGAACAAGGCCAAGCACAGATCCTTAGGGCATTCCAGTGGAGACCTACAGTCACATTGACACTGAACCATTAACAACTATTCTTTGAGTCCTGCCATCTAACCATTTCTGAATACATCTAATTGTCTAATACATTTATCTCTATCTTCTCTACAAAAATAGTCTGAAATATTTTATCCAAGGAGATCAGAAGAGTATTTAGAGGGAATTACTTTTATAATATTTCCATGCTTACATATACTTCACAGCATATAATTTTGAGTATAAAAAGAATAACATTTAGCAAAGTCATTAGATTAAGGGTATACACTACAAAGCTTAAATGAAAAGATAACAACTAGAGATCAGATGACCCAGTTTGAGGTTTCTTTTGAAATCCAAATATCAGTAAATTTACAGGCAAGATAAAAAAAAGATTATGGAAATATCTAATGGAATTCAAAAGTTAAATTCATTTTTGGCTGTAATAACAACAACATTTACATTGGGGTATTTATATATCCCCCCCAAAGTGCTCATATGAAGGGGGAAAATAGTCTTCTGGGAACAGTTAGTTCTGTGAAGTTAAAGAAGGCCCACAAGGGCACAGAAATACTAATAAACTGCAGTACTAAAATCTGACTCTTATGTAAAGAGGTTGCTTTTGAGAAAAATATCCATTCAGATAAATTTAGTTGTAAGTCTGTGTTTTATGTGGAAATTCTAGGTTTATTCCTATAACTTTACATTTTGGGATTATATTCTAAATAGTTAGCCATTCCCATTTTATTTCTAGAATGTATGGAAAGTAAATGAGGCCCTAGGAAAAAGAAACAAGACACTATATATATATATATATATATATATATATATATATATATATATATATAAAAGTCCTTAAACTCCCATTCTCAAGAGATTCATTGCTTGACGTTTTTCCTTTTGTTTCTAATAGGCTTCCATGACATCCCTCCCTGACACACATGGATTTTAATCTTAATATATGAGACAGACTGAGAAGGTCTTGCTCATTTTAAATATAATTAGAAAAACAATAAATGCAGATAAGATGATGTGGATACATATAGGACTATGAACTCTAGAGATAGGAGCTGCTTTCAAGCTATGAGACAAGCCCTGAAAACACAAAGAAGGCAAGAATACAGTCCCTGTCTTCAAAGCACTCAGTCTATTGGGGGAAACAATGTACATAAATTACTATGTACAAACAATATATACAGTGTAAATGGAACATAATCTCAGAGGGAAGGCACTAGCAACGGAGACCAAGAAAGGCTTATTGTTGAAAATGGTAGTTAAGCTTTGTCTTGAAAGAGATCTGAAAAAAGGAGGAGGTTGAAGTGAGGAAAGAGGACATTCTAGGTATGAAGGACAAGTGAAAAGACTTGGAGTCAGGAAATTGAAGTGTCATAGTCAAGGAATAGCAAGAAGGCTTTAAATGCCAAGCAGTTGATTTTATATTTAATCATAGAGGTAATAAAGTTCTACTAGAGTCATGAGTGAGAAGGTAATGGAGACATGATCACACCTGCATTTTAGGATGGTCACCCTAGCAGCTTAGTGGAAGATGGATTGGAATAGGAAGAGACTTAAAGTGGGGAGATGAGGACATGAACCAGGGTGACGGCTATGTCAGTGGAGTGGGTCCATATGAGAGATGTTGTGGAGGTACAAATAACAAGATTTAAGAGACTGGCCATGTGGCATTCATGCAAGTGAGGAACCCTTTGCACTCCGCTGTCCCCTCTCAGGGGACATCGGAATTCTAGCATATCACTCGGATGTCCCCTCTCAAGCACTAAAACAGTTGCATACAGAAAGAATAATACTACGCTTCTTGCGTGGAAAGATAAAAGAATTATCACCATGCTCACCAATTATTATAACACAAACCTACCCAGAGAACATTACGCGGTGGACATATCGTAACAGTCAGTAAGTCTGAAATGGTGTCAGAATACACGGCAAATATGGGTGGTGTGGATTGTGTGGATCAATACGCTTCGACATATTGTTTCCTCCGTAAATTGGGACAAAGAAAACGGGACTGCATTGTGTGTTCTAACAGGAAAACACCTGGTGGCAGGCATCAAACCACTTATTACTGTCAAACGTGCACTAACCAGCCTGCAATGCATATTGGGGAGTGTTTCAAAACTTATCATACTGTACAAAATTATAAACAATAAAATATTGTTTTTTTTGCAAATATACATTCCTCGATGTCACTCAATTCATATAAGTCCAATATCATTATAATACATTACTTGGTTCCAAAATTATACTAAATAATACAAGGGTCTGTAAATGCACGTTTTCGCTGCGAGGTAGCGTCAAGTAGC